>OX381704.1:105472922-106072922 GCA_947462335.1 Harmothoe impar | reverse complement strand
GAGTAAAACATTTTACTGTAGGCCCTAAGAAATGTCCGGGCCCACAGCATTAATCCCGGGCCCACAACTTTCAGAAGCTGCGGGCCCGGGTGGCCCATGGTCTAAAATGTTAGTGTCTACCCCTGAAATACACTAAAAATTGTCACCCGGACCATTGGCCATGTCGCCTACTTACCAGGATCAAGGCTGCAATACACTAATTATTTCTCCACTATATGGCTACATAGCATATGTGCAAAAATGAAGTAGCCATGCGCTTCATTTGGGCTTAGCCACTGTTATTTTCTTACACATATACATTTTCCCACAAATTTAAAGCCAATAAAAGGGTTGTTTTGTAATTGGCTTTTTCAATACAGGCCTTTTAGTGTGGCCATACCTCTTTTCACTAATTCTGCAGTGGGAGACTGGGGATATTTCCATGATTCGATTTCGCCTTAGTAGGCCCATCTAGCATCAAATCCAATCTTAAATACTACTAGAATCAAGAAGTATACACTCTTAAGATATAATTTGATGCCTTCTTTACATGACCAATAAAGTTTGGACAGCACCATACTATGCGGGACTGCAAGGGCGCCCCTGCCGTCATTTAGCGTCAATTCGTGTAGCGCAACCTCAAGCAGTCTAGTGAGGGCCAGGCACTGCTGGACACGCCCAACTGGGGGTCAGGCATTGCGGTACTCACCCAACTGCCTTGAGAGTCTGGCAATGCTGGGTTATATTCCCATAGTCTAACAATGCTGGACTTTAGGGAGCCTCTCTTTCAAGCTCCAAGAGGCTAAAACGTCAGTGTAATGTATCAAGATATTTGTTGGTTCAGTCTATAATAATATTGCCTTTGACAATCGATTAACCTTTACAATGTATTGAACACAACAGAAATTTAACCTACCCGTAAGGCTACGATAAATTCCTCTGAATTTAAGTACCCGGTCCTGTCCTGATCCATGGCATCGAAGCACTCGTGTTCCATCTCTACTGACACTGTGATCCCCTCATGGTGAAGCGCATTCTGGAACTCCTTGAAGTCTAATTTGTGGTCCCCGTTCAGGTCCATCCTTTTAAATAGCCTGCGGAAGGGAATGATAAGCGACAAGTTATTTACTGCCATGTGGCTTGGGGAGGTGGCTTGATGGAGTTTGATTGAAAAAGAAGATGAATGAAGGGAAGGGGGACAACTTATGAATAAAAGCCCCAGGACTTTTAGCTTCATGAAAAAGGATTCAAACTGTACATGCCAACACATTACCCTGCTAAATCTGCACACTGAATTTAGATCATATTCACAATCTTGCCCTATATTTGTCACCTTAAAGCGGTTCAGACACAAACCTAGGCAAGTGCTAAGATGATGCTCTTAGACCTGAACAAGTTTAAATCAAGATACCTTTTCTACACTGTACATTTTTAATGCTAGGTTCCCTTTACGTTTGTACTCTATACATCTAGATTGCACATGTTTATTCGTTCCGTAAGTTAGTGTAGTAATCTTTCATTTTGAAGTCACACAGAATATTTGAATGCCGTCCGAGGGGACCGGCAGACGAGGACAGGTGTGGGTGACCCTGTTGCTAGACCGAGAGGGAGAGTGAGAAATATTCACCAAAAAATAATACCAAGTCACACAGAATAAACAAACATATTGATAGGCATACTTGGTCAACATGGCCATGAAACAATCGTTAACCATCCTCAAGTATAATCATCACAAACAAATGTCCTAGGTATACTGGTACCTAGTTGGAATGAAATGCACATGATTGAAAACTTATCAACATAATTATGCATGTATAGTGGGACTGTGTTTTGGCGCCTAGCAGGGAGCCTGTACAATCATGTCTGACCTATATAGATAACGGTTATCATGGGTTCATACTAGGCAAGGACAATGTGTGTTTCCAGTAACACAGCCAGATACTATGAGAAAGCTCAGTCAGATTATTAAACCCTTTTCACGTGATTTGCTAGTATTTTATGTTTTATTCAACTTGGGAAGAATGTGGGGGTGGGGGTGGGCTTCAGTTTTACAGAACAATGCTAGAATTTGGTTGAAAAGCTCCGTTATTGGGTAAATCTTATCACCGTCCTGAGTTTGTGGACACGACACATTATCTGGGTCTGAGCCTTGATCATGGGGAAACATGGTTATGTAATTATGAGCCAGTGTAAGATAGCCTAGTCAATATAATTTGGTTCATTATTCAATATTAGGTTGTGTGAAATATCCTTCCACGTAAACCACCTAAACCAAGTATATATATATATATGTAGGGACACTAATATTAGTATTGTAATCGAACGCCTACAAGGTAGTTCGGGCGGCCGGAGCCAGGGGGCACCCCTATCGGAGGCGGACAGTATATAAGCTGTCCTCACCCCCTTGCTCTGGCAGACCTTCTCAGGTCTCTGACTGTATAACATATTGAAAGCATCGAAAGATAATCATATACCGATCGAACCTCATATACCTCAAGGACTAGCTTTATTGTACAGGTGAACGCTAATAAAAACCTGTTTCTTGCATCTCTACATGAAAACTGCAGTTCGAGTCCTTATTTAATCGAATTACCTAAAGACGAACTCTACACTGGTGCCGTGACCAGGATTTTATGTAGGAGATAGCGGACTGACCCTGGCAGAGGCTCAGTCAAGGAACGGGGGGGATGAAGGATCGGGAACCGAGCTGGAAGATGGGGAATTGGACTACACAGTCGCCCAAATCAATGAAATCTGGGATATTGCCTCTCGAATGCATACTCCAGAGAATAAAAAAGGTCGAAAGAGGAGTCTGATTTTTCGAACTCCGGGAGAATTTCCTCCTCCCAAGACGGTGCCGAATACCAATCCGTTCAGAGGGAACCCATGGGCGGACATGCTTCCCTCCGAACCGAACCTCGGACATATGGAACGAGACTTGTCCAGAAGAGGTCGACAGGTCCCTGATTATGACGCCTACTGCGAGAAATTGAAAGCAGAAGAGGAGTCAATGAGGGACCGGTATACAGCCATGAATGAGGATTTGATCCGATTGGCCCACGAAAAAGCAAGGGTCATCGCACAGAACCAGAAAGAAGCAGCGGAATTGAGTGAAGTAAAATCCAGAATCCAAGCGGATAGGAAATATATAAGTGAACAGTTGGCTCTCGAAACCTCTCAGTTGGCCAAGGTCCAACAGAAGGTTAAGATTGCTCAACACAGTCTGACCGAGGAGCAAGCACAACTCCAGAAAGAGAAGGAAGAGGCTCGCCGAAGTCGTGATCTTCGGGATACCTATGAAAGCGAGATCGAACGACAATCCAAAAGGGTCAAGAAAATCAAGGCTGATTATTCGAGGGAAGAGAAAGCCGGCGAGGCCCTGCGGGAACAGTTCGAGCAAGAACGAGAAGCGTTGAAGCAAGCTCGAATCGACATGAAGACTGACCTCGAAAAAATTCAGAAAAATAAAGATGAAATCAATGATACCTACCTGGCTTATCAGAGTCAGATAGAGGAGATCCGCAAAGAGGAAGAGACTAAGAGGCGGGAAACAATGAATGAGGGAGCCAAGCTACCTAAACACGTTGCATCCACACCTAGTCCGATATTGAGTACAGTAGAGCCCATCGAAACACGGGGGGTTGTTTCGGAGGGGAAGTATGAACGAACCCAGGGAGGGACTGTTCCGAATGAGACTTATCGTAAAGTCACGTATGGGGGAACCGAGGAGAAAGAAATCTCTAGCACTCATGATATCACGAGCGAGGCCCCACCCAAAAGAATGAACCATAGTTACGGCTCTCTGCATCCCTTTGCGGATGACACGCTGGCAGGACATAATTATACGGTACCCCCACCACCGATATATAATATAACCTACCAGTATCGGGCACCATTACCCGGAGCCGGATCGAACGAAGGACATCAGTCCTATAACGAAGGGGGAGGATCGATTCCGAGCAGGGGGACAGGTGGTGCTCCGAACCCCGGAATGAATCCGGGAGGAGGAGCCGGAACTGTGCCGAACCCTGGTTCGTACGGAGGTTACCCCCCCAGTCCTGAACGAACTCAGCCAAATCCAAGAGGAGGAGCACCAAGACCGGTCCCTGCCCCGAGGAGGTTGACAAAACGATCATCTATGGGCCCGAGGGTTGCTGCCATAGTGGAATCCGATCCTTGTATACAAGGAATGGGGATAGACTGTTGCAGTCGGACCCGGGAAGATGAGTCAGAAATAATGGAATGGAGCCGGAGACAGTCTGATAGACTGGTATGGAGTCAGAACAGTGCCAGGAAGCCTGTTCGAACTCCCCGACGGTTCAATGGAGAGAATTGGAAGGAAAGCTACCAAGACTTTTGCGACGATAACCGTTATCATGGGTGGGACAAGGAGGCTTCCTTGGGTCCTCTCATTAAATGGTTGAGTGAGGGTCCGGGACGAATAGCTGTAGATGATTGGCGAGAGACGTATGGGGAAGATGGAGACTATGACCAATTGGTGGCAGCCGCCACACACATTTTTGGGGTGCTGTCCGCGAATGATCCTTGGTCGGAGTTCCAGGTACGAACACAGAAACCAAAAGAGTCTCCGAAAGTATTCGGACTAGAGCTACAAAGATTATTGCAAAAGGCTCGACCCTATTGGAGACGGGATGATGAATATTTCTTAGATGAACTATTCACACACTTCATAAAAGGACTGAGGGATCCGTCCCATGCTGAACTCGTCCAGAAAGAATGGGGGCGAGGATCCTCAATGGTAGACTTCTTTTTGGCTATCGATCAGCATGAAAAGAAGAAACGACTACTTTCTGGGTTCGTACCCAACCAAAGAGTGGCGTCTGCACATACGGCTGCTCCAGAGGAAAGCGATTCGGACGCTGGTTCGGATGAGGAAAGAATTGCAGCAATAGGGGGAGATAAGTGGGATCGAAAGAATCGGTGGAAGAAAAATGGTAGCAAACCACCCGAGAAAGAGAAGCCAGTAGAGGCAAGCTCGAAGCCCATCCCTACCCCCCAGTTAGGAGCGTCATCAGAGAATGAGAAACGGTTAATGGCCATGATGGAGGAAATGAAAGGATTGTTGGACTATCAGAAACGACCGAAGCTAGATCGAGCAACGGTGAAGTGTTTCAGGTGCCAGGAGACCGGACATTTCGCAGCCGAATGTACGGCCGAGAAACCAGTTTGGAGGGAGAGAAAGAGAGAGGAGACGGAAAATTAGAGGGGGTTGTCCGTGAAGGCAAGCTGACGACCCCGAATAAAGTATGCCAGGATACAATCCATACGAACGCGATTGAGGAGTCTGTAATGTATCCGCCCAGCAGCATGGGAAATGCTGATGAGCCGAAAACATGTGGGGCTGGGGGTATTGGTGAGACAGTTGCCAGGGAGAGCAAAGAAGGGAAACCGATCACCAATAGAGAGGAAGGTTGGGTAGAGGAACTATCCAGGATCGGGGGGATCCGCCTTCCCCAAGGTCATCCGTGTCTGGAGTATTTGAAAGGATTCGGATTCAATTTTGACATGGCAGACGACATCAAAAGGTTCGCAAGTAATCCCTCTATGATGGGAGGAAAGAGATGGTATGTGTCCGTATCTGTAAACGGCAGAATGGGAGAATTTTTGTTGGATACCGGAGCTAGCCACTCCGCTATGTCGAAAAGATTCTACGATCTGGTGTCGAACATGGATGATGACCTCACAACGAGGGTAAATGCATGTGCGGCTGATGGGAGCAAGATACGAACGTTTGGTAGGACTTGTATGATCATCTTGGTGGGTGGTAGGGAATATGTCATTTCCCCTACTGTCGCTGGGATAGAGGATGATGGTATCATTGGGATGGATTTCGCTTCCTTATATGGGGTAAAATTGGACCCCATCACTGGAATGTTGAAAGTAAATCGTCCCTACAAAGACAGGATACAATGCCTGGCACGAGAAGTTAGTGGAGTAGCGAGTGTGGTACAGACGGTAAAAATACCTCCCGGAATGGCATGTGATGTGTTAATAGCCTCCAGTAGGATGAAGAGGGGCGTTCCGGGGGTTTTCGAACCTAATGTGACAGTGTTGGGAAAGAGGGGGTTGGAATCAGCCGACACCCTGATAGGCAACATAGCATGGGGGGTGGCCCCTATAACGAACCCGGGTTCGAAAACCATCTACCTAGAGAAAGGCACTGTAGTGGGAGAAGTGATATCCGCGGAAGCGGTCACCAGTAGCTTTGAGAATGGAAGTGGACTAGTCCCGAACAATGAAGTAATGGAAGAAGGATTGGAAAAGTTAATAGAGGGATCCGGAGTAGAGACGGAGGAACAGAGGAAAGCTCTGAGGGAGATGTTAACTGAGTGTAGTTTAGCCTTTGCGCGGCCCGGAGAGCCGTTGGGACGAACGGATCGAGTCCTGCACTCAATTAACACAGAAGGGGCGAATCCAGTAAAGATACCATATAGACGTCTTCCGCTAGCAAAGAAGGTGGTGGCGGAAGAGGAGATTACGAAGATGTTGGCGGAAAGAGTGATAACTCCGAGCACCAGCCCTTGGAGTAGTCCAGTATGTATGGTAACAAAGAAGGATGGGAGTATCCGATTCTGTATAGACTACCGAAAACTAAATGGCTTGACTAAAAAGAATTCGTATCCGCTCCCCCGGATAGATGAGACCATTGATTCCCTCGGAGGAAATAAATGGTTTTGTACGATTGATTTGCAGTCTGGCTATTGGCAAGTAGGAATGAAGGAGGAAGACAAGGAGAAAACTGCGTTTTCGAGCCATGTAGGGTTGTTCCAGTATAACGTGATGCCATTCGGACTCTGTAATGCTCCGGCCACGTTTGAAGCAATGATGGAGACCTTACTGAGTGACTTATTGTGGAAGAAATGTCTAGTATATCTGGACGATGTGATCATATTCGGAAAGACATTCGAGGAATGCCTGGAGAACTTGAAGTTGGTGTTGCAGCGAATAATCTCGAATGGATTAAAGCTGAAAGCTAAAAAGTGTAACATGTTTCAGAAAAGTATTAACTATCTAGGACGGATCATCTCGACAGATGGGGTGAAAGCTGATCCGGAAAAGGTTAAGACGGTAACAGACTGGAGCATTCCTAAAGGACCGAAAGAAGTAAGATCCTTCCTAGGATTTTGTTCTTATTATAGAGATTTCTTACCAGGATACTCCCGGATAAGTTATCCAATACAATGTCTGTCGCACTGGACCCCGGGGAGACGTAAGGAGAAGTTTCCATGGGGGAAAGAACAAGGGGAATCATTCGAACTGATTAAACGGTTGTTCGTGGAAACACCAGTTTTGAAATACCCCACTGCGGATGGTCATTTCATATTAGACACTGATGCGAGCAATGAAAGTATAGGGGCTGCTTTGTCTCAAGTCCAAGATGGGAAAGAGGTTCCAATCGCATTTGCAAGCAATACAATGAGTAAGGCACAAAGGAATTATTGTACGACAAAGAGAGAATTATTGGCAGTGGTAGTTTATACTAAGAAATATAAGCACTTCTTGTGGGGATCTGATTTTACTTTACGTACGGATCACTCCTCCCTGCGGTGGTTATTAAACTTTAAGGATGCAGAAGGTATGATAGGACGGTGGTTAGCACACCTATCCGAGTTCGGATTGGACCATAGCCAAATTCAGCATAGAAAGGGGGCTAAGCATGTAAACGCTGACGCGTTGTCGCGAATCCCGGTGAGGAAGTGTCAGAATGACGGATGTGATGATTGTGGGAAGCATAATGCCGTGTTGGCAGGAGTCCGAAAGCCTTTTAGAGATCTCGAACCCGTTATACTAGAATGGGACGAGAACTCCATTAAGGGCTTCCAGGAGAGAGATGCGAATAGTATCCGTCTGAAGATGTTACTTGTAGAAGGAAGGATCCCGAGTCGGCCAGCAATATCGTTGGAGAATAGGGAGATGAGGCGACTAATAGCTCAATGGACAGAGTTAGAGGTGGTGAATGGACTGATCTATAGGTGGAAGACGAATGCGTTGGGAAATAAGTCGAGACAGATCTTCATTCCTACTGCCATGCGAAGGGATATAATGTTCTTTTGCCATGGGCATCGGACCAGTGGCCATTTTGGGAGAAAACGGTCTCTGGAAAGGCTGGCTAGAATGTATTACTGGCCAGGTATGAGTACGGATCTGTTGAGATGGATAGACACTTGTCCGAAATGTTGTACGAGCAAGCCCGGACCTGGGTTGGGGAAAATGCCCTTAACCCAGGAACTGTTTGGAGTAAGGTTCGCAAGAGTGGCAGTGGATATAATCACAGGATTTGTGACAACTCCGGAAGGAAATACATGTATGATGGTAGTAACGGATTACTATACGAAGTATACGAAGGTATTCCCAATGAAGGATCACAAAGCAGCAACTTGTGCTAGAATGTTAGTGAAGGGATGGATACTGTACTTGGGAGTGCCTCTGATGTTGCATAGCGACCAAGGGAGAGAGTTCGAATCGAATCTATGGCAGGAAATGTGTCATCAATTGGCCATTTGCAAGACCCGAACCAATCCGTATCGACCACAGAGTGATGGTCAGGTGGAAAGATTCAATCGTACCCTAATACAGGTCCTGAAGAGTTTAGTAAATCAAGAGATGGATGATTGGGATGAACAGTGCGACTTCGTTTGCCATGCTTATAATAGCACGGTACATGCGAGTACGAACTGCTCTCCGAATCTGTTAGTATTTGGGGAGGATCTGATTATGCCAGCGGACCTAGTGTTCGGAGTAGTTGGTATGAATCCAGATGTCCCGTGTCAGATCATGTTTGTGGAGGCGTTGAAGGAACAATTCCGGAAGGCGTACGAATTAGTAAGAAAGGAATTAGGAAAGACAGCTAAATGGCAGAAGGTGGGCTATGATACTAATCTAAAGGTTCGGCGGTTTGCGGTAGGGGACTTAGTAGCGAGATACCACGAACCTCTGGTTGGCGTCAAGCTGAGAGATAATTGGGATGGTCCGTGGAGGATTACCCAGAGAGTAAGTGATGATACAGTCCTGATGAGAGATACCTTCGGGAGGAATCAGAAATCGAATGTGGCCCGGTTGAAACCATGGAAGGGGAGAGAGTACTCCACGGAAATGTTCAAAATGGGACAAGAGGAGAAGGAGGAAATGAAAAGGGAGTTAGATAAAGTAATCGAGAAGAGGGGTCCGGGTAGACCCAGGAAGGTGAAGAAGGAAGCGGTGCAAATTAAATCATCTCCAAAGAGATCGGAGAAAACAAAGAATGTCTCGGCAGGTGTAGACAGGAAGAGAAGGACTGTCCCCTCTGTGGCTACGAGGGAACGGGCGAAAACCTCTCCGAATGTCAGGTGGAAAGAGAATCCAATAGGGGTTCGTCGCAGCCCTAGGTTGAGGGTGAGGGGTGCTGTTACCTAACCTGAAACACAACGATGTAATCAGTTAAATATTGTCATAATTACCGGGGCAACCGGGTAATTCGTCTTCTATGTAGGAATGATCACGATAAAAGTCAGAGATCCAACAAACTTACCTGTGAATGTGCCAGAGGGTAATGGACGGATAATCCGGCGGATTAGTAGTTGCTATCCGTATTTAAATCCATAATGACTCGAGATGAATTCGACAGGGCGGTGAGGATATCAGTGCTATAATTACCTGATCGTAATGCGTGACGCGCGGGAAGGATGAATGATTGTTTATATTTTTGCAAGCGCGGGAAACCGAAGTCTCGCCGAATGCGCGGTATCTCGCGAGACCAACGCGCGTGCGCAAAGGTCGACGCGGGTCAGCAATCCGCCATATTTGTTTACGGTTCGCCGGACAGAGCAAGGGGAAGCGTATCAGAGCACAAAAGCGAGGAGATAAAGACTGATTGAAAGTGAACTCGGTGAATAGCAGGTGGGTGAAGTCGCCAGGATCCCGTAGAAAGGGTCCTGGTACCTGTCATTCCGTTATAAACGAGTGAAAGAACTTTTTGAGTGTCACGATGGCTTCGGCGTCTGGCTCTCATTCCGAACGATCGGCCCTCGACGAGGTGTCCGAAGCATTTATGGAGACCGAGGCGATGTCGCCAGTTACCAAGAACGAAGAAAGTGCATTGAATGAATCCGGAGCAGAGGAGAGTAGCATGGGAATGGAAGGAATAGAGATTGAGGAAATCCTGGAACGATCGGAGGAGCCGCTGCTCGAACCGAATCTGGATGGATTTAAATCGAGGTACGACGGTCGGGAAGTTCATATTCACGACCGGATCCTAGAAGGAGACCGAAAGTGTTGGGACGCAACCACTAGGGACTGCGTTCGGCACTTCCTATCCCCGACAGAATACGCAGCACTGCCATCCGAATGGCTGCTGTTTTACAATCGGACTGAGGCTGGACTGCAAGTGAGTCAGTCGTTCCGGAGGGCGATGTTCGATTGCGAAATCGCATATCGGCAGAATCGCCTTCCGAACCTACCACATGTATTGACTGACCATACTGGAATGGGGGTGACCGGAATGGATACCGCGGGAGAGGTATTGTACCGGGAACCCGATATGGAGAAAGAACCCAGGACTGCAGAGGACTGGGTAGAACGAACAGAGCATCCGGGCACCCCGAGGCTCTACACTCTGGATGGAGACGAGTTGCTTCGTCGACTGGAAGAGTGTTCCGAGCCGGAGGAAAAGTTGAACGGAATCATCAGTACGATGATTCGAGAGGGGACCTATGCCACTAGGGCATATGTTCCCGGGCAGGAGGAGGAGCTGAGCTCTGCTCAACATAAAGAGCGACTGGCTTCCATCCGAAAGGGCAAAGCAATCCTGAAGGCCGCCAAACAAAAAGGTGGTGTGTCAACAGGGAGCGAAACCGAAGGAGAGGAGACCCCAAAGAAAACGAAAGTTAAAGGCGTGAAGGGAAAGACGAAGAAAAAGTCTCTGACCGACACCGAATCTGACAGTGACCAGGGTGCCTTCACACCGGTTCTGTCAGCGAAAGAAAAAAAGAAGTTGAAGGAATCTAAGAAAGACATAAAAATGACTGTGCCTCCGAAAGTGATTGCTAAAGTCACAGAGGTAGTGGGCAGGAAAGATCCTTCGAGTGATAATCCACTGGAGGGACGGATGGCTGCCGTTCAGGCTGCTGCCGCCGCCAAGGTCAGTGGTATTATCAAAGGAGCCACTAAGAAGGCAACTAAGGTGACTGAACCCGTAGATAGTCCGGACGACGAGTCTGGACCAGATTCGGGTGACGAACCTCCGGAAACCGATCCGGATCCAAACACACAGGATCCGGAGGACAAGATGGAGGTTCCGAATGAGGAGGAACCAGAGGAGGAAGAAGAGGGAGAGGGTGAAGAAGGATCAAAAGATGAGGAAGAACGGGAAAGAACTCAACGAATCTGGAAGAATAGTGAGGCGAAGTTCGCACACTTCATTCCGGGTTCGTTCGAGGAATGTGCGAAGGGCAAGAAAGCGTACGGTTGCCCCGAACCCCGTAATATGAATGACGAAAGCGATGACGAGGATTGGATTCGGGAAACCGAAGACGATCCCTTGCCATCAGATTTCTATCTAGAATGGTTCAAACAACTGACCAAATATCCTGAAAGCTACTACATAAGAGACCAGAAGTCGAAATTGCGCTGGGCCTACTTATGTTGGTATCAGAAAGACGGTGAGCGATATTGTCCGTTCACCATTTGTATAGAAGAGAAAGGAACGGACAGGACATATCCGACAGCAATGCGGTTCCTGAGACATCTATGCGAACGGCACTTCCACCACACGGTGGTGTACGAATGTGCCAATTCGAAAGGGCAGCGGGATAGCGCAACCTGCAATGGTTGCGTTACTCCCAGAAGGGGGGTGATGCTTCGACATCTGAAGTTTTGCCACAGCCCCGGACTGAGTGCAGCACGCGAGAAAGTAGTGAGTCTGCACGATAAAGTGATGACAGAATATAATAAAATGATCCCTTCGGACTTTAAGCACATCGGCGTGAAGACAGATTCGTTCTGTAATGTGCACGAGTCCACGAAGGGCAAGCTATGTGCGAGAGTTGCCCTAGTGAGAGCTAGAGGTAAATTTCAGATGAAGAACGAACTCTTCTCTAGAGTGTGTGAATGGAGGGGTGATCCACCCAAGGCAAAAATTGACGAGAAGAGGCGGGCTAGCCGCAGCCCAGCAAGCGTCAAAGGAAAGAAATCTCGGTCCGATTCTCCCGAAAGACCGGAGTTTAAGAAGCCACTGGCTGTGGCTCGTGACTCGAGATCTACACAACAGAAACGGAAAGATTCGACTGTATATCAGTCGCCAATGAGTGGGAGGTCAGACTCACGTCCGTCCTCGTCAGCAAGTTCGGCTTCGGCCTCAGCATCAGCGTCAGCCTCGCAGAGTGATAATCCACCTGCTTGGTTCGACCGGAAAGAACCGGCCCGTGAGCCAGAGACTGGTGATTTCCCAGATTTGAGCGCACAGAAGGTTTCGGCCCGTGTCGAACCTGTACTGACTCAGATCCCGGACAATAGGCCCCGACTGAGCACGAGACCGGTGGATCTGTATTTTGATCCGAGTGACAAGGTGGTATGCGCCCAAGCCCAGCAGGCAGTGGACGACTTCCAGGAAACGCAGAGGGAATTGGCTGTCCGATACAACCAGGGGGTGGCGAACTTATTTGCCCGCTCTCTGGTTGAACAGGAGGCCAGAACCAGAACGAACCTGGAGAAAGATAATGAGGCGCTTCTGGCCGCCGAAACGAATAAGATTCGGAACGAAGCCAAGCTAGCCGCATCACGGACTGCTTTGGCTCAGAAACGCCTGCAGGAGTCAAATGACCGGAACGAGGCTATGAACGTTAAGTTCCAGCAGGTATTTGGAGTGTTCTTGGACGAGTGGGATGGCACCCGCGAATCCGCTCTGGAACTGCTAAAGAACCAGAGTGAGGAGGGGTGAGCCTACGATTCCAGAGTGAGAAAATATGAGTGATTGGATATTCGAAAGAGAACGAGTTAGTATAGTATGAACGTCTACTGAAACATCAAACAGCAGTAACCGAAGTACGCAAGCTGAATACGGTGACCATACATCTGAAGAGGAGAGCACCATTCACCCGTTCGGAAGAACGTGTCTGTTCAGTTAGAACAGAGGCAGCAGTACGAAAATGAAGAGGAGAGCACCACTAACCCGTTCGAATGAACGTGCCTGTCCAGTTTGGGACAGGACGGCTGTTGAAGAGGAGAGCACCACACACCCGAGTCCTTCCGAAAGGATGGTACTTCGTGCCTAACCAATGTTGAAAAAGGTTAGGATGGCTGCCCGGATCTTCAGTTTTTTTGTTCCTGTGTTGTTGTTTTTTTTTGTCATGAGAGATGTCAAATTGTTCTAGTCGCTAATCTATATATGTTTGTATGTATACTATACAAGTGTCCTTAATCATTCGAAATGTGTCAAGCCGTTCGGATATATTACCACCTATGTAAATAATATTAGTTTTGTATATTTTTTATACACCCTACTGTGTTCACGACGTAACATAACGCTTTACTAAAATAAACTCAGTTGTATGAGTTTATATTATATTGTACATATATTTAAAAGCGTAAGCGTATGTAATGTCTGGGGGGGGTGGTGTAGGGACACTAATATTAGTATTGTAATCGAACGCCTACAAGGTAGTTCGGGCGGCCGGAGCCAGGGGGCACCCCTATCGGAGGCGGACAGTATATAAGCTGTCCTCACCCCCTTGCTCTGGCAGACCTTCTCAGGTCTCTGACTGTATAACATATTGAAAGCATCGAAAGATAATCATATACCGATCGAACCTCATATACCTCAAGGACTAGCTTTATTGTACAGGTGAACGCTAATAAAAACCTGTTTCTTGCATCTCTACATGAAAACTGCAGTTCGAGTCCTTATTTAATCGAATTACCTAAAGACGAACTCTACATATATATATATATATATATATATATATATATATATATATATATATATATATATATATATATGTGTGTATTCTTTTATCGATTCAGTGCTATCTATTACATTGAATAAACATTGGCTCAATAATCATCGCCAATGACAAAATACGTTATTGGTAGGGTAGCTGTTAGCTGCTCATTGTGGATTATACTCCGATTGTCTTCATTTCTTGATTTACGTCAAATTCAATTCATCTAGACCATAACTTATTACAAGAAAGGTCGGCTTTAGAATGATCTAGGTTCGTAGTATTTTCCGAATTAAAGAGGAAAGCCAATGAAAAATGAATGATATACATATAAAAGGGAAATTAAACTTGTTCATAGCAATATAGGATAGTGTATGAATTTGGTTTCTTACTTACAATAAGCACCTGGCTAAAACCTATATATTGTCCTACATAACTGCTGAGCCAAGTACGTGGTGGCTGCCAGGGATACAATTGCAACTGCCAATAATAAAATTCAAACAAAAATAGTAGCCTAGGTGTTGGTCTGTTCAGGTTGAATGTTGACATGGAACCCCTGGAAAGGTGGTGTCGGAAAAACATGGAAAGAAAACAGGGTATGTTTGCCTCTCCTCCTAATTTGCCAGATCTTGCAGCAATTTCCCAAAAAACTACAGCTAAGTACAGCAATATCTCTTCAAAAAGCACCTCTTCCACATAGGGAAACGTATCAGGCCCCAACCAGAACTATAGGAAGTCAAACTATTTTAGCCAGAGATGGATTATTAGTAAGACATACCCTAGGCTACTGTAATACTCCAGGATAGATAAAAGAAATTTCAACTTCAAATTACAGTTCAACTTCATTTTCTTTATCTGAAGGTGCTACCCCCCTGTGCCTACCTGTGTAATGCCTTGAGACTGCCCACACCCTGGGACAGGGTATAGGCCCGCAGAGTCTCCAGAGGTGTCAGCCCATCCTTCCGTAACTCCTTCTGGTATTTCACCCTCATTTCCCGCTCTTGACGCGCTGTGGCCGCCATCTTGGCTCTCTACAGGTGTATCTTGTCTTAGATGATATATGTGTGTATTTCCTATATTAAGGATGTATAGATGTATATCCTCTATTTATGGTATCCACAACAGTAAAGGTTGGTGTGCGACCACACTGCACTCTGCATGGTACCTGTCCTGGCCTATCTACTCAGTGAAAGATCAGGAGTGGTTCATTATCTAACAACAGAGGGGGTGTTGTTTTGTGGGTCGTTTATTTTTTATTTTTTTTATTTTTTTTGGGGGGGAGGGACTGGAGCAAAAGAATGTGGACGCCTTGAAGTAAGGAACAAAAATATTCGCGGCCCTCTTGTTGGAGGGGAGACCCTTTTAGAGAACAAAAACGTGCGTTACTACCATAGGCTGTGGTCGATGTGAACCCTCTTGAGCTGGGACCAAAGATATCAGACCCCTTTGTCAGGAAACCAAAAATATGTTGGCAAGCCAGTATGAAATTCAACCAACCACCCTCATAATTTAACAAATGACCAATCCCTAAGCCCCAAGTTCTAGGGACGGGGAGGAGGGGTCTTATCAGGCGGACTTTGGTCATTGACCGCATACAGGCTCTACTACAGTGGAACCCTAGATAACACCCTGGTGAACCCACACAGATCTATGGGTTTAGGAGATTAATCAGTAGTGGCTATCCCAGGTTCGCCCTAGACAGAGAGGACTTTGCATGACACTCTCTGAACAGAATGACTAAATCCATTCTGTAAAAAGAGGCGGTGCCATCTGTTGAGATTAATGACCTCTCGGTAACGGCCATCGTTATTCAGCATTGCATATTCCATATTTGGGTTGCAACTGGGTTTGAGCCTGGATCAGAGAGGACCACTGATCACTCTGCCTGCTGCGGAATGCATTGGAGCTGGGATATTGTGCTGCCACCTTGAGTGATTGGGTGGTAATACCCCATAATCTAGTGGCAACACAGCGGCTTAGAAGGATCATCTCCGGTGAACTAAACTGTGCTTTATTATGCGTACTGAGTGCCTCTACATGGGTAAACTTTGACACGGGCGACACGGCGACACGGCCCTTTTTAAAAATTCGACATGGGTGACGCGGCCCTTTTAAAATTCGACGGACACAGTAAAATAAAGGGTAAAAATCGACATGCAGGTATCTTTCTTTAAGTCCTTATTTACCTAAAAATCGACACGATTTCACGGCCCATTAGCTATATATCGACACTGTTACATGTTTTAAATTGTCAGTACCCATGTAGAGGCACTACTGAGGACATCACTCTGCTACAGATATCTGGTTTCGTTTTTTTGATTGGCTTTGAGCTTTTGGTTGCGCCATCTGCTAAGACTATGACATAGCTGCTTCCTTTGGGCAGGGTTGGTTAAAAGGGGTGGTGAGTTTCTCTGGTAAATGATATGTACATATAATAAAATAGATATATATTCAGTTTGAATCGGTGCTATATATTTCAATTACAGTCAGTTGGCATTATTGTCCTTATAACATGGTGCTCCAGCCCTTTTTTCTGCTCCTACTCTTGGTCATTGAGGGCAGTACCACTGTACATGAAGTGGCCCACTATAAAACAATATTATAGACTTGTGTGCCCCAAGTAGGCCTACCAAGTATCTATCATCACTAGGTGAATTTTCAGCCTGGACCCTTGGGCTTTGCTGATAATGAACCATTCATAAATCAGTCTGATATAAATTATTGTATTTAACACTGGAAATCTACACCCTCACCTCCACAACATTCAGCAATTTAATTTTTTTATAAGTAGTAACAAAAGTAATGCTCAATTGCAACCGTTTATCAATAGTCATGTAAATCTTTACCCAGATGAAGATTTCTATACATAGACAATTAGATGATAATGATTGGGTATGATTTTAGTTTGTGTCCCATTTCAATGTGTTTCTATGGTGTGACCAGTTTTACATTATGACGTATTGTCAAACCTCCTTATTCCTTATCCTGCAAACCTTGTCTGAATACAATACAGTCTCTCGCCTTTTGCTAATGCTCTGCCATAAACAAACTGAGAGTAAATACCATAGACACTGTTTTCTCAGATTTGCCCATTAGCAGCAAAACCTTGCCAGACACCTACTCCATAATGAACAAACGCCATAAGCTGAACAGACACTAGGAGCTGGGAATAATTTGCCGGTGATAGGGGCGAGACATTTTCACAGGAACTCTCTCAGGGCCAGGCTTTGCTGATTCTCATAGAGTAATGTCGACTATAGTCGATGCTTGGCCAGCCATGGCATCGACTATAGTCGATGCTCGGCCAGCCATGGCATCAACTATAGTCGACGCTCGGCCTTAAAGGGTTAAAGGATGGCATGTCGCTCAGAGATGAAATTTGTTGTTATGATGCCCCAATGCAGCCCTGCTGAGTAACTCATAGGTGCAGCATTGGTGCATCATGGCGACTATTAGTGTCTCCAACCCTGGGATTATGCTTGAATGCAGCCCCAAACAGAATATGGTCGGCAAGTTCCTGGCCAGTGCTGCATTCATGCATCATGCTGACCAAATGCATGATGTATCAAGGCATTTACCATCCTGAATGGTTGAAACCGGTTGTTCATGAGGCCACTCAGGGCGACACTGGTGACAATGTTTTTGTCGATAAGCAGGTGCCGTCTCTGACCAGGTGCCGTCTCTGACCTGGTGTCAGTAATTGTTGTTTTTTCATTTTCTAACCTATACTTTTATGTATAAGGATTTGTAAAAACTCATATGGCAGTTGTTATATAATTATAATTAGCTTCCTGCTGTTGGTAGAATGTAGCTGAACTACCAAAGTGACATCCGGTCAAAGACAGCACTTGGTCAGAGACGGCACCTGGTCAGAGACGACACCCGGTTAGAGACTATTTAAACAAAACAGTTCGTGAAACACAGCCTAAAACAGGAGATCAAACACTTGACAGCTACCAGGTCTAAAGGCGTCTAGCCATCATCAGAGCCACTTGCATGCGGAGATTGAGGGCAGTACATTTGTGCAAATAAATTCACCATGTAAATTTCGGTCCATATATAAGAAGTAGCAGTAGTAGTAGTAGGATTTTATTGACCATGTTTCTCAACAAGTGAAGTCTTTCTTACAGTAGATGTAGCCAATGTTGGACCAAAAAGATTCATATATACCACAGATTAAGACCAAACAGGATCTGTCTTTGTATAGACAAGATACACAGAAATCCAGAAACTTCACAACTCTATACACAGAAAAAACAAATGTTCATACTACAGGCAGTGTCTTTTGTAACTTCTATACAATTCTAATCCTAGGCCATCTAGTAGTCATAGGGGCTAAACGTGCTGTCATATCACACCCGGTATGCAGTAGCAGGTTATCATTCACGCATCTTTACACTTTCGAGGATTTGAAGATATTCTCACACAGTTTGAGACACTCTCATAGTGTCTTTCAGTTCATGGAAGAGGGTCAGCTATGAGTAGACAATTCCAAAGCTCCATTAGGGAGTGGTCATTTTTTAACAACAGGGGGGGGGTTTGGCGGATTTGGGGGGGGAACAAAAAAAATTTGGACCCCTTGAAGGGGGGGGGACCAAAAAAATTACACCCCCTTTTAGCGGAAAAGCCCGCGCATTACTATAGCTCAAAGGGTTCGGCCGCGCTCAATTTCAACCTGCTGGAGGGGGGGACCAAAATCTTTTCGACCCCCTCGCGCGGAATCCACCGACCCCCCCTGTTGTTAAAAAATTACCACTCCCTTAGAACTAATCAACTAGCCATATCATGTT
Organism: Harmothoe impar; assembly: GCA_947462335.1. Lineage (NCBI taxonomy): Eukaryota > Metazoa > Annelida > Polychaeta > Phyllodocida > Polynoidae > Harmothoe > Harmothoe impar. Next base: position 106,054,219 of record OX381704.1, on the reverse strand, counting down.
TTGGGCATTCTGTGGTTAGGATATAATTGAGACCTGCAGCATTTGACCGCATTCAGATTGCCCATATTGACCGAGTAATCCAAATTCACAGTAGGTGGTAGACATTTAATAATTAACTGAAATTAGATGGCAGGCATGGTTAGGTGCGACCCCCCCCCCCCTCTTCCCTTACTGAGCCTACAGCCCCAGGAGAGTCAATATAAATATCAACAATGGGTATACATATTCCTACACCAGTGCTGAGGCCGGATGTAGCCTATGGGATCCCTTATTTGATCCCTTCTACACCCCTAGCCAACTCGCACACACATACATTGGCCCTGACAGTTGTGTAAGGTTGGTTTGATGCCTCCAGGTCGAGCGGGGTTTGACTAAACCCTATGAAAAACAGGGTAATTTACATCCTTATATGGATAGGTGAGAAACAGAACCATTGTCACTAACTGTCAATGATTAACGCGGTTCACAGGAATAGGTGGGCGATAAACGTAGTGCATCGCTTTCCTCTTACAACCAAAATAGACGTAAATCAGACACAACATATAAGCCGCACCCAAACTCTGAGCTGATTCTATTAGCCGCACTGGCCATCTAGTTTCAAGTTTCAATAATTTATTCTCTTATAGTCATGTTCAATACGATACATTAAATATAGACCTAAATAGATGTTATGCACCATTTGATTAATAATATACATCTTATATATAAAACAATGTAACAGTATTGCACATTTTACAGTAGATATTTCCCTTGACACGTGATGCCATGAATTGTTTAAGTTTTACAGAGAAAAGGCTGCTGCTAGAATTATACTTTCTGTTTTCGCTAGCCACCTGATAATTTCTAGTGTTATTTTCAGTTGTTTACAAAGTGTACATTATACCACAGTTTAAGTACACACAACATAGGAGGACAATAAAATGCACAATATGAGAAAGGGATTGGTTTGATCCTTGATTTACAATTTCTATATATGTTAGGACCCTATAAAATTTCGTAGAGCAAACTTCATCATGGTACACGGTAAAAGCAAGGTTTCTAGACATAAGTAGCTATTTATAAATGTTTGTAAAGAATATTGAAAAGCACATGTTAACAGTTTTATGTAGTTGTAATGATCCCTGAAGATCTCATTATAATTAAGAAGACTAATTTAATAATTACCAACTACTGTTATAGCATTCAGTGAAAATATTGGCTGATAAACGTTAATATCACGTGATATCCCCTTCAGCAGGAATTAGAGCCTTCAATTCGCTTTTCAGAAGGAATTTAAATGCATCTCTATCTCTTATATTCCTTTTACTTGGGTGCAAGCTAATCCATGTGGTTGACACAGTGTATTCTAAGCTTCTATTATATGACTCACAATGTGGCAGCTTACTACAGAGCAAAAAGTCAATTAATTACATGAAGCAGGTATTATTGTCTTTTTAAAACTGAAAAGGTCTTCTATCAGAGTGTATTTGGATTTCAGGTTGTTCCAGGCAGTAATGGCATGGTAGAGGGCTCTCCTTAATACTATTAGCTTTAACGTGGCTGGGACCAGCAACCTGAGTCCATCATGTCTACGAGTGGGGAGATTTCTATCGTCTATATACTCTGGTATTTTAGTTAGAGAAAAGGCACAAAAGAGAAGGTGAATTTTCCTCTATTTTTCTAAAGTTAGACATCCACTTGCTAAATGTGTCTGGTCAGTAGTCATACTTGGGTTTTTCTCTAATTTAACTTTATAAATTATACGAAGGGATTTATTCTGTATGTACTGTACTATGTTAGTAATACACCATGTAGACTGTAATAGTAGGGCCTCATGCATGCTTCCTTCTTCTATGACTGAGATGACAAAGAATTTATGTAAATGGAAAATAATACAGGGCCAAGTACGGACCTATGCAAGGAGTTATGGAAGACAACTTGTGGAGTGCTCTGACCGGAATCCCAGAATGAGCGTGTCTGAAAGTGACCCCAGCCATCAGCAGGTGCAAGTTTCACAACTAACTTAATTTGGTATGCATTGGCTCTATCGGGTAACAGGTGCTGACAACTGTGATATGATATGGTCTCTTCATTGTGGTTAATTGTTTAACCCTTTGGGTAAAGCCTGTTGCTGAAAGGTGTAAGTTGTCACTATGACACAGCAATGCACCCCTGGGTAGCAACACACCAGGGCTGCATGGGTGCATCATGATGACCCTATAGGGGTGTAATGACTCAATAGGGCTTTCATGATGTTTTAATGCAGCCCTGGTTAGTTACTAGCTTGGGCTGCTTTTATGCATAACAAACCGTGTTGGGTTTATTTGTTTAAGTGATATGGCCATCATCTGCTTCATTTTAGTGAGGTAACAGACACAAAATGTCTAATTACTCCATTGTTGGGAATTTAATAATAAGTACAGTATTGATACCACACCTATTAGGCCTCCGACTGATACTTGAAGATATCTCAACGTGATACTTCGACTTCAAAGTTACTGCAGTTAATATTGTCTACTGATCACAATAGCACTGAGTCTAGTGAGTGAACTACCCACTCCTCCTGACAGTGTACATCGTGCTTTGGCTTAAATCTTTATATGGATAGGTGAGAAACAGAAAAATTGTCACTAACTGTCAATGATTAACGCGGTTCTCAGGAATAGGTGGGCGATAGATATAGGGCACCCCTTTCCTCTTACGTTTTGTTTTGAGTCACCTGACCCGGCACACCCTTGTTAGGTCCCTATCCCTCAGAAGGCCCCTATCCGTCAAAATTGGCCTGTTTGAGATATAGGGACCAGGTGAAGTCCCTTTGTGCTAAACGGCCCCTTCCTCTCAAAACGGTTCGAGTCATACGAAGTCCCAAAGTCACAAATATTTTGGCATGTCCCTATCCCTCAAAAGTGTCTTGTTGGTTGAATATGTGCAATATATAGATCATTCATAGGATATTGGATGATATTTCCTGTACCGCCCCACCATTAGTAGCATCGCATCCTGCCTCAGGAGGGTCAAGACCTTTCACCAGCCTCCCCCTATTGGTGATAGATTACCACTTCCTGAATAGGAAAGACAATGGCCATTTGTTAATTACAGGGTGTTTGGTGGGTTTGGAAGGGAGTGTAAAAAAATGTCAACCCCTCCTTAGGGAGAAGTCCTTTATTAACAACAGGGGGGTTGGTAGATTTGGGGGGGGGGGGACAAAAAAAAATTGGACCCCTCTTGAGGGGAGGGGGACCAAAAGTACTGCACCCCTTTTTAGTGAAAAAAGCCTGCACATCACTGTAGTGTTTTAACTTTTTTACTGCAGAAGTAAGAAATAGTCCTTAAAATTGATTACAAATACTTTTGCTTGATAGGGGTTTTAATACTTAGATATCTTTTGTAGGATAGGGGCCTCTCAAATGGCCCCTATCCTACAGATAGGTCAGATCCAAAAGAGTCCGAGTCGGCAGTAGTTTGTGGTCCGAGTCGGCAGTATTTTGCTGTTAGTTGGGGATCCAAGCAGGCAGAATGTCATTATTTAACTTTGACCTGACATGGAGACCAATACTTGATATGAAGGTTGGATTAGGGTAATTTGAGTATGCTGAATCCGATTCTGCCATCTGTTAAGCTGTATCTAGGTCGGAACAAGGTCAAATCTAAGGTCAAAGTTCACAATTTGATTAATGACTAGGTACAGATAACTATTTCCATCTAAACACTAAAGCTATTGTGGATAGTGAATTTATCCTTTATAATGTTATAATACTCTCATCCTGGATACATAGGTCAAGGTCATATGATTTAATATATACATTATTATTGAGAAAGTAACAAGAATCCAAGCACTCAGAATGTCACTATCTAACTTTTACCTGACATGGAGATCATATGAAGCTTGTATGACAGTGATTTAAAGGTGCCAAATCTAATAATGCCATGTGTATATCTGTATCTTGATTGGAACAATTAAGACCACAGGTCACGTTTTGGACTGCACACTTAATATGTAATGGGTACATCCACTTTGAGACAAATACCATACCTAAAGGCTATTCATTTATAGAGTGCATGTGTGTCAGTACTTGAGTGACTATGGTTGACCTTGATTAGGTTCAAGGTCATTCTACACAGGGTCAATATGGACAATACTTAAATGTACAACACACCCCTTGAGTCCCTTTGTACTATCATTTATATTTGGATACCCCCTGCATTAGCAGTAGTTCCCTTTTGTCATACTTGACCTCGACCTTTCTCAAGGTCATTTTGCACAATAAAACTATGTCAGAGTTGAGTTCTAAATGCATAGCAAGTACCAATACTGAAAAAGTACTTGTGCAGATTTGATGAAACTTTTTTTAGAATTTACTTCTTTTATATCAATTTCAAATATAAGCTGGTATAAGCATGATTTAACCATCTATTCCTAGCATTGGCCAATATATTAGCATTAGATAGTCTAGTCAAAAATATGCTGCCTGTATACAAGCAAACTGAGAATAGAAAGTATTTTCTTCATTGGACTTGGTTTAAAACGACCCTGAACCAATCAAGGTCAACCATAGTCAGTTATGTAATAATGCATACATATGAGAATGACTTTGTAAGATGAATAGGCCTAGCTCTTTGAGATAAAATCTTTGTTGTTGTACACTTACTATTTGTAGATTCTATCTGATAGTAGATTCTGACCTTTGACCTTGTTTTTGACCTTGTTCCGACCTAGATATCATTTTACACATGGCATAAATGGAATCAGTAGCCTCGAATTACCCTAGTCCACTACTCATACCAACTATTGGTTTCCATGTCAGCTCTTCCCCAGGCTCTAAGACTGGCTCCCCAACTATGTCAGAGTCAGCAGTAGTTTGAGGGGCTCACATTTTCCAGGAAAGATTCCAATTTTGATTTATTTCATGGTTGATATGGCACTCCCATTGACTTAACCAAGGAGGGCCATATTTAACACCCCCCATGAAATAACCCTTGCCCGTATTAAATGGCCTGTAAAATCATCAGAATTGTTGATTTTACCACTGTAAATTAGCTATTTCGGAGCAAATAAGTGGAATCTTGCCAAATATTGTTAATAATGACATCAAATAAACACAAAGGAGCACTCATAGAGGTCCTCACTGAGGGTTATTTCACGAGGCGAAGATGTCTATATGTCTCACAGCGAACAGCAGCTGTCACATGCACACACCTATTTTGGGTGATCACGATTCAATATGTCTGACCTGCAGCTGAAGGCTAGGCTAGGAATGTTACTCTAGATGAAGGTAATGAGAGAGCAGGGATCATTTCTATGTGAGCCCCTTCCAATTGGTGACAGTGCAATGCTTATTATGATGTATGCTGATTGAGATTTATTATGAAAAGGTTGATATGAAAAGGTCCCTTCTGCTTCAGCCTGTGAGGACCTACATCAAAACCCAAAGACCAAAACAAATAAACCCAACACAGTTTCTAATTACTTTCTCCATTTGATAAAAAGAAAACAATTTCTAGATGTTCTAAAAGCTTCCTCACTGAGAAGCATTCAGTCCTTTGCAGACCTGCAGTTTCCTGATCTGCGTCCCCAGTCCGGGGCATAGACCAACATATATCAGGTTACCATGTCCTCCTCTGTGAAGCTGGTGTGAAAATACTATGATTGGAAGTTAACTCTAATTACCAAATGTATAATACAGTTGTACATTTTGCAATTGTCCATCCTCTTGTTACATACTGTAGCCTACACCGAAACTGCCGCAGTCCCCATGCCTTGCAGCCACAGCCACGTAAGGTATATGTCAGGCGGCCGACCCCTCACGATTAGATAAGCTACAGCAGAATCCCTCCTCCTGTACCTAAATGGTTCTTCAGTAGGACCAACATGGCTAGAGGTGGCAGATTAGGTATACTTATCTCCCTACATGCCTACTTTGATTCTGGTTCAGCAGGCAGACGCGTGAAGGGACTTAGAAAGCAGTCCCCTGGGTCTCAGATTCCAGACTGGGGGGACACTGATCACTGCTGGTAGATGGAGACAAAGGGATAGGGGCAAAAAAAGATTTGTTTCATGTCACCCGATCTACCAAAACAGGGCCGACCCCACGTTTTTGTATGCAATTTTGAAGTTTTTTTCTGTATTTTTCCCGTTTTACCAATACTTTCATGTTAAAAAAAAAATCTAAAAAAAAAAGAAATCGGACCTACCGACCCTACATTTTCTTCCCATGTTACCTGAAACAAACCTTTTTTTTTGCCTAAACCACTTTGCTGTATTATGGTCGTTTTGGAGGAATTACAGCTTCCTTCTTAAGACTGTGATGTCTGTCAATAAAGCCATATCAAAGGGCAATAGTGGTACTTGTGTCTTTCTACATCATCAAAGACTCCCCCTAAAAGTGTTTCCATTTTACTTTATTACCATTTTACTGAGAAAAGAACACTAAATTTAGATACAATTTTATTTTCACATCAATAATAATTATTTGGAAAACATGGTCGAAATAGATAGTTACGAATGGTATTGCTCGCATCATCATCATCAAGTATCTGTTATATTGACCATTGGTACATCCTGGGACTGTTATCTGTTGAAATGTTTGACAGAAATATGATTTACATAATTATGATGATGTATTGAACTCCCAGGATCAAATCAAGACAGAGTAATTGCCATGGGAGGCAATCAGGTGCAAACATAATTATGTATTTAATTGGACCTTGGTGTGCATGTGTACTTTGTGACCTAAAATAGGAAAGCAATACCACCAGCTCTGAAACTCGGGGGGGGGGGTGTTATAACACCTCCCACTGAGTATATCCTTAGCACTGCCATAGTGGGCCAATGCATATAGTAAAAAGGCCCCCCTGAAATCCAATATTTTGCGTTTGCATGGAAACAATACGCTATGGCAGTGTGCCTCCAGAAAGTACCGGCAGTCCTAAGGATAGGGTAGAGGCACCCATTTCGGACGCTCCTGACCAAGGAAGAGCTGATGACTCTTGGTTGTTCAAATTGACTCATTTAAAGGATGCCAACCTTGATATGGAATTAACAATCGAATACCTTAGATCCACAGCTCATATTTTGGAAGAAATTGCAATGAATTTCACCATTTAAATATGAATACATCCGCATCTAAAGTGTTCATTTCAAATCAACAAACTGCACCTAAAGTCGGACACTTCATGCTAGATATGATCCTAGAGTCGGACACTATGTCCTGTCAATGATTTAATAGGTATACTTTGTTGTATATGCCATATTTTTGGTATGAATATACATGTAGTATATCAAGAAATAGACCTAGAGTCAGACATTATGTCCTGCCATTGGTCAAGGAGGTATACCTTGTTACACTCTGAGGACATGGCAGGTAAAAGAAAACGTATGCATACATCTCTATCCATAGCACCTAATTTACACAGTATAGATATAAGCAACATTTGCAGCATCAGATTAGATCGAGTTGCCACAAATAGACAGAATTATGCATATAACAGAGGAAAAGTACATAAATAGTGATTTACCTCCCTTTCCATGTCTTATTCTGGTGTCCGACTCTGGGTGTAATTAGTGTCCGACTCTAGGTGCAATTTGATGCTGAGATGGGATCCAGCTTCACAAAGCATTATGGGTAATATATTTTTATTTATCGATTTGAACTTTCACAAAACAAAGATACCTTGGTATTATTATGCATAGGGATGATCTAACTATAAAGGAAAAGCTAGTATTAATTGAAAAAGGAAACCGATTTCCCCATTTACTCTTGATTTCTATTTTAAAAAAATAGCAAGAACACCCCAAGTTCAGACAGTCATTGGACCATGTATAAGGTGGCTAATATTTAGTAAATTGTATTTATTATAAAGAAAAACACATCAGGTCTCATATTTAGTTGTTTTGATAGGTGAAATAGTCATAATAAGTATGCAATCCAAAGCCAATTGTGTCCGACTCAAGGTGTCTGTCCGAGTCAGGGTTCCTTTACCCTATGCTTAATATATTCTAGGAGTCCATACAAAGTACTCGTTTTGAGACTTTCTAATGTGATACAAAACTGTGCATATCAGCAGTATATATATATATATATATTTATATATATATATATATATATATATATATATATATATATATATATATATATATATATATATATATATATATATATATATACATATATATATATTTTTTTTTTATAGATTTTTATTAAGGTAATGTTCAGCATAGTATACTAAAGAGTATACAGCCAAAGTCCGGATTACGACAACACGCCGATCCTCCATCCGGGCCTTCTCTAAATGCCTGACTGACTAATATAATAATATTTGTGTGTAATGACGACAATTTTCATTATGTACATCTATATCAATGAAATGAAAGAACAGATTTTCATATCAATTGGGGGGGGGGGGTCATGGGGGGAATTGTATGGTTGGTGTACTCGTGCCTTAACTCTAAATATATATATGAGTATAATAGCTCTGCTTCAAATCAAAGAAGCATGAATATATCACCGGATTTCTTGAAAATCGCTGAATGTATCGCAAGCCTGTATTGTAACGTGTATTGACATTTCTACGGTCCACTATATCGGGCTTATGACGTAAGTTATAAGCAAAAAATAATAAGTGCATATTTCTTCTTTCTCTTAGAGTTTTCATGTTACATACATCATGCAACTGATCCGTGTTATAAAGTGGGTTAGGCCCCAATTTGACCTTATAAGCTATCCTTAATGCTCTGTTTTGTAACAATTGGAATCTACGGGAGAAAGCAACAGTATTTTTGTCCCATATTATGTCCATATAGTCCACTAAAGGGAGAATCATTGTTTTGTATATGGTTAATGCATCAGGTATGTCTAGATATACACGTATATTTCCAAACTGGTGCAGTTTACATAGTACATTGTTGTAGACCTTATCCTCATGGCTGGTAAAATCAAGTTTGTCATTCAACAATAAGCCCAAATAATTAAAGACTGAGACTCTTTCAAGCTTAGTCCCATCTATTTCCGGGCATAAATTGGGTATATGCTCATTAAAACCAATGGCCATCCATTTAGTTTTATCCTTATTTATGGTTAGCAGATTTGATGCACACCATCTTTCTATGTTCCTGGCACTATCCACCAGGGTCTGGAGGTTAGAGGAGGAGATTACAGCATCATCAGCATAAAGGAAGGTTTAGCAATTTTGAGCACAATTTTGAGTTTATATATAATGTAAAGAGAATAGGGCCTAAAATGGATCCTTGGGGAACACCATATTTAACTACTTTTAATTGGGATAATGTATTATTTGCATAGACTTTTTGATTTCTATTGAAAAGATAGCTTTGGAACCACATACATGTTTTTTTACTGAGTCCTATATTTTTTAGTTTATTCAATAGTAAGGGGTGGGAAACTCCAGGGGAACTTCGCTGTGGAGAAGTTTTGGCGCAGCGGCCAGGGGGACGTCCCAACCCTTCAAAACCCTTCTACATAGAAATGGTCCCCTTTGTACAGTTGGCCTGTTAATAGGGCTGGGTAGCACTCTCGATGCATCTTATGGTTTTACACTGCTGCATTTTGAGGATCCTAAAAAATTGTAAACTGTTAGTTTAGCCCTGTGAAGGGATCACCCAAAGTTGTTAACTCTCCCATAGATTCAGCATTACTAGATAATAATAAATTACTCAAAGTTCACAGCTCTCAAGTTCAATTCAATTAACATGGTTGTTTTCCTAGTGAGGAGTACCTCACAGAAAATGGTAGTCCTCAAGAGGTTGTGTGTTGAAGCCAATTTGAATAAAATAATCAGCAGGAATATGTCCTTTCTATATTTTGTTGCTCTCTTATACAAATGCAAGAGATGGACTTATTCCATTGCCCCACCTGGTTAGTGGAGGCCAACCTATTAAACAGCATATAGTGACTGGCCACAGGCAGTCAAAGGTCCGCAAGTGCAGTTAGCATGCAGTTAGCAGTGAGTAACTAATAATTCCTAATATTTGGAACTATATATGTCCAATGGATAGAGGTGGAAGCTGTATATAAGGAAGCTGAAATTAGTTTCACAGTACTAGGTTTGCAAACACCCAGCTTCTGTGGCCAACCAGAGTCCTGAGCTTCAGAACACTGAATGTTATTTCATATTTGTATTTGTTTCAATTACCGCGAAACCTCTTGCATTGGCCATGGCTAGTATGCGAGTCAGATTGCCAGTGCGGCTTATATGATAGAGACATAATCCGGGTGTGGCTTATACGTGAGTTTTTCCTATTATAATACAGTATAAAAGTCACCATAGTCAGATGGTCAGTGCGGCTTATAGCATCAGCCTTAAATCGGGGTGGGGCTTTACGCCAGTTCGGCTTATACGCAGCCATCATTCTGGTCTAATGTACAGTAATAATGTATAAATATACATTGTAGCAGAAAAGATATACTACTCCTTAGATTAGATCATTCCAGCTTGGCTCTTGAGATTTGTGACCTGTATTCTTATGTAGTACACCTGGGGACATTTCTGTATACAGCATAGTGCTGAACTCAAATGTAATATCTATATATGTGATAAGAAAACCATTGGAAACAGCTCAAGGTAGGTCTGATGATGACACATCAGAATTATGCATTTTATATTTTAGTCAGCCATCCTTTGTCATTATATTAGAATAGGGATGGGGGAGGGGTGTCTCATACAGTTACTTCTCTTTTCTGTGGGTAGCCCCTGTTCTATATTCAATTAAGTTGGATCACATTCTGATCAAATTAATTGAGTCCTATATACTAGTAGACCATTATGGTATGTGGACAAAGACTGCAAAGCCTTGTTGGTAGGATATTTGTAGGATAATATAGACAACAGCCACCCCCATATGAAGGGGAGGGGTTTGAACAAAGAGGTTTTTTATGCTTTGATTTAACAATGTGCATCAATACCTCCTTCAGCAGTATGCAATATAAGGATTGAAGAAAGCTGGTAAAGTGTTGCAAGTGGGAACCATCACCTTTATCTCATAGTGAAAACCCTATTTGGAAGCTCATAAAAGAACAATGGCTAAAGGGAATTCTTTACCACACAAATACACTGATTTCTTCCGACAGGCATTCCATGACCTGCATAAAACAAAGTAATGGTGAAATTTGATCCAATTTTCATCTGTAATTAAGTTTGCAGGGTTGGTATGGATTCCCCAGGCCACTTTCACATCAGCGCTGTCTCTTCCACTGCCGCTAGTGGGTCCACTGCAGTCAGCCAATTTAGTGCTTTGTTTCCATACCACGTACAATGCTCCTCTCTTTCTGACTGTTGAGGTGTTGCCAGCACATCAAATTAATCCTAACATCAGAATCACCCCAGCCCTTTAAATAGCCCCAGAAAATAACTCCCTTTTAAAAACAAAAAACATTGATATTGATGTCATTTTCACGAATATATATATATATATATATATATATATATATATATATATATATATATATATATATATATATATATAAAATATTATACATATATATACATTTTATTCACACCCTCTACAGGATGTGAATAAACACCCTATGGGCCTACTGGGTGTGGGAATAAGAACTGCTATTTACACGCAATGGGGGTGTGAATGATGATGCCTATTCACACGCCTGTGGCCTGCAGATAGCGCTTGCCCTGGCAGCTGCCAACTTACCAGGGCTGCATTGATGGATCACGATGACTCTTTGGGAGTGTATCATGATTTACATCATAACGACCTATGATGCATCGATGCATTACCTATTTGATTATGAAATATAGACAGAGGTCCACGATAATCTGTCTGACCGACAGGTTTTTTCCACAAGTGGTACATTGGATCACATCACACGAGGCGGAGCCGAGTGTGATGCGACTCAATGCACCACGAGTGGAGAAGCCAGGAGTTCAGACTGATTAGAGTGGATCTTTGTATTTATTCAATGTGATTCTTGATTAATTTCATCAAAATATACATTTAAAGATGGGTGTCATAGCTATTTTGGTGATGCCATCGTGGAGAAACAGGCCATGGAGAATGAGCATCAGTTTCTGCACAGGGGTGTGGAGATTGACCAATTTAGTACTTGTGCATAGTAACTTTGTTTCTCCACATGAAATAAAATTGAGACCTGGTATATTTGTAGCATTTAATTTCATTCAGATTGTCCATATTGACTGTTCTACCCTGCCTCCCAACAGGTGGTAGACATCAGTTCTTTATGCTGTCAGTTGAATAACTTGAGCTCAGATTGTGGAATGTATTTTTTTAAAGTATTTTATTGGGTATATCATTAGATTCGCTGTATGGTCGTTCTGCCCTCCAAGCCCCCTTTCTCTTTTCTGTAGCGCTCTTGAAGGAGAAGAACTTACAATCATGCCGGTCTTTATATTATATAAAAATATGTTACAGATTTGTGGGCAAAAAAAAAAAATTCTACTGGCGGTATAAAGTTGATGAGATGAGATGAGAAGATGACATTCTATATATCCTTTACATAAAATGGGAGATGAGTACAGCTAGTATTGTGCTACTTACATGAACAAGTGCTATACTTCTCTTTTATCAAGACAAATTAGGCATTTGACTTCAAAAGGTTGTGTAACATTCCCATGTTTGAAATGTGAAACAAGAATTCCATTGTTGCCATAGTATCGGAAAAGAAGGTCCTTCCATGGCTTAAAATACAGCCAATCTAAGGCAAAGTTTGACAAATTTAACAAATGGAATGTTTCTGGTTGCTATGGTTACCAAAGTTATAACTTCTGCATACAGAGGGTTTAGCATGAGGTCATTGCAACAGCTTTCAGGAAATATAATATGAACCCTATGTCAAGACAACTAATCCAACTGTTGCAAATTCATTCATGGTGCACTAATCATGTTGCATATATCATACTTTGGTCAAATAGTTCTGGGCCTGAAAGCGTAAAAGGTATTGCGGTCCTCAATTACCTGAATCCCAGCTTGCACGTGTCTAAAAGTGAGTTCGGCCTCATACTACACGAGGATGGCCTATATCACACCTAACTCAATTCTGGATAAACCCACTCTGTCTGGGTGCAGGTGCCGGCAGCTGTGATATGGTATCTATATTGAAGTTAATTGTTTAACCCTTTGGGGACAGAATGTTGTAAAGGGACACATCCTTCACCATGATGCACCAATACAGCCCTTGTGTATAAATCACCAAGGCAGCATTGGTGCATCATGATGACCCTATGGAGGTGTATCAATCACACAGGGTCAGCATGATGCTTGAATGCAACCCTGACAAGTCACCTTACCTAGCTGCATTTATACATTGTGGCGACCAAGGACATGACACAGGGCTACATTCATGCATTGTGCGCCCCAAAGGTATGATAGATTAAAGGGGAGCGAAACTATATAGATTGCGGAAGAGCTTGTGAACCCTCCGGGGGTCTCATAAATGGTAGGGTAAAGAGCTTTGGTAAATATTTCAAATTGTCCTGAATATCTGTGTCTTTAATGAATTCCCAGGAAAGGCATGACATATGTGGGAACATCTGATCGATATATCTAGGTAAAATCTAAATACATTCCTCAAGTAAAACATTCCAAAAGTCACTTCATTCAGTTTCTCAACTCTCATAATTTTGAAATCTGGCTGTTCCCTCAATAGAAACACCCCCTCTACGGTTTGCCTGTTGGTGAGTTAATGGATTTGCTCCCAACACCACCCATACCCTCGAATGACTCCTACATCCCCAAATTCAAACAGGACCCCCAGTACTTCGGGCAATACAAAGAAGCACCTCTGTGTGTATGTTGTATGTCGTATAAGACCAGCTGAAAGAACTGAGCAGGAGTCCAACTTGTATGTACACCAACGAATTCTACCCCTTTAAGGCATTATACCATCCCTAAAGGGTTAAAGCCTTTGTTCCGAGTGACCCTAAGGACGCTGATGACCACAGTAAGCATGACACCTGTGTAAAATCCAGTGTGGAATCCCGGCTTGCACATGTATGTCTAAAAGTTCAGCAACCACCTAGTGGATGCGGCACAAGGATCATGATGATCCTTTGGTCAGGGTCAGTATGACGCTTGAATGCAATGCTGGTAGGTTACTTGACCTAGCTGCATTTATACATTATGACGACCAAGGACATCATGCATTAATGCATTATGCCGTCTTCAAATGGTTAGATTCATCGTACGAGTGACAATATTCAAACTCCACAGCCGAAGCTGTAGGGTGAAAACAACAATGCAGATCTTGCAGTTATTTTTTTGTGAGGTCACCTCATAACACAAATCTTTCACAATTACATGCTCAAAGGACTTCAAGAAAGATGTAAAATGCATGGTAAGTTTGTTGACTATTGTAGAGATCTGAAACAAAATATGGTGTGTAGATTGTAAGATTTGTTTATCAATCCAAAGTGCAGCTCTCACTGTGATTTTCAGCAGTTGAAAATAATTCGGCTGTAGACATAACATGTAAATTCTTTAAGAGGAGCCCGCTTAGGAATGAATATCCCTATCAACAATTTCCCATACTGTTCTTTAGCAATTTAAGAACTTTTTATGACTCAAATATTCAGCACAGATTTGCAATATTCTGATATGTTTCATTCCCTCTTTGATTTTAATATGATATTTAAACATCATAAAGTGGACACCTGAGACCATTGCATATTGACCTATTTACCCACAAACTTGTCTTAAAGGGGGTCCAGCTGGGGCAACATATATATACATATATATATATATATATATATATATATATATATATATATATATATATATATGTATATAATATATATGTATTTATACATGTCGGAGCTCCATAGAATTGACAGTTCATATCCTGCTATGGGAATACATACAATTAACCTGGTTTTCAGAAAAAGGTGGGTGACATACCTTTTTAAGTTCCTGGTAAGTCCGAACAATTGACTGATCCTTCTTCTTTAAAAAAAAAAAGATCATTTGTTTTCTACTTCCCATTTTTACGTTTCAAAGATTAGACAGTTAGCCCACTCCAAATAATATCCTGGTTTCTCATCACCAAGCCAAATTGATTTGACGAGGGTGATTTTTCTTTTTTTGTGTTAAGGGCTACATAGGCAGCGGATGCTTGGCTCTGCAAACTAAATTCACATTTTGATAATTATGAGATAAATGATCTACACTAGATGTGATTATGCATGTTTTTTTCTATCGCATCACATTTGTAAACATCACTGTAAGCTTTAATTTGATATAAAATATGCCTATGATTATTTGTTTTTTTATTATCATATTTTCCCATTAAAAAGGAAATCAAAAAAATCTCGAATTTAGTGATGCAAGCCAAGAAAAAGGATATTATTTGTAGTAGCCTTAGTAATTAGTTAAGAACAAAAAAAATCGGGCTCTAAAACTGGGAGAACTAAAAACAAATTACAAATAAAGAAGTGGTCTTTCGTCAGACAATGTTACTGGAAACTAGTTTTTTCTTTCTTTTTGCCTCACATGAAATAGCACATATCAATATGTCAGAGCTGCAGCTTTAGGCTAGGCTAGGCATCCTACTCTGATTGAGGCTAATGAAAGAGCAGAGATTATGTCGATATAATTACAATCGGTGCCAATACAATTCTTCAATCATGTCCACTCACTAAGATTTCTTATGGAGAAGTTGCAAAAAGTTCCTTTTGGTTTACCTATCCGCAGCCTGCATGGAGGCTTGCAGAAACCTAATGACTGAAACCTACAGGCTCAACATAATTTCTAATTGCTTTTTCCATTTGATTTGAATGGGGGATTCTTTTTTTGATAAGTGATATGTATACCGGCAAAAGCATTCAGTCATTTGCAGGCCTGCAGTTTCTGGGGAGAATTCCTAATATGTGTCCGCTGCATAAACCAACACATATCAGGTTCCTATGTCCTCAACTGTGAAGCTGGAATAAGAATACCATTTAAGAAGTTCACTCAATTTACAAAATCCATAACCACGTTGTATGGTGTGCACTTGTTTGTCTGTTTCTTACATACTGGAGCCTGGGTCACTCCCCCACATTACCACAGACACCATGCCTTGCAGTCACCTATACATCAGGAGGCTGCCCCCTTAATATTAGAATAAGCTACAGCACAAGCACTCCCCCTGTACCTAAATACTCCTTCAGCATGTTGAACATGGGGTGAGCGAGATAGTTAGGAACTGATACCAGCCTGGTTACTGCAATTCTGGACTGGTGCTATGATGCCAGCCCACAGAAGGGGTGGGAGGACCCTGATCACTGCCGGTAGCTAGACACAGGGATAAACCACAGTGATGTACAATGGCTGTTTGGGATGAATTACACCGTCCTACCTTAGACTGTGATGTATGCCACTGCATAGCAATATTGGGATGTGCAGCTTCACAGACCCCCTGAACAGGGTTTCTCTCTTTACTGTAAAGGCTGCCAAGTAATATCATAGTTGTATACACAGAGGTGAATTTTTCTTTTTTATTTAAATATTTTGAATTAAAAAACATCAAGTGTCAACTTTAAAATGTACAATCCTTGAAGGTCAATAGTAGCATGTTTTACACATTTGTCGCAATGTTAACCACTGGGCATTATGTACCTGTTCAGCCCAACTGGTGAACGACGGAAACCAGCGTTTCTTTACCCAAGATGCTGTCTGTACCAGTTTAACAAATAAAATAAAATCAAATCAAATCAAAGATATTCTCAGTAGTTGATATGCAGTGTTAAACATGTACGCATGGAACAATTAGCTTACCGTCCATCTCAAATTAAAACCAATGGTAGTCCGCCGCTTATATCAACAGAATGGTTTATATATATGCTTCTAGAACAATATTAATAAAACAAGCTTTCAGACGTTAATGATGATTATTTTGAAAGCATATCTAAAGTAGATAAAATGCTTTATAACATAAATGTGTCTGTGCCCTCAGTCTGATAAAATACAGATGAAACTAACCTGGCTAATCACAGCTATGACACTAAATATTGTTAATATACAAAATGTATAGTATGCCTATATAACTACTGTTGTCTGTACACATGTAAACTGCTCTATTCAAATGCACTGAATCAAATCCAGAAAAAGCAATTGCCATGGGAGGCCATCAGATTGAAACATATCTTTGCACTTAGTTGTGTGCAATAATAAAACTCAGTGAGAGGTCTGTTACTCTGGGCTACATCTTCACCGCCCCTCATTGGGAGAGTGCAGCATTCTCAGACTGCACGTAAAGCGGTCAGGAAACATTGCACTGACTTTGCAATCCGAATTCTCATTAGCAGACTCTCTTGCATTCTTGTATTGCTGCATTCTCTTTTGGTCCTCTTAAAGAGTATAGATTTTCTGTCAAACAGGGGGTTTGACTGATGCTTCCATGTCTTTTTCATGTTGTGGTATTCCCTGGATATTCTGATTTTTAAAATATCGGGATGTTTAATGTGATGTTTAATTTGTTACATTCATGACAAATGGTCAATATTCAGTTGTTGTCATAGATTTTGCAAGTATTTTGAGGAAAGATTATCCCATCTACTGTTGTATTTCACCCAAGTCTGTTATGCATATAAAATAATATTCAATATTATCAAAGATGGAGGGAATCGCAGCTCGTAAAACAGCTAGTTGCTTCACACTCTTGGAATTTCAGAGACAGCACCTGGTCAGAGACGACACCCGGTCAGAGACAAAAACATTGTCCCAAGGTCGTGAGACACAGCCTTTAGCAGTTGGCCTGTTAACAGGATTGGGTAGCAATTCCAATGCACATTATAGTTTTAAACCACTGTCTTTTAAGGATGCTAAGAAATTGTAAACTGAGAGTTAAATGTCCCACAAAGGGATAAAACACAATACCTCAACCGATTTAGCATCACTGAATGATTATTAATTACTTCATAGCTCTCAAGTTTAATTTAATGAACAGGTTTGTCTTCTGATGAAAGAAAAATTCACTGAAGATTGCAGTTCTTCAACGGAATGGTTCTGTGTTTAAAGTAATTTGAACAAAATATGATTAGTATGTTCACCGATGCATATTGTGTTATCAATCCGTAATTAATACATCCCAAACTATGGGAATTGTGTCTAAGAAAACTGCAGTGTGGTCTTCATGGAGTTTACAAGAAGCCAGAGAACCTCATGATATTATTATGCACTTTCCGAGACCATATTTCGAATGGTATCTAATACTTGCATGCCTGGGAGATTCTTTCATGGAAGGTAGATGTTATTAGGGGAACTCTGAAATACTGAATCTAGCCTTCATTTGTCAATGTTGACCATTGTTAATCTCCGTAAAGAGTTAATAGGCAAAGATTAGAGCCTGCCTGGTGGCTATCCGAATGTGATTCAAACAGGCACAAATCTTTAGTGTGTTTTGCTTTTGTTTTAGTTCCTCTGAGTGAGAGTAGTATAAAGGCCTCATAAAACTTCTTTCCTGCTAGTAAGTGACCAGATTAGCAGTGTTTAGGAATGAGCTTGAAGGTTTGACCGTTTAGAAACTATTTTCACAGGTAATAGCATGGGTTTGCAAATATCCCATCTCCTTTAGTTTATACCAAGAGAAGCTATGGTTAACTAAATAATATTACATATATAATGTCTCCATCTACAATGTGTATATACATTGTAGCAGAGCAGTGATATGCTACTCCTTTGATGAGATCATTCAAGCTTGGTTCTTGGGATTTATGACCTGTACTCTGATGTTGGACTTTCCTGTTACAGCTTAGTTCCCAACTCAAATAAGATATCCCTGTGTGATAGGAAAACCATTGGGAACAGCTCACGGTAGGTCTGATGATGACCTATAAGCATCATGCATTTTATATTTCAGTCATCATTCTATTGGAATATGGTTGTAGGGGAGGGGGGTTGCTGAATATGGTTTCTTCTCTTTTTGTTAGATAAATTTCCTTTCTATGACTTTTATAATCAGCAAGTACCTATATCATTAAACTTGATCACATTCTGAACTAATGAGCACTTGATAACACCATTATAGTATACATACAAAGACCATGACGTGTTGTTTGTAGAGTAATATGGATAAACCTTCATATAGAAAAAGATCATTTACTAGGTCACGGTTAACGGTAGCCAGCTTTTTTTTAAATAAACATTTATCTTTATTTCTGAGTGATATGTAGGTCCAGTTACATCAAGGCATGTTGTTCAAGATTGTGCTGTGCGCACTCCCATAAGTATAATAATATCCTTTGATATGAATACAAATTAGACAATTGTAAACTCAGAATAAGAAAGGTCCTCCTCCTTCCACGCAAATCGGGTGTGTGGTGGATCTTCTCGGGGGACCCTTTCCTTCTTAAGAAGGCCGATAACAATGGTAAACTTCCCTGTCCATGGTGGACCATAAACCAGTTCTTTTCCTTAAATGCATAGATTTTTTATATGAAGAGGAAGAGATTGAACAAATTGAAGAGCCTTTTTTATGCTTTGATTTATCAATTGGCAGCAAGACCTTCTTTCAGCAGCATGCAATATCATTTAGAGCAAATGAGGAAGCTGGTGGGTCGATGGAAGTGAAAACCATCACATTTATTTCTGACAGACAACCCATTATGGAAGCTCACAAAAGAACAAGGACTAAAGGTCTTTCTTAACCACACAAATACACTGCTTTCTTCCCATAAGCATTCCATGACTTGCATAAAACAACGACATTGTGAATTTGATCCAATTTTCCTCTGTAAT
Organism: Harmothoe impar; assembly: GCA_947462335.1. Classification (NCBI taxonomy): domain Eukaryota; kingdom Metazoa; phylum Annelida; class Polychaeta; order Phyllodocida; family Polynoidae; genus Harmothoe; species Harmothoe impar. The sequence continues at coordinate 106,034,541 of OX381704.1, read as the reverse complement.
TAAGTTTGAGCTGTTGGTGTGGATTCCTCAGGCGGCTTTCCGGTCAGCGCTGTCTTTTCTCCTGCCACTAGAGCATCTCCAGCTGTCAGCCAGTTTACTGCTTTGTTTCCCTACGACCTACAAAATTCCTCTCCTTCTCACTTTTGCGGTTTTGCCTTAAATGCATAGATTTCTTATCAAACATCACATTCCTCCTAGCATTGTTTCACTTCTACCATTATAGTTAACACTCATAATTGATTATTCAGAGATACAGGTTCTGTCTCCCCCTTTCAGGGATCGACCTATGTTTTATCAATGTGGCCGGGTTTGCCTCAAAGAAATGTCTGATGTGTCTCACTATATCAAAGTATAAACTAACACATATTAGTGTTCTAAGACTCCAAATGTTGTACTCCATCATGGAGCTGTTTCCAATACATATGCAAAATTTGAAAAAAAAGAGAATCAAACAAACGTATAACCCAATTGTGTGTATTGCACATACTTGAGCCTAGACTACTTTCTCTTATTACCACAGTCCCCCTGCCCTGCAGCCACAGCCACATGAGGTATAGGTCAGGAGGCTGCCCCTTTAAGATTAGATCAGCCATAACAGAATCCCTCCTCCTGTTCCCAATTGTTCCTTCAGTCTGGTCAACAATGTGAGAGACAGACAAGGTAAGTTACCTGCCTTGTTACTACAATTCTGGTCCAGCAGGTGGAAGTGTACAGAGACTGGGGAAGCTGTCTCCTGTGGTCGAAATGCCAGAATGCGGCTTATAAAAATGCACAACAATTATGACCTTTTTCCAGAGTAATGTATTGTGTATGTTAAGTCCATACTGCATCAAGGATAAAGGTGTTAGTCCTCCTATGTCCTCCACCGCTAACAGCTACATTTATGTGTGCCGTTATCATAGTTATAAGATGACTAACTGATCTTGAGACACAGAATATTTATACATGCACTTCCTGTGTTGATTGTTTTATCTTTTTCAAATTTCAAATTACCAAAATTCTAATAAGGGGAGCCTTAAAGATAAATAAAGATATAAACAAATCGCCATTTTGATGATGTCTAAGGTGTCACAGGAAAGTGAGATATGGGCTTGTGTAATTTAAATGTGTCTGAAAATGCTGCATCATGTTTTAGAGTTCCCATTGCAGGTTTATCATTGTTGCGCCATGTAGCTGTGTTCTCTTGAAATTCGGATTTGGAAACTCAAATTGAAATCAATTATAATTCTCAGTTCACCCATTCACATTTAATATCATTCATTATTGTTTTGCATCTGTGGGTCATCTTGAATTTGCTTCTCCAAATTGTCAAGAGTCACCGACCGTTGATGAAAATAAATTGAAAATTTAAGGTTTTTGCAAGTGTTTTAAATCAAAGTTAATCCAACTAGTGTCCTGTTTCACCGAAGCCTACAATGAACAGCGGATCCATCAATTATGGCAGATGGGGGAGGGGGGGGGGGTTGCAGCATGTAAAAGAGATAATTGCTTCAACCCCTTGGTATTTCTCATGATAAGGATCCCGTACCGTCGCGATTAAGCGCCGGGGCGCTCCTCAATTTGACAGGGCTCTTACACAGGCACTTATTTAAGGTCATGATTTTAATGCTTAAGAAACATTTGGGTACCCCTTTACCCCCGACGCTTATTCAAGACCATCCCTCTTTCAAGCCCAGGCGCTCTATCGCGACAGTACGGTAGCTGTGTTCATGTAATGCAGGAACACAGCTACATATGATGTGTTATTAACACAGATAGAAGATGGATTACCTGTCGCTTTGGGTCGTTCATTTAAGTATCAGGGCTGGATAGTGTTATCAAGGCACTGTCAATGAAATATAGAACTGATTTCAATCCTGGTAAGCAGTGAAGGATATACATGTACCCTATTCTGACTCGCAAATTGCTTATTGGTTAATCAAGTTCAATTTAATGAACAGGGTTTTGCTTAGGAAAGAAAGGATTGCATGAGATGACCAATACGTTATCAAGGAGAAGGTAATTTGAATGTAAAATAAAGCTGAATCATGACTTTTTCTAAGCTTATAAATTATAAGTTTACTTTTGGCTCATTCCAACTCAGCTGTCAGCCACGGGTTATCATATTGACATCTGCCCAATATGGAATTTTACCTTCGTGACTATGTGATGCTTTATTAGTAAGGCATAGTGATAACACTGCCACAGATAAGTAATGAGGTCCAGGAAGTAATCTGTTAGCCTTTCTTGTATCTACAGATCACTTTACTTTAGAAAGTATCCTAACTTTGGTGCTTGCCAATTATCCTGTTCAATATTATTTGCATGTAATTCCTTATGGAAGGGCCCTGGGGCGCTAATGTAGAAATATAATACACACATTCTTATAACTTTCCGAATGGCCCCACACTGAAGATGCACTGAGTCACAGCTCCTGACTTCCGACCCATTTTCGGAAGTCATAACAACACTGTTGGAGCCAAATTTGTAAGTGCAGAACTATGGAAGATTAGGGAACAACTAGAAACACTTCAGCCATTTGGTACAACCCTATTTTGGAGGATCAAGACTGAAAGAAAGTGGCCGAAATCCCGCCACCGAAACCGGAAGTCGACGAGCGATTTCGGACAGGAGGCGAGTACCCGATGTAAACAAAACAAACACGGACAGACTCGCACGGAAAATACGCTTCTAATGGCGTGTGTTGCATGTCTCTATCATTATTAGAACCAGAGATAAAGGCCTGGCAAGTGTACTTTGATTTGAACAGTTCTTAAATCGTAATCAAAATTGCAAAACAACTTTTTCTAGACTGTACTGGTGGCCAAAACTAGGCCACCAAACCAAACTTTGTAAAGGGCACTTTCGGAAAGTCTCACTACCTGTTGTGAAGACTCAAGGAACAGGAGCATACTATAAAAACAACTACCCTAATTACTAGAAAGTGGGGCTTACTACATCATAACTGGATATTAATTGAGTTATATCTCAATTACAAAGAAAAAAAAAGACTGTCACTGTATCACACTTGTACTAGCAGAACTATTAAAGACTAGGTCTATAGACTGGAAACTGCACAGGGAACCAAGTGTAGCTTGTTCAAAACACATCATTTCCATATGATAATCACAAATAACCTTCTCTAGACAGAGAACACTGCCCATCAACTAGCTAAGTAAAGGGCAGTTTCGGAAAACCTCACAACCTGAAAAACTAGAAGACTGTCATTCATCAGCTCACTGCATTTGTAAACAAGCAAAAGAAGAAGGAAAAAGCCTTTTTCTGTACCCATCACATTGAAAGCCCAAAACCAATATATTAACATTGTCTCCCAAGAATTAATCTAGTGAGACCAGAAAGGCATGTTCGGAAATGACATATACACAAGCATGGTAAAACACAGTCTTGTTGAGTGTTAATCATGGCTGTATAATAGGAATGGGCTCAGCTTGCTGCAGTGCATCCAAGTAGAAATGAATATGAACTATACCAAACAAAGGAATATTTGCGACATTATCTGAGTGATAAAACTTAACAAGAAGCACATCACTTACTACTCTACTTCTTTTTTCTTTTTAAACAAAACCGGGGTAAAGCTCTAGTTGTCCTGTGAACGATGCCTCCAAAAACAAGTATGGAGAAGAGGATTGATGCTATCCTATTGGAACTAAAAGGGCTTAGGGAGTCCTATGAGAAGCTTGCTGGGCTAACCGCAAAGGTGGAAGAGGTTGAAAGGGCCATCATTCCCCTGAAAGCAAAGGTAGGAGACATTGAAAAAGCTACACAGTCTCACAGTGACCGCCTTGTAGACATAGAAAGGGACACAGTAAATGCGGACAGGAAGGCTGATGAAGCAATTGGTCGTGTTGAGGTCCTTGAGGTCAGACCTAAGTTCCATGAAGATCCTGTCTTTAAAGAGGCGGTAAGGATTGCAGTAGAGGAGGCCTTAAAAAATGCAGAAATAAAAAGGGGGAAAAAAGAGGAAAAAATGGATAGAAGGAAGTCCAATCTGATACTGCTCAACGTACCTGAGTATAAACGAGAAACTGTGGTAGCTGACGTTTGTGACATCCTGCGACCTACTGGTAGAGACCTCAGGAATGACATTCTAAATGCTAAAAGGTTGGGTTCCTTCAAGGGAGTGAGAAGACCAAGGCCAATTTTGATTGAGTTTGAATCCATTAGAATCAGGAATCTCGTCTGGCATAACAGGTATGACATTGGCAACAACAAAAGGTGTGTCGGGTTCAAATTAGCTGAGGATCTTGATGATGAAACAAAAAAGATTCGCAACAAAATCAGAGGGCTAGTTGACGTAGGCGAGCAACTGAAGATGGACGTACGTCAAGCTGGAGACTTCATTCTGGTCAATGGGAAACCATTCAACGGACGCACTGAGCTGCATCTACTACCTGAGGCACTAACAGTTGACAAGGCCTTCACCAGAGAGCTTGAGAAGGGGGTGCTGTTTCAAGGGGAACACAGCTTCCTATCTAACTTTTATAAGCGTGATGTTAAATATGAAGGCAAAGTTTATAGCAGCAATGAGCAGGCCTTCTTCCACTCCAAGGCCATGATCTGTGGAGATGCTGGAAAAGGAGAAGAGATTCTGAAGGAACATGACCCAAGAAAAGTGAAACAGCTAGGAGAAGAAATCACAGAGACCGAGGTGTGGCATGCTCGGAAAACTACAGTACTCAAGGACATCAACAGGTGTAAATATGTGCAAAACCCAGATCTCAAAACCCGTCTTCTTGCTACAGGTATTAAGCCAATCTGGGAGGCTTCAGGAGACAGATACTGGGGTATTGGCATTCATCTGTTATCTCAGGAAGTGAAGAGTGGACATTGGAGAGGAGAGAATATCTTCGGACAGATCCTAGTGGATCTTAGGAGGGAACTACGATAATTCGATATCCGAATATACACAGAGACTCATTTGCCGTGCATAAGGTGTCCATACTGAGTTCGACATATAAAAACCATACTTGATATAAATGAAAACATTAAGACATTCAATGTAAACATTTCCAATGTATCTAACTCATAGACTGTTTAGTATAGACATATATCACTATGTGTATCTAGATTAGCCACTAGTACGATGTAAAAGCGAATATATATCAATGAAATAGAAGTAGGGCTTGCTGGTAAAAAGAATATAGGAATAATTTTCATTTCCTATGTATTGAATTTTTATATTGTGAAGTATAGACATATCACTTGTGTATTTAGATTAGCCACTAGTCAGATGTAGATGCAAATATATTAATGAACAAGAAGTAGGGCCTACTTCCAAACAAAAACATAGAAAGGTAAATGATTCATAGAATGCAGTATGGCATCCTTTGGTGATTGGGTCAAGGTAAATATAAAATACTTATTGGTATTGTCGCTACCAATTTTGATTTCCGATACTACTTGATGTAATTTGCAGTGAGCTAGCTATTTTTTTCTTACGATTGCAATAAGAGATAATGTGCTACTCCCCCCCACTCCCCCTCCACCTCATCAAATCCCATCATATGATATGCCCAAAGGCCTACAAATGGTATTTTGGAATACTCAAAGTGTAAAGTCTAAGGACGAAAATATATTGGAATATTTATCCAGTCTAAATGCTGACATTGTTAGTATATCCGAGACATGGTTGAAGGAGTCAATGGGTGAAAACATATTTAACATAAATGGATTTATTGTTCACAGGTTGGATCGGGATATTTTGAATGAAAATGGCAAGGTGAGGCAAGGTGGTGGTCTCTGTATGGTTGTAAAGAATGGTTTGACACATGAGATATTGCAAGGTGATGATGTAAATGTTGTAAATGAACACTGTGAATTAATGGTTGCAAAAATCAGCTTGCCTTATACTAGGAAAATATTTGTAGTCAATGTATATAGACCCCCCTCTGGTGATGTTAACGAATTTAGTAAATTTGTGTCGAAAGCCCTGAAAAGAATATCTGTGGGAAAGAGAGATAAAGATATATTTTTGGGAGGAGATGTCAACATTGATTACAAGGCTAACTCTCCAGAGAGAAATAGGTTGATTCTATTAGAAATTGCTAATGGGTTCAAGCAATATATTAAAGATCCGACCAGGCCATTGTATTCTGATAGGGTCATTGACCTAATTTTTTCAAACTCCAATGAAGTGTATCAAACAGGTCTACTCTGTGTGAATGTAAGTGATCATGTACCAGTATATGTGGTTAGAAAGAAGACAAAAACTAAGAAAAAGAGTATTGAATTCATGGGCAGGTCATACAAAGACTATAGCAAGGAAGAAATGTTAGATTGTCTTAATGAACTGGACTGGGACACCTTTTTTGCCTGTAATGATCCGGATGAGGCGTGGGATATTCTATTTGGAAGGCTATTAGAATACTTGGATAGGAAATGTCCAGTAAAAAAGTGTTTTTTCAAAAAACAGAAATCCAAATGGGTAACTGCTGAGCTTCTAAGGCTTTTTCATGAAAGAGATGCTGCTCTAAAAAAGGCCATTCAAACTAAGAAGGTTGAGGATATCATAGTAGCAAAGGCTCTTAAAAATAGATCTAATGTGAAATCAAAACAAGCCAAACGTAATTATATCAAAAATCAATTAGAGATAAATGCCAAGGATCCTAAAAGGTTCTGGGCAGCAATTAAGGACATGTTACCTCATGAGGCAAAAGGTGGTTGCTTTAATCTGAAGGATGACCAGGGCTCAGAAATCCCATCAGAAGATGTTGCTAATCATATAAATTCCTTTTTCGCAAATGTTGGTAAAAGGCTGGCTGATAAAATTGATGCCCCTGTGGGATATGATCCACCAGTCATAGTGCCTCCTGAAGACACTTTAACCTTTAATGATATTATATTAGAGGACCTAGAGAAGGAGTTGGGACAAATAGATGTAAATAAATCATCTGGTTTAGAAAACATTTCAGCTAAAGTGCTTAAAGAATTCCTAATTGGAAGGAAGGAAGAATTTCTGCATCTATTAAACTTGTCTATTACAACTGGGATTTTCCCCAAAAAATGGAAAGAGGCTAAGATTTGTCCTATCCCAAAAGTAAAAAATCCTGGTGATGTAAGTGACTTAAGGCCTATTTCTTTGTTACCAATAACAGGGAAGATTTTGGAAAAATTCATTCATAAACAATCTTACTCATTTCTGGAAGGGAATTCACTTTTAACACCAAACCAGAGTGGTTTTAGGAAAAATAGAAGCACCCAAGATGCTGTGTTAGAGTTGAATAATAATATCTTTAGATCATTAAATGATGGAAAGTACACAGGTGCTGTCTACATTGACTATAAGAAGGCATTTGACACAATAAGTCATGATAAACTACTAAAGAAGCTGCCTAAATATGGTTTTAGTGAAAGAGTCACTAGCTGGTATAAGAGTTACTTGGAAAATAGAGTTCAAAAAACAAATGCAAATGGAGTCTCTTCTGAGTGGGAGAATGTGTCATATGGTGTCCCCCAAGGATCTATCCTAGGCCCAATACTTTTTATATTATATGTTAATGACTTGTCAAATCTGGCAATGTCTTGTAAGTGTCTTCAGTATGCAGATGACACCGTACTATTTATCTCTGGTAATGACTTGAATAATATTGCAGACTGTTTACAAAAAGATCTGAATTGCCTCGTTTCCTGGTGTGACGAAAATCAGCTCACCATAAACGCAAAGAAAACGAAAACAATGTTATATACATATGAAAAAGATGTAATTCTACCCCCTGTATATGTTAAAGGTGTGGAGTTAGAGGAAGTAGAGAATTATAAATATCTTGGAATTATTATGGACAATAATATGAGTTTTAAAAGTCAACTCTCAAAAACTATTTGCTCTATAAATCACAAAATATGGTTGCTAAGACATTTTAGGGGCCACATGGATAAAGATACTGCTGTAGTATTGCTCAAAACTATGTTACTACCATACATTGATAACAGTAGTGTGTTCTTATCTGGTATAAGCTATTCTGAGCAAAAGAAGCTGCAAATCCTACAAAATATTGGTATAAGGGTCAGCCTAAATATAAAAGACCCACTGTCCATTTCTGTCAAGAATATTCATCTAGAAGTAAACATTCTTCCTATTGACTTAAGAAGAGAGTATCTGCAAGGTATATTATGTTACAGGTTAATAACGTTAAAGTCACTAGATTTGATCTGTAATAGAGTGACTAGAGCAGCGGATGGTCCGTTAATTAAGATGTACACTGCACATACGAGACGAGTACAATTGTCTCCTCCTGTCGATGCATATAACACCTGGAATAACATCAAACCTGAAATAAGAATTTCTGAAAACAACATTATTTTTAAAAGGAAATTGAAGTGTAGTATCCTAAAACATTTCAAGGAGGTCTGGAATTACCATCTACAATTCACAAATCTGTAAATTGCATTAATAGGTACAACTCTTCATTACAAAGCCCAGTGGTCAACCTACTACAAATGAACTTTTCGTTGAATTTATTCAACTTGGTGGGCAATTTGAAATAATACTTATGAAGTCTTTGTATAGTATTAGTAATCCTGGCACTGTATTGTATGCATAAGTATCTGTCATCTCATATTGTATAATAGTATTCTATCTGTGCAACACCATAGCAACCTCGGTCATAAAGTACTGACTGGAATACAATGTATATATACGAATGGAAAGGCATATATCTGAATATTGATCACAGGTATATCATACATCTAACCAACCTGACTACACTTACATGTCTTTTATGTGAACTTGGTATCATCTCATCACTCATCTCCCCTCCACCCCTCCCCTCCCCCTTCCCCAGTAATATCACAATGATAGGCTGTATGGTAGTCATCATCATTAAACAAATGGAATGGAGGTGCTGTTACCAAAACTGCTAATCAAATGGTGTTATCATTATAAGTATCAACCTCTTCTGTTATCCAATGGAATCAAATGTAATTGTATTCATACTTTTATGTTTTTTGAGATCAGCAGAATAAAAACCTTGCAAATTGAAATTGATTGAATTGAACTGTGTGGAAATATATTTATAGAAGAATAACAGGATGTTAATAAAACATTAACAACATATGTAATGAGTGGTGTAGCATAGCACTATGCTACACCCTGCATCATATATAATGCACATACTGAAGTAATTTGATACTGGGTTACTGCTGTAAAGGTTAATTATGTCTACAGTATCTTCAATAACCCGGACAACCATTGTGCCTGACACTCCTGGCTCCCCTTTGTGGTAAAGACCTATTAGACCTTCTATCTATTGACCCACACCAAACTACAAGGAAGATTATCTGCTTACTTTGGTTGATGTGAGTATAAATACGGTAGCACATACAAACTTGCTAATGGAAAATCAGACTAAAAGTTATGCCTGGTAGACTGGTAATGCCTATGACCCAACCTGTCACAATTGTAGCCCCCTTTGACATACTCTTGGTTGTAGTCATGGAACAAATTGTACTACAGATAAAAAAGGCAGCCACAACTTTCCTCGCACCAGTCTGACTCTGGCTTAATCGTTTGCAAGACTTTGTACTTAACCCTTTAAGTACGGCATGATACCTTAATACATCATGCCCTTGGTCGTCATGATGCATGAATATAGCCCTGGCGAGTAACTATATCCAAAAAGTGCTTTTGGCCTCACTTCAACCATGTAGTCCAGGCAATTGACTGCCATATGGGGGTAAACCCAAAACAAATTGCAATAGTTTCGTACCATGTTTTTTCTGAATCCTTAGACATATATGTACATCAGAAAAAAAATCCTAAGAAAAAAAGTGAGGGGCAGTTTGTTTTGGGTATATCTGTAATTTGACTGGACTAATGATGGTCACGCTGTCCTAGGTCCTCGTGATGCATAAGTTAAGATTGAGTAATTTTTCTACAATGAAGAATGCTTTAAATGAAAAGAAAACTGCACATCATGTTCCTTTTACAAACATATGAATTAACCCTTTGTTTAGTTTGCCAGGTAACAGCACTGGGTAGCATTTTCAGTGAAAAATATGGTTTTATACTGCTGCAGAGTTTGGTCAAGTAAAGGGGTCAAACACATAAAGTACCCAATAGTGACTCTGATGGAATTATCATCACTGAATAATCACCAATTACTTAAAATTTGTATTATTCAGTTTGCTAGAGTATCTAGTTTTATCATACTGTCATAAAGGAAATATTTCCCACTGTATCTTATGCTTCTATGCCTGGGAGAATCCTGTTACACAGGAAACACACTGTAATCTTGGTTTAGTATACTTTAATTTGTTGCGTTGCTACATAAGTTCTCAACCTGTCCTCTCCCAGTGCCTGGAAGCTCTGCCTTATGCACCGATCCCTGAGGGGGCCTCTGTCCTGCTTCTGCCCCCCCCCCCCCTCACGCGAGTCCACATGAGTCCACGTGAGTCCACGTGAGTACCAGGACCTGGATCATGTCTCCATGGTCCTGGCATCACCTCCCAGAGCCAATAACAGAGCAGGACCCCCCTCATGGGCCCAACTTCCAATGCCCTGTCCACCCATCTGCTGACCATCTGTCAGTATCAGGGACTCTTGCTGCGCCCAAGGTACAACTATACTCAGCTCGGGTTATGTAAAGCTACCAGAGTCTTATACAACACAAGTGGCCTAGCTGATAGTAAACAGTATATGGCACTATGTACACGATTATTTAAGTAATTTACAAGTCAATTTAATCAAATAAAATATCAACTGATCATAGGGGCCATTGTGTTATACTCTTGTATAGAAGGACAACCCCTCAAGGTAGGGAGACTCTGACATACTCAATTTAGGTCACATTTATCAAGTTGGTTGTTGTGAATCTCATTTAAGTGTTGATGGGCAAAGATTGGAGCCTGCCTGGCAGCTATCCAGATGTGAATAAAACGGTTACAAATCTTTGGTGTGTATTGATCTTGTCTTAGTATCTCTGGGTGAGGGTAATATAAAGTCTTCATACAACTTCTTTCCTGCTAGAAAGTGACCTGACAACTGGTGCTTAGGAAATGAGAGTTTGACCATTTAGAATCTATCTGCTGTTGTTGTGGTATTTTTATTTGGCAAGTTATAATGTGACATGGAAACTTTTCATTTTCCAAGCCAATAAAGGGCACTCTAATAGTGCTATTAATAGACAAATGTCAGACCAATGTTGCGTCGGCCCGTTAGGTGGCGGGAGGGGCGCCTTACATAGGTCTGACTGCCTGCATGAGGACGCCGCCCGACGGGACGCAGAAGAACCCTAGTACTTAAGATTTTAATGATGTAAACAATGGCGGTTTCGGGTGTTCTACAAGTGTCATATTGATGTCATTCAAACCGAGTGCTCTTTATGATGTAATTAAGATATGTTTCAAATGACATCAATATGACACAAGAGGGAAGGGAGAAATTCTACATTCTTTTTCTGTGGGCGATAATGGATCCATTCTCCATAGGCCCTCAACGTGACCAACCACGTGGCGGCACCGTCAGGATTGGATAACAGCGGTCTGTTTACAAATGAAACAACATTATCCTGTATTCTTTTTCGAAAAGCTAACACAAGTTTACTCTCATTTAATAAATCGTGAGGGTCTTCACCGTTAAAAGTGAAAAAATTGAGAGAAAACCCTCTAAGTTTTTTTGACCCCAAAGTCAGACCTATGTAAGGCGCCCCTCCCGCCACCTAACGGGCCGACGCAACATTGGTCTGACGTTGAGACTAGAGTTTATTAGTATGTTGGCTCATTAGTCTCTGTTTGGTAATTGTAGCCATCACGGCTTATAGAAAGTAATATGTTACTGCGTAGCCAAAGTTGGCGCTTCTTGTATATACAGATAACTTTACTTTATGTAGTATCCATGCCTTGGAACTTACCTATCATACGGTGCAATATACCTATACCTATGAAGGGGCTTTCTGTTAGCCATGAAGTAATACTATACACATGTTGTGGGGATACATACTAAAACCTGATACAGTCTTTTTATGAATGTATAATGAATTGGATAACATAACACAACTGCCACTACACCCCCTGCATCCTATATAATGAGAAAGTAATTCTTTACAGGGTGACTGGATTTTGGTCCTGCATCCTTTGTCATTTAATCTGAAATAGGTATAGGTCTGCTGTAAAGGATAGTGATGTCTACAGCACACAGTGTCATTCATGAAAAAGTCACCCATTGTTTTTATCTACCCTATGTGTGCCGGTGGCAGAGATCAACTATTAGCCGAATTGTGTTTTCTATGTTGATGAACCCTCAACCAACTACCAGGACACCTATCTGTGTACTTTGGTTGTTGCAGGTTGATAGCCAATAAAACATGCAAACTAACTAATGTAAAATGCTAACAACTAACTTTTCGTTTTTCATGGTCAGGGGCTTAACAACATTTGACTTCGCCATGGCAAGATAGAGAATACACATGGGTGTTTTATAGCAATGAAGGATGCTTTTTCTTCTACAAATATGTAAGTGTAAGATTGATATACCTTTCTCCCGGAGAAAAATTAAGACATCTTCAGGTCTTTGATTGGTGGGGGGAGATCTGGTGTGTGTCCCTTCATCAAGGTCTAGGTAAATTATGTTAGTCTCCTTTGTCCCCCACTTTTTGTGAGACCTGCATTGTGAAGCCAGAATACATAGACTGGGTTATTTCACGACTTTAGAGTGGGCCGTAACCACTTAGATAAAATCCTCCCCACCTTAAACTAGTCTACTTTTGTGTTTATATTTTGTATTTAGGCTCTAATGATTCATATTATGATGGGAGGGAGGCTAACATACTTTTGTCTAAGCCCTGAATGCAAAACAAACCATCATTTCGATGACGTCTCCATGCCATTGAATACAGGTGTTGCTTATTCAATATGTTGGCAAAAAGGAATTTCTTGGTTGAATCAATAAGACAGTCATATTCCATAAAAAATAACATACCTAACTGAATACTAAAAAGGAAAAAGGGAAAATAAGCTACCAAAGTTATTTTATTTGTACTTTTCAGTCCCTTTCTTACAAACTGGTGACTTGGTTATTCCCCCACAGTATCACAGACACCATACTTTTAAACTTAGCAACAACATGTCGTCCCCCATTAGCCTGCGTGGAGAACCGAGATTATATGTATAATATCCTTAACCTAAATAGGGAAAATCCAGACAAGTTGCCAAATGTATAACACAAGTATTTGATTTGTACTCATTGTGTTTCTTTTTGCAAACTGGAGCCTCCCCCACATTATCAAAGGAGCTATGCCTCGCAGTCACTGCTGTGTAAGTTATACGTCCGGAGGCTGCCCCCTTAAGATTAGATAAGCTACAGCACAACCTCTCCCCCTGTACCTAAATACTCCTTCAGTATCTCCAACATTGGGTGCGGTTAACAATTAGGGACTGTTACCGACTGGTTACTGCAATTCTGGTCCTGCAGGCGGAGGCGTGCTGCGACTGGGGAAGCTGTCTCCTGTGACTGGGATGCCAGACCATAGCAGGAGGGGCACCGATCACTGCTGGAGGCTGCAGACATTAGCCCAAAATCCACGACGACAAGAACCTGCGTTAAAATCGTATCGCACCTCTGCCGCCCCCATTTCGCTGCTATTTCGCCCCTGTAACGTCGTGGACTTTGGCGACACAGGCGCGAAATAGAAGCGGCAGGGCGAAATAGCCGCGAAATAGTGGCGGCAGAGGGGCAATACCGTTTTAACGCAGGTTCTTGTCGCCGTGGGTTTTGGGCTATAGGATAGCCCACTGTGTTGTACTATGGCTGTTTGGGATGAATCGCTACAAGGCAAGGTTGCGATTTCTGTCTATCTATCTACATGCATGGTTAAACTTACAGTATTACATTGTAACAACGATGTATATTATACAGAAAATAATAATGGGGTGCTATACTATTTTGTGGAGCCGGATCAGGGCCACACTTCAGCTAAGACATCTACCGAACATGAAACCTAGCTTAGTTTGCCCAACTTTAAGTAGTCAAGCGGAGCAAAAAATACTAGTTTGTGCTATGCGGGCTTGCTACTAGGGTATTCACAGTGTGGGATCACGCTTAACCACATAAATAAAAATCCCTGACAGTTGACATCATTTGTTAATGTTTCTTTGGTCTGATCTAAAAACAGGAACTAACCATTATCATTACAAATGATCCTTTTAAAACAATAGATTGATCAGGTGATGCTAATGCCCGGGTTAATGCGTTCTCAGCTTAACACAGCAATGTCTCTCGTTGTATATCTGTCCCTAGCATTTCTGTGACTATAATAAATATTTATTTTCCTGTGCCACTGACTAATATCCGATTTTATGATAGACAAAATTATCTAGTCAGCAAGGACTCAGATTGACATCTCAGCCACATCTTGCGTCCTAACTATTTCTGGGAGATAATGAAATACTATTCTCTGCATCAGTCATTAGGAATGGCATACAGTGTGTTCTTGTCACACATAATCACCACTTCTAGAAATAATAAATAACTGCTTATTATAGTTGCACCAAGTTCATTCAGCTGCATTTATATAACAATGGCTGTCATCTACACAGTATAAACAAGAAACGTGTTTAGGTCCTGCTAAAAAGTTCTTTTTTGTTATACTCTTGCTATGCAACAATAGAATTATCAACCAGGCATATATCATCAGCTTTGGTCTAGAGTTGCACTTTGGCCTTAAAATCCATAATTCATACCTCCATGCTGTCCAGTGTTAAGAAAATTGTAAATCAACAGAAATGGTGTCTACGGTAGATATGTCTTTAGAGAATGTCCTTCTCATCATTCAAATGTGTAGTCTACCTGCAACAGATCCAGATGAGGTACCATATTCGACGCAACAAGCGCACGCCCCCTAACAAGCGCACACCCCCGTATTTGGCCGATCTTTAGACTATGAATAACCAAAAGTATCTGAATTTTGTACCAAAATCAAACTCTTAACTACTAACCGGGGTCAATAATCATTTTTAAGCTCACCGTGCATTTTTCACTTTGAATACAGTAATTGGTATCGAAAACAGAATTATGTTTTTAATTACATCTTTGTTTACATACGTAAAGCACTGGAATGAACTAGAACTGGAGCTCCAACACAGTTAAAATAATAAGAAATATTTTTCTGGTGAATGCTTTTGCTGGTGAGTGAAACTATAAGTTGTTGTGGTTCTATTTATCCATACATTTATTTGTTTGCTTACCGCTACTTGTACTTTATAGATAATGTATATTACTTTGCAATCCTATTTTGTCTGGTTAGCTACATAGTCCAGTAAACGAACAAATTTATGTCAACAAAATTGCAAGAAAAGGTTTCTCAGTGGTTTTCACCTCTTTGATATATGTACTTTCCAGAAAAAGTGAAAGACCTGAAGTCCGATGGCAGTGATCTTCGAATTGTACATGTTAGTCCAGTAAACGAAAGGAAATATATAGCCTAGTCTCAACAAAATTGCAAGAAAAGGTTTCTCAGTGGTTTTCAACTCTTTGATATATGTACTTTCCAGAAAAAAATTGTTTCCGGCGATCACCCCTGGGGAAGTGCCCCAAATCCAACATGGCCGCCACTAAAACAGGTCAAACAGGAAAACTGCTATAAAAATGGAACAAATCATCATATTCACACATATGATGGCTCTATTAACATCAGCATGAACAGATCTATCCAATAGACCATGTCTTTTAGTTTTGAAGTTTCAAAGAATAGCGCAAAATTCAAAATGGCCACCAAAAAGTCGTTAAAATGCATGAAATAACACATCTCTGGTTCTAATCAACATAGAGATTCAAATGAAGGTTCAAAATATATGTTTCTAAGGTCAGAGAATTTGAATTTACTATGTGTGAAAAGATAAATGGCAGCCATTTTGAATTTTTAATGAGGTCACTGCTGAGGGCTGTTTAGATTATTACTAGAAAATAGGATATCTTCCTGATTTGTTTCCAATAAGCATAGGGATAAGATTTGGGAAGATTTACATAACATTTTGTAAGACCAGTAATATGAACTCAAGGGACAAACATGTGAGCAGGCAAGCAGAAAGGATACTCCCTGTGGGGTTAGTTCTGATTTAAGCCACCAGGGGAGAACCCTTTTCCCTTGCCTGTGCACATATATGCAGTTTGGGTATTTGATTGGATGCCTGCCACCAGGTTTCATCAAAATTAAAGGAAGTGATGTTTATGTGCACTCTCTTAGTTATATTGAACGATAGCAAATCTCTAGCCCTAATCAGTATGGAGATATGATTCGACTTTAGAAACATTCAGAATTCTCTGAGGTCAGAAAATACAGATTTACCATCCATTTACCATTTACAAATTCTAAATCCCACCTAAATATGTTCCAATACTGTAACAGTATAATATCTAGGGAATGGGTCTCTATGGGCAATAAGAGCTCAGAAATGGGGGCCCATAGAGCCCAGTCATGGTCTTTCACAGGGGATCATCAATGGATGGAATAAAATTGTATTTCTATTTAACCCTTTGGGGCTGAGCATCGACTATAGTCGATGCCATGGCCGGCCGAGCATCGACTATAGTCAACATAACTCTATGGGAATCAGCAAAGACTCGGCCCAGGGAAAGTTCCTGTGAAAATGGCTGGCCCCCATCACCAGCAAATACTTTTTTTGGTCGGCCTTGAAGGGTTAACACATTGGCCATATTGGGCAATAACATCAACTGTGATCAAAATAACAAGAATCAGAATAAAGTGCAGATGTAGGCAGAGAGGTATGGCTTTGGTGAACATCCTGAATCAACTTTAAGATTAAATTGTTAGTTCCAGTCAACAATTTTGTGTAACAAGCTGGAAAGAATCTGATAATTTGGGCATAGTAACCGATAGTGAACCAGATGTCACCAACCATACATCACAAATTAAACTTGTCCCCAATCCTATTCATTGACCTAAGTTGGTCCTAGCCCACTGGGATGTGTGCTTGTTGGCATCATCAAACTTTCCTTCAACTAAGGTCCTAGTTAGTTGCAGATACTATATATTGTTATTGCCTTCACACCTGTCCCACACCAACAAGGGCATGCATTGCAGAAGATTATGGGACAACACAGGGTAGATATTGTGGCATAATTGAAATACAGCATCTTTACCTCCCAAAGACAGCATCGTTTGTGGTAAAAGATCATTTCCAGGTTCTTACAGTAAGACCTTGATTAATCAGTCATCAGTCTGTTGTCACACTTTTTGGTCTCTTATCATTTAGGACGGTTTTAATTGCATACTAATTCTTATTGATATATCGGTTATTTGTGCTTCTGATATCAGTCTGTACTTTTGGGAACACAATGGTTATTTTAAATTATAATTAGCTTCAAGAGACCCCCTCCCCCCGCTTGCTTTCTCCGTCCAGCACACCACCATGGGTATGGCAGCAGCCCCCGGCAGCAGCCCCAGGGAGCAGACCACTACTACTACTACTACTACTACCACTATGTAGCCTATGCTCTTTGATGAAGGCAAACACAGACATTTAGATCTAAAGGTTATCTCAACATACTTGTGGAGATACATTAGATGTAATGCAATACGGGAAGTTCTAATTGTGCAAAGTATTATTTATCTATATTGACCTTATGCATTATGGGGAGAGGAGGATTGACGAGACCAGGGTACACGTAAATCAAATCCTGCAATAACCCCTTTGGTTGGTGTATTACTCCCAAATTAACACGAGCAGCTCAGATAACTGGGACTAACCGTCACAGCACACATGTTGCGTTCACCACATGCCTTATCATTATTAAGTGTTTTATTCAACACCTCCTGCACATGCATAGATCTCCCTATATTTCTACCCTTCCCTCAACACTCAGCTACAAATTCCCCTACTTCATGGTATTGATATGAATATTATTCGTAGGAATACCCCCCTCTCCCCACCCCCCACCCCCACACACATAGTAGGCTACAGCCCTCCCCCCACCACTGTGTATGGAGGCATAGGGAAGCTTGGAGGAGGAATGATATAACTGGTGGAGGTTAATCAGCTTAAATGTCTCAAGTCTGCATTGATGACTTGTGACAATAGGTAATTCAGTGGCCATAACAAGCACAACATTGCTAGGATGGAGATGATAAAGACCTTCAGAAGGTATAGCTGCATACAGTATCCACCAGATCCCACAATAGGAACAGGGGGTCTGCTAAAACTACACATGGCCATGTGGACTACTGCATTCCAGGGGTGGTTCTTATGTTATAGCTATCCTATCACATACTCCCTAGATCAGTCAACAGAGTAGGTGGTCAAAGGGAAATGTTTATAACTCATGATAATGAATTAGCCAATAGAACTTATTGTATTAATTAAGATTCATGTATGTATCTCCTCTTTCCTGACTTCTCTCTACACACCTTGACAATAAGCCAATGGATGGCTGGAATACACTTTCAACAATATACAATACCTCAACTTGTTTAAACTGGTTTAGAATCTAAGACTTGTAACGCTATAGCTGTGACTCAAATATCAAGACATACAGCCACCTGTTTCAATCACTAATATTTATCTTATATCAATGGGTAGCTGCAGCATTACAGGTCTCTATCATAACTTAGCCGTGGTGGCCAACTGGTAGAGTACTGGCTATAGTTATATTCTGATATTCCATACCTTTACTATAGGTCCAACTAGCATTTAGCTTGATGGGGGGGGGGGGGGGTGCTGGGTCCCCCCCCCCTTTGTCAAACCCTAAAAAATGTCAAACCTATGAAGTGTAAATTGCTGTAAATTGATTCATCCTCACCTAAACCTCCCCCCCCCCCATACTACTTAGTCCAGCAATGTTACAAGATAATAATGTTTAGAGCAGGTAACTGAAATCTAAGTTTGCTCAAACCTGGTGGTAGGCAGCTCTAATTGAATAACCAATGTGGATGTTGAATATGTCTCTTGCACATGCTAGATCTCATATATCTGATCTCACAAAAGTGAATTTTCCATTCCAAATCTTATCCCTATGCTTATTGGAAACAAATCAGGAAGATATCCTATTTTCTGGTAGTAATCTAAACAGTCCTCAGCAGTGACCTCATTAAAAATTCAAAATTGCTGCCATTTATCTTTTCACACATAGTAAATTAAAATTCTCTGACCTTAGAAACATATATTTTGAACCTTCATTTGTAGCTCTATGTTGATTAGAACCAGAGATGTGTTATTTCATGCATTTTAACGACTTTTTGGTGGCCATTTTGAATTTTGCGCTATTCTTTGAAACTTCAAAACTAAAAGACATGTTCTAATGGATAGATCTGTTCATGCTGATGTTAATAGAGCCATCATATGTGTGAATATGATGATTTGTTCCATTTTTATAGCAGTTTTCCTGTTTGACCTGGTTTAGTGGCGGCCATGTTGGATTTGGGGCACTTCCCCAGGGGTGATCGCCGGAAACAATTTTTTTCTGGAAAGTACATATATCAAAGAGTTGAAAACCACTGAGAAACCTTTTCTTGCAATTTTGTTGAGACTAGGCTATATATTTCCTTTCGTTTACTGGACTAACATGTACAATTCGAAGATCACTGCCATCGGACTTCAGGTCTTTCTCTGACTGTGTACACTGCTAACTTAATGCATGATATTTGCTTATTTTTATCTGTGTAACTGGAACTGTGAAGTTTTAGATCGTAAATTCATTTGTGTTTTTCTGTGGTGGTTGTGTGCTGCCTTGGTACCTGTTGAATGGCATGACATGTTATGAATTGTGTGCCAATGAAAATAATTCAAAGCTCAACTCAACTCTTCAGTTGTGAATTCAGACCATCAGTGAGAGGTCTGTTACAAGCTTCAAGGCACATCCGCAATGACCCCCATGGATACAACATATGTACTCTATGACAGGTTCGATAATTAATTATTGGCATCAAGAGTATTTATTTTTACTTTAGCTATACTTATAACTGGCTTTCCAGTGGCAGTATCACTCATAGAATGCTCTTGTAAGGGTTCATCAATTATGAAACTCAGACCGTAAGTGGAAGGTATATTTCTACACACTTATTTCAAAATACATCCGCAATGAACCCGTACAAAGTATATATGCACTTTGTGGCAGGTCTAATAATTAATTGTTAGTATCAAGAGTATATGGTTCTAAAGATAGATTTAAATAAAATATGGGTTCGTTGCACTAATAATCATCAAATTACCACAGGTGCATTCAGTCACTCAAACCACGATTTATATGGGCGCATAAGAGAAAATCTAATTGACTCATTGCATTTCGGTTCATTTCAAATTTGCCTTTCTTTCAATTTGCAGTGCACGTATAGAAGGGTGGTGATTTCTTTTCATTATATTTCCAACCCTTACTCTTGAGATATGTGACCAGCAGACTTAAGCGTTACTGTATGTGGCTTTGTCCCTTACACATTATTAATGTCTTTTTCTTGAAAGGAAAGCCGCCACGGCTAAGGTTATGAAATTATTTAGACAGAACTTGAATCATCTGTTCCAATATAAAGTTGACACAAGTTATGTAAAATTGAATGGGTGGGCTGGTTGATACACTTCTTAGACTACAGAAATAAGTTTCGCCTCCTAATTTGTCTATAATAGTTTAATATGTGTTAGATAGACTACACCTGGACATGGTTCTTCCATATACCCATTGCCCCACAGGGTCAAGACGAGGTGTTATACACCGAGTCGATGACCAGTGGGCAGTGGGTATGTGGGAGAACTATGTCCAGGTGTAGTCTATCTGACTTAACCCTCGGGTATGCAAAATAACCAAGGTGTGAAGCCTTTGTCTTAACCGCCCACCGTGGGTTAAATTAAAATAGATAACGATTTTCCAATGCAACTGTAAGAAGTCAATACCTTCAACATTGTTTTACAGCCATTATCTTTTTCTTGGTGATATAGCCACACAGAGTGGTGTATAGCTAATCAACTTTGAACATGACCGGAAGTTCTTGCCCAACTGAGGAACTAGGTTTGGCATCTATGTGAGACCTACATTGTAAAGCCCTAGTGTGTCCGACATGTAGGTGACAAAATCCCAAGAGGCAGATAATCTAATCAAACTGACAGTTGACACTACCTAGTTAACACCCTACGTATTTTCTATGTAGGCTTTAGGTGGAGTAACATTGGTTTTCTACCAGAGCATTGATGAACATTCATGTAGATATTGGTGTATCTTATTCATGTATTTTTTCTATGTAAATTATGGTTGGTAAATCATGTATACACATATCTACGTCAGTTTGCTGTATAGATTTGTTGAGTAAAATCCACATATTTTGGAGGTTCCTTTTGGAGAAGTTAATGTTTATTGACCTAGCTCTACCGAAATATGAACTAGCATCGGCAAAGGGCATTATATATGCATATTAATTATATTTGATTCAAATATATTCTGGGCCGAACCTGTAATAGGAGGCCAGATAGTCACAGTGTGTAAAACGTATTAAAACGTAAACCAACCGTTCATTAAACGTTATTATGTCTCTGGTGCAGCTCACCAGGTTGCAGTTTGGCTCATACTAGTATTTAATCAAATGTTGAATAGGTATATTCATCTCAAAAGAATAGCACTAATTAATTTATCAATCCTATTCAGCATTCTTTGTTTGACGATTTTTAGGCAGAATATATTCTTTGAATACTTAGTTAACCTGTATTATGGTGAACACCCTTTTCATAGCATTAAGAAATATATTAAGCAAACTTGTACCAGATGCCACCCTGAAAACAATGATGGGTCCTATGCCGGTCTGGCTGCACTGTAATTAAGACCTGAACAAGTCGCTTAAAAGGATACTGGATACTATCTCAGAAAACCATAGAAACCACTTGAGAATCACTCCATATCTTCCTATATATATATAAATAATACAGAAAAAAAAATAAAAGAGATTTATGGTGCCATACCAGAGTGAAAGCACCCCACCTGGTGGGACTTTTTACAGAGATCCTAGACATCATTTCAACCTAAAACAAGGCATCAAGATGTTTATCATAACAGTAAATTACTTTAGTTAGGTGACTTAGGATATTTCTCAGGATCATATATGTAATTCACATATTATATCTCAATAGGGTTGAAACTATTGAGTTAGATATTGGGGACTTGCTTGAAAATTGCATGATAATCCCTTCATTAAAAGGAATCAACCCATAGATTCTTCACCAAAGTCTGTCAGAACATGGCTGTATATGATAGGTGTCATATATCAAAAGAAAAGCACCAAACATGGTGCCAATGTTTAGCAAATGGACAAGAACCACCTGACAAGCTACATCATAAGATTATATTCCACTTGTAGTCATCAGATATATCTGAACAGTGCTCACAGACACTTGCCCGGTTAGCTCAGTCAGTAGCGTGCCTTGTGAGGCCCTTACCCGTCAAAAGGCCCCTATCCCTCAAATATTTGTGAGATAGGGGCTGTTTGAGACTTAGGGCCCACCTCAGGTCCCTATATAGCAAAAAGTCCCTATCCCACAAAATTTTGAGACATAGGGACCACATTTAAACAGCCCCTATCTCACAAATATTTGTAGGATAGGGGCCATTTGAGGGATAGGGACATGTCAGGCCCCTATCCTACAAACAATCCCTAAGTATCAAAAGCCCTATCCATCAAAAACCTTTGTAATAATTTCTATGACTATTTCTTGCTTCTACGGCAAGGAAGTAGGCCTCACAATAAGGTATGAGGTATATTTTCCAACCTAAAACTCTGAGAACCCACACCCCCTCCTCCTCCTCCTGCCTGTACTGAC
The DNA here is from genome assembly GCA_947462335.1 of Harmothoe impar. NCBI lineage: Eukaryota > Metazoa > Annelida > Polychaeta > Phyllodocida > Polynoidae > Harmothoe > Harmothoe impar. The sequence continues at coordinate 106,011,801 of OX381704.1, read as the reverse complement.
CACAGTATGTTGATGTCAAGCAGATGGTCAGTCACTTGGGGTGGGGATGGAGCGGGGCGAGGGCACTAAGCATATTTTGTATACACAAAATCTCCCTAGCAAGGGTCCTGAGAAAAAATAGCAAGGGTCTAGTTACAACAAAATCACCCTAGCAAGGGTCACTTTTCCACCAAAATGACCTATTTTTCACGAAAATGTCCCACTTTTGCCCATTTTTTTCTAAATTTCACCGACAGAGCTAAAATGTTGAGGTAAAATTAGTCATCAATTGTACATTTTGTATTTTTCCTCTTCAAAAGTGCCTAGCAAGGGAAGGTTTTTGAAGCAAAATCTCTCTAGCAAGGGTAAGGGTTAATTGTCATTGGTCCAGCCACACACCCGTATCAGAAAAAATTCAAGTATCCCCCCCCCCCGGGGTACATTGCGACCACTGCTCGACCACTGCATGACCACCTTGGTAGTATATTGTGACTGGTACATTGTGACAGTGATACATTCTTTATAGGATTCCAGGACAGCTTTCACAGACTTCAGCCAGTCTAGCCCCTCCCGTTTCCCTTATTTCAGACCATTTTGAGGGATAGGGACATGGAAAAAATATTTGTGGCTTTGGGACTTCACATGGGCCCTATGTCTCAAACCGTTTTGAGGGATAGGGGCTGTTTGGCATATAAGGACTTCACCTGGTCTCTATCCCTCAAACGTACCAATTTTGAGGGATGGGGGCCTTTTGAGGGATAGGGGCCTCACATGCCTGCCTGTTGATTCATAGGTTGTGAGTTCAAGCCTCTCTTGGGGAAAACTGAAAAAGTTTTTCAAACTAGACATTCTAAGTACCACTGATCATAACATTAGCAGTCCTCACAGACACTTGTCTGGTTAGCTCAGTCAGTAGCAAGATTGCCTGTGAATCCTGAGATCCTAAGTTCAAGGCTCTCTTGGAGAAAATTACTAAAATATTTTCCAAATTGGTGTTTGCATGCACATCCCCCAGGTGGAGCTCGGTGCCCCTAAACAGTTTCTGAAGGTTCTCAAAGCATCCACAGGGGGGCACTTAGATTGTATCCAGTATCCTTAATGTCCTGTTTAATAATTCATCCCTTGAATGAGTACAAGGGATGAATTATCATAACTGGAGCTATGATTTTTTGAGCGGAATATTACTCATTCATCTACCTAAATATCCTGAGATAAACGTTTATGCAATGAAAATAATTGTACATTTACCTCTACCTACTTATATTCCCATCGTATATCTACTTTGAAAAGACGAATAATTATGTAAAATCAACTAAAACGTTTAACGTAGGTAGATCTACATTAACGTCAATGTATGTTAATCGATGTTGAATATGTACTATTTTACCTAAAATATCTAAGAGTAATATATGTATTTGCAATGTATTTGTGTTAACTGGGTTTGTACATTGACAATCAAAACAAAATCAAATCTGAAACAATTTCCAGTGAACCAATGCTCTTCCTTTTATCTTAGACTACAGAAAACCATAGGGGCTATCGGCAGAACAGTTTAATTCTCACATGTCTGGAAACATGTCTGAAAGTTCAGATCCTCAAGGCTAGGGTGGTGTGGGAATGTTCCACCGAGCCCACATTTTGTCAAGCCAGTCGTTGTAAATCACAGTCAAGAGTCAATGGGCAGAGATTGCAGCTTGCCTGGTGGGCAACCAGATGTGATTAAGACCGGCACAAATCTTTGGTGTGTATTGATTTTGTTTTAGTTCCTCTGGGCGAGAGTGATTTGAAGGCTTCACACAACTTGCTTACCGTTAGGAAGTGGCCAGATTGCCTGTGGTTGGCAAAGTGCAGGAAGGAGCTGGTAGTGGTGTAAGGTTCAGCTTTACTTCTTAGTGCTTCATGCATCCTGCTCCTCCATTCACACTGGCACCTGGATTCGGAATTCAGGGGTGTGTTGCAGAACAGAAACTTATGTACTTTTTCTTCAGCAACACTAGTGTAAAGAGATCGTTTGGGGTCTGTTTTAAACTGTATTGCCAAAGGTATAATGCAAGAATTCACATCAAAACAAAGTCTTCAGGAAATATCAGTTTTAAACCTCATCAAATCTATATTCACATTGACATAACAAATGCTGTAAATAATGGAAATATATATTCAAGTATATATATTCAACATTTGGGATGGTTATCTTAATCAGATCTCAATTATTAACAAACGATTTCAGTGTAGGATGACATTTGATGGCATCCTACACTGACCTTTGGAAATACCCTTTTTCTTCATAAAAACGATCATCTTTAAAACGACCCTCTTATGCTAGTTAGTTTAGTATGCGTTTTATTCCGACATTTCGTTTCCCGTTCTGCAAAACCCCCCTGATGTGCTGTGGACTGTCAGTAAAGTCACAAGCCACACACGGCATTGCAACTCTACTGCTTGTTATCAACCCTTTTTAAGGATGGCGTCAAAAATTAATGTACACTGAAAAAGTAAACTCGTCTCCAGACTCGTCGAAGTGACTGTCATAAAATAAACGAGTCAAAAGTTGTCTAATGTATCAGGTTACCATCCCACAAATAGAATCTGGAGCTGGCAAATGTCAGGTTTTGGGCTGGCACATACCAAGTGGGTCTTCTATCTCCAGCTAGAAGACCGGCTTCCTTGTCACTTAGACAAGTTTTTGACTCGTTTATTTTATGACCGTCACTTTGAAGAGTCTGGAGACAAGTTTATTTTTTGAGTGTATCATGCCCTTGGCAAGTCACCCACCAGTGCCGCACTAGTCCATCACAGTTGGGTACTTTAATGTGAATAAGGAAGTAATGTGTCACTGTGTAACCACATTACTGTAGCTGTACTTAGTTCTACACATCATAATGCCTCAGCCTTTAGTCTATAGTCGCTATTCCAGGTTAGTCATGGGCACATAGGTCAGACATGACCAAGTGTTATTGAAAGTTGACTGAGGCACAACAACATTTGACTGATGCCTTGCTCAAAAGGACTTATCCTAAAACTCATCGAAAAAGAGAAGACTGCCCTGGAAACAGATAACGAGAAATTCCCGGGATTTTTTGGTGATTCTGTGAGCAAAAATTCCCGAGAAAATCCCGTGATTATAACTCGTGATTTAACCTGTGAAATCCTGTATGATCACGGGATTTGCCCCAGTCAATAGATTGGAGGAACCTGCTTAGTAGGAAAGTGAATGAGTGTATAGTATGGGGTACCAAGTACTAGTATAGATTAATTTATTTTAGCATTCCTCTGCCTAAGTATAGAAGCAAGGGCATCATACATATTTGTAGTAGTGGGTAGTTTAATGGATACTGTATTTGCCCGAAGAAGTGCTCAGGGCCTTATTAATTTCAACTACGCTCTACCCCCCAACGAGGGATGTCATTGCTATCAGACTATATAGGTTTAATGGTTATAGGTATTCCCTATCAACCATAATCCAATGACATTCCTACCCCTGGTGTTTATACTAAACCAGCGTTTTTAAGACTTAATCCATAGTGTATATATTTCAATACCATTTTACCAGTGGTGCTTATGCAAAATCCATAAAACTTTACATTTGTAACCCCATAACTCGCAACCCTCACACTGTTACATTTCAGGGGACCGCAGACACCCTACCTCACATTCTATTTATATCTAATGTACGTGAGTGAATCAGAGTGCATACATGCAGAGAGACCTGCCCTTGGGAGGCTGTTTCACAAATGTAGAATTAAGACATGTTACATTTCTATGAAAAACATTAGACTTAGAATGCAAGGTAACATAGTTCATACTGTTCTAGTCAACTAATGAGGCAAATTTTACTTCACTTAATTCAGCTTAGCACAAATAACACATGACCTGATCATTCCCATTTTATATCAAGATTATGGGAAGCTGTATCTCAAACATCTTTGATGTATATGAGATATTTCGATTGAGTCATCATTGAACCTTGGGGTTATATGTTTGTTTATTCTATACATTAGTCGTTATGTATATAACTATAAAAACAACAGGTGGATATGTTGCTTGGGTAACAGCCCCCTGCCAAGTAAAACTACACTGTGAAATGTCGAGGTCACCAACTGCTGTCAAATACCACAGGAGTGATCATTCATTACAAACATAGGGAAGGGAAATAACAGCCCCATCCTTGGGGTGATAGTCTTGTGAGGATTGTCTCGCTATGGTAGAAAATGGCTGGGAAGAAAATGCTTGTGTCATGTTTTGTTGGGATTTACCTCATTCAAGTATAATTTTGCTTTTTCAACAGTGCAAAAATATAAGATTTACCTTCTATCTAACTATCAAGATAGATTTGATAAATTCAAATAATTTGTAATGACATAGTAGGACAGAGCGATTCTAGTTTAAAATATGTTAAATGGAATCGGAGAAAATATAAGAAACCAGACTAAGATCTTCAAAGTTACACTATAACTACATATTGCTAACGGGCCTAGCAGGGCCTACTCCTACTGTTATGCAGTCTAAATCAACAAAATATCCATTAATCAATCTATCAGGGGACATTCAGTTAAAATATGCCCTCCCTCTGGGTGAAAATTGTCCACTCCCAATACGTTCTACAGGTAAACAGTGCCCACCTGTTATAAGCTCTACGTGTCAGAGGGCCTAGGTAGATCCAACAGGCAGGTCGTCTTGTACGCTGCAATAGCCTTGCAGCTCATGTAAGTATATCTCCCATTTATCATATTCGTTTTATTCTTTTGTTATATCTATCATAATGTTTAAATATGCCTGTATTATCTGGGGGAGCACTAAGTAAAATAGTCAACTGTCTATGTAACCAATTGGGACTTGTATTCCATTCAATTTCTCTGCCTGTGTGTGCCTGCACACATGCTGGTACTACATTGCCCCCTAGTCGTCCTACAACTTGGACAATGTCACAGTCGAAATGCAATTATCTTTTATGGTCATTTCAGACATGCATGTATAAATTATTTCCTTTCAGAAGGATGCATAAGCATGTGAAAGACGCATATATTGTATTACTTGCACAAAATATATATTATCTCATAGTGTTTTTCATTGCCCAAATTGAGACTGCATTGTAACTTTCAGAGTGTTCGTGCATCATTCCAGACCACGCCAACCACTCCCATCCAACCCACCCTGCAATACACGTCATTGAGCAGGCAGTCAGCCATAAAGTGTATGGTCAGTGCTATTGTACACACGTTTACAAGTAGGGGAGGTTAGAGATTCCTCTGCTGCTACTTCACAGCATTATGATTGGGGGCAAACGGAGGCCTTCACATGGTTAGGTAGCTGCACCATGATTGTATCATTATCTCTAATTTTATCATAAATATATATTGTCCTTAGGTTGAAGTGGTCTTCGTTATTATGATACATTGTTGTGTTACCTGTATAAAAGAATAAATCCTATTTAAGAAGAAATGACAACCTATATAATGATTATTACATGTCTACTGTGTGAGATATCGTTTATATACCCTAAAAAGTATCAGCCACATGGTGTTTGTTTGCCCCTCCAGAGTTATATTATTTCATGGAATCAACAACTTTAACCTCCCCTATAATATATCCCTGACATACATATTTATAGATTCATTTGTCATTTTCTGTTTTGTAGAAGGGATTGGGCACTGCTGGGCGGGTATGAGTGCACTGTTAAGAAAATCTCTTAGATTTATTGAGTTAAATTTGCATCACCGTAATTTAATTTACAGTAATTGACAATAATCAAATATAAATGCAAAATACATATTATCACATTATATTGACAGATTGCACCTCCGAGGACGAGATCTTGCTGCCTTTGAAGTAAGCGCTGGAATGGAGCGAGGAGTTTTCATGGCCAATGCGGGGCTTTCAGCTATTGGCAACATTAAATTTTGTTATGGATTATAAGAGCAACATGATTCAATTGTATCTAATACTACTGGTATAGCTTGCAGTTAGTGGGTTTTACCAGGAACATTATAAATTGTTGATGAATTTAAGTTGAAACTGTTGAACATTCATTTGAATATTTAAGGTGCTTTTGGTGAGGCAGAGCTTATAATTATAGCCGTAGGTCTATAAACAAGCAAAATAACCTATATTTTGAATTTTACAAAAGCTGCTATTTCCTTCACGGTTGTGGAACTAAGAAAATAAAACCTAAATTACGACCTATTAGCCCTTAAACAGTTTATAAGGATTCGACTTCAAGTGCATTTTATATCAGTTTCTATAAACACATATTCAACACAACCATTTAGGGTACAAACACACTTGAAAAGAGGGAGGGCGAATGTAATAATTCTGTATACTATTCATGACTTATGCAACTGTGAAAAGAAAAGTCCTGCAAAAGAACTGGACTTGAAATGCCCTATCGTGAGACCTTAGCGTGAGTATGTTTTATCAGTGGGGCTAACAAGTCCTGTTCAAAATTAATTATTTCCTGACTATTCTATTTACTCATTCTATCTTTCTGTACGTGTATACACATGTGTCTTTGAAATAAAGTTGAAAAAGATAACTTGTAAGATTGTTATTTCTTTGAAAAATAGGTGTGTATATTACCAATAAATTCATAATAAAAATTAGTTAGTTTCTGTAGTTCGTACATACCAATGCAAAATATGGGGCATATAATTGATTATTTTGCCAAAGTGTCAATGGGAAGAGTATCACGGTGGACAAAAGCACTATTTTCCAAAATAGCATTTAAGGTTGCATGAATTCTTCATCAATCTAGTCCTGAGAACGGAGGGTTTTACCATGAAATCCTGTGAAAATCTCGTGATATAACGGGAGAATTCTGTCATATATCGTTAAAAGACTGTCATATCAAAGGTTATCATTTCACGTTACTCTAAGAATCCCGTGATTTAACGGGAATATTTGCTCACAGAATCCCGTGAAATCACGGGATTATAACCCGGGTTAATCCCGGGACTGGCCCCAGTTCAACCCGTGTTATGCAGGGGGAATTCACGGGAATTTGTTTCCAGGGTGTGGTTGTATAAAGACCGGAAGAATAATAACTTAGGTAGGCACTAGTGACTGAGAGACTGGTCATATAGGGAGCCAAAGATATTCTAGAATATCTGGACATATATATTATATATATAATTATATATATATTATATATATAATTATTATATATATAATTATATATAATTATATATATATATATATATATATATATATATATATATATATATATATATATATATATATGATAATATCCCTGAGATACTATTAATGAGATTCGTGTTAATTATGATAACAATGGTGATTCTGCGCTATTGAAAGTGATATTTGGGGAAATATGAAATTCATATAAGAGTAAGTTCAATAGCATATAATTATATAAGTATCATCGTGCTGACACGACCATCGTGCAGATGTTGATGACTATATTCAGCTGCTCATTTCAGCCCGGCCGTCAGCCATTAGACAAAATGATGTACATTCTTGCACTCATAATGAGTATAAATATGACACCGTAATGATAAAGTATGGTCTAATAACAAACCCGACTGTTGATATAATATAGTACCCAGAATCATTTATGTGCCTCTACATGGGTACCCGTATTTTTAGGGGTGTAGATTTTTATGGATATAGAATATACTAGGGCCTTATAAAAAGGTCTGTGTCTATTTATTTTTTAAAGGGTGGTGTCGGCCATGTCGATTTTTAAAAGGGCCTTGTGGCTGTGTCGCCGGTGTAGATGTTTACCCATGTATAGGCACATAAACAATAGTCAAATAAAAGTGCACGATCGCGAGTCTAAGTCTGCAGGGCTGGTTATTGCACAAGCAGGCCCGTGGGCCTTATTTCACGACCTCACATTCTACAGGATGGAATTAAATAGTACATATGAGCCTAGGGTATTTTGGAAATATCAATGTGCAGGGTACAGTCTAGATTTATAAGATAAGACATTTTTCTAAGGAAATCCAAATAAATACTTTTTTCACAGAGGATTTCATAACAACTGCTGATGAATTTGACCTCTTATACGGGGACTTCCATAACGTCCATAGCCTTTCACAACGAATGCAATTCTTGATAATATGTAATGAATGGTTTGTAATTATGAAAGCCCTTCTATAATATATTAGCAGTTGTTATCACACACTATGCACCCGACTGCTGACTGCCCTAATTGGTCAGCTTTCACTGATGTTCTTTAAGTTTGCTACGTTAGTCTGTATTGGCTAACATAGGTTAATCATAGGGATATTGGTCCAACTGAGCAATGCATTAGTCAACATGATGAACTAATGTCTAATTAAGTATGCTAATAAAATTATGCCTCCCAAGCAGCAGCCTGAGGTTGTACACTTTGTATGGATGCGTTGTCTGTTTGGAAAATGTTATCAAGTCCATGGGAGGTTGACCCCCAAGTGAGTGATTGTGCCTACCACTGGAGGTGACAACCATGCGATGGCCTAAACTATATTGGCCATATCAAAAATACAGGTGTGGCAGGCAGTGGAGTAATAGACCTACCCAGAGCTTGTGTGGGGTAAACTATTCCTGTAACCGTATATATATATATATATATATATATATATATATATATATATATATATATATATATATGATATATATGTGTGTGTGTGTGTGTGTGTGTGTGTGTGTGTGTGTGTGTGTATGTGTGTGTACATGTATATTCATTTCAGAAAGAAGTCATTTTCAATATCACAGGTGAGTTCTGCGGACTTTTGCATGATTTTCACAGGTTCGAATTAATTGTGGCCGACCCCTTTCAGCTATAGTCATTCGTGGGATTTTTCGATAAAAAGGGTAAATATTTTTGGAACCCCACTCCTAGGGCTTCTGAATATTTCTTTTTTTGGCCCTCTCCCCCAACTACCACCCCTGTACCTTCACTATCATTAAAATGCCCCACATTTAGTATTACAGCACCAGGCATTACAGTTTCACACTAGGATCAACAAATACTGACCTATTTAAAACTTACTTCAAGTAAAACATCATGTCATGTCATTGGACATTAAAGAAAAGTTGCATGGTAGGGTGGGGAGGCATTCATGATTCATAACTCAATATGAAAACCCCATTTTGGAAGCTACTAAAGGGACTTCCCCCTGGAATTCTGCAACACAAATAAGTCCCCTTTTTCCTGCACGCATTCCATCAATTAAATAAAATCAGGGAATAGTGACATTTTATACTTTTTTCTCATGTAATCAAGTTTCAGGAGTCGGTGTAGATTCCCTCCGGTAGTTTCTGCACCAGCGTTGTTTTTCTTCAAAAGTTTTTAGGCGTTCCCGACATCACATCAGTTTAATGGTGCGGTTCTATTATTATCTATAAATATCCTCTTCATCATTGAAGACGTGTTGCTTGTTATCACCCAGGTCTCCCACGCTAGGCTGCATGTACCTTGTTTAAGTAGAGAATGTCAGCCATGGTCTTTTTGTACTAACCCTTTAAAGACAAATGTCGCTAAAAGATGACATTTGTCATCATGATGCACCAATGTAGCCCCGATGAGTGACTCATTGATGCTGCATTGGTGTATCATGCCGATCCTTCAGGAGTTTCTCAACCCGATAGGGTCGACATTATTTTTGAATGCAGCAATGGCGAGTTACTCACCAGGGGTGTATTTATGTATCGTGACAACCAATAACGGCATGGTGCATTAAGGCATCATGCCGTCCTTTAAGGATTATGTTAAGCTATGGCTACGACCAAGCCAATTTTCCTTAGACTGCTCAATACTAGCCGCCGAGTCCAGATATTACCATGAATGAATACTATTTCTGAAAACTTTATTGCTCATGGAAATTTCAGCATTTGTTATCGTTGTATGTTGAAAATCAATATAACCTTAATGTATAGTATATCACATTAGGATTGACGTGACACCATTAAACCGAGTCAGGACTGACAGATGACGTTATGAATTAAGTATATTATATGTAACTCTTTTACTTTAATATCTTGAGAAACAATTTAAAATAGTATAGAAATATGCTTTAGAATACTATTCATACTTTGTAAGACAAGTAAATGTGCAGTACCGGGTATGCCTTGTATATTTGTAATTAGTGATTATAATGGTTTTAATTAACTTCGGAATTACATTTTCACTTTGGTTTCACTTTATTAATTAAAATATGTGACTAAACTAAGGCTATCGTATTGCATTACTATATTATGCATACATGGTGACAATAATGGTGATCGAATACAATGGAACCTGATGGGAGATGACACAGTACTCCCAGGGTAGACGTAGAGCAGATTGCTATGGTGACGTGGAGCAGGTTGCTATGGCGACGTGGAGCAGGTTGCTATGGTGACGTGGAGCAGGTTGCTATGGTGACGTGGAGCAGGTTGCTATGGTGACATAGAGCGAATTACTATGGTGACATGGAGCAGGTTGCTATGGTGACGTGAAGCAGGATGATATGGTGTCGTGGAGCAGGTTGCTATGGTGATTTGGAGCAGAGTCACACGGCCCTGTTGTGTTCCCCAGTCTTCTAGCTCTCCGCCTGTCCCAGTCTGGGCCCGCGCTACTACCTGGATTGTGGCGTGGAGGGGGGGGGGTGTTGGGAAGGTTCTTCTATACCAGGGATATTACAATTATACCAAGTGAAAATAAAACTCAACTCATAGGGTTGGGAGGCGGGGTCGGTAGTACTATCCTCATTGAAGTTGGCTTCAGGGTTTGCCAGGGACAGATGACCGAGAAAAGGCTAGTAATAACTATCAAAAGTATGGCAGTATATTTTTCAAAAATTACCATACTTGTAAACAGTATAATTTATTTCCATGTTGGTGCTAGAAGAAAAACGACAATTGTAGAGAAAGGGATCAAAATACAGTGAGATTTAGGGTGGCAAAATATAGTAGGACCTCCCCTACCCCCGTTCTTCTCAGCATCATAGAGGGTTGGCACGGTTGGGGAGTATAGTCCATCAGGGTAAAACCTACAAGGGGAATTGCACACACTTTATCCACACTGCATGCATTCGGTCGGTTGAGACATCTGTATACAGGCAGTATTCCACTGAGACAAATCAGCCGAGATTCGGTCAACGGACGAGATTTGTCCATAAAGGGAGTATTTCACTGACGTCTGTCGGCCATAATTCCGTCATCCGATAATAGTCTATAATGTTAAGTCTTAAGTTTAACATTATAGACTTTCATCATATGACGGAAATTACGGCCAACCGACGTCAGTGGAATACTCCCTTACTAGGGAAGCCGACAAGGTCACCAGCATTTTTTTTTCTGTCAATGTCATCTATCCTGCTTTCACTGTCAATTTCATCCAAAAGATAGCTGTAAACACCTTGTATCCGCGTGTTGCCGGAACTACCTACTTTCCAAGCACCTTTTGCCATCAGGCGATAATTATTTCAAAACATCTGAGCTATACCCTGAGCTATACCCTTGCAACAGTGCAAAGCATGGGCATATTCTAAAATCCGATTGAAAAGAATTATCAAAATATTCAAATAAAATTTAATTTAAGTCACTTTTGACAAAGTATAGAAAGAGAAGAATGCTCCATCGTATATATCATGACGGCTTCACTCTACAGCTAGCCTACTGGACTGTGTCATATTTTCAGAAACGGTTAATATTTTCTCTCCGCAATTCTCTTTCATAGCATATGTGCTATGAGATTTAATTTATCATAATTATTATCAATTAATGATATTATTCAATATTTGGTGTAAGACATTGCGTTGGATACTGTGATAAATAGAATCATGAATAAACACAAAATATGAGTTTTCACTTAATACATCTTTATTCACATGTTTTGGGTATAAAACAGTTTTGTTTAAATGTATGACTTGTACTTAGTCAACGGATAACTTTTCTTACAAATACATTCGGTCATAACACACAAGTAGTTACGTGCTGCTAAACATTCAAAAATAAGAAGCGCTCAATGTGATAGGCAAAATTACATCGAGGCGGACATATACCATGAGACGGACACTTGAATTTATAAATACTTATTCAAGCAACTTGTTTTATTTATTTGTAAAAAAAAGTTTGAGTGTGTCATAGTTCCCAATAAATCATCAATATGAGTCTTTCCAATATGAATAATCAGAAATATCAGTGCCCGCCTCAAGGTATGTGTCCGACACATGGTGAATCTACCTTATTCCGTACAGTGTAACCTAAGGACCTACACTCAAAAAAAAAACTTGTCTCCAGACTCTTCCAAGTGAGGGTCATAAAATAAACGAGTCAAAAACTTGTCTAAGTGACAAGGAAGCATGTCTTCTAGTTGGAGATAAAAAACCCACTTGGCAGGTGCCAGCCAAAAACCCGACATTTGCCAGCTCCAGATTCTATTTGTGGATTGGTAACCTGATAGGTTAGACAACTTTTGACTCATTTATTTTATGATATCTGATGTCCACCAGGAGCTCAAGGCACCCGTGACCCAAACCAATACCTAGAGTGGTTTGACACACTCACAACTAATTCAATTAGAAAGTTTGCTTGTGAACAATGAAATTACCGTTTGTCAGCCTATTTAAATATCCATACATTTTCAACCTCTAAACAATCATATATGAAGCTCAAACAAAGTGTGTGTTTCAGGCAACACGGTATATGAAATAGGGTTGTTACACTGATAGTCTAAATGCTCCAGGCCTTAGCCTGTAGTGGCTAACCCAGAGTAATCATAGGGATATTGGTCAGAATGACAAACTGATATTCAAAACTGCCTAAGGCAAAACTAAGGCCTTATTCAAGAAAACTTATCCTTATCCTCATAGGGTTTGAATGGCTGAGGTTGGTTGGTCACTAGTGACTATACCTGCTAGTGTTAACTAAACATGATTGGTCATATTCTATATTCAAAACCTAAAAAAATAAATCAGAAATTTGGTCACCAGGGTAATTGATGTTGCTCTGTAGGCATCCCAGCTAAGAAAAAGAAAGTGATTTTACGTTTTAAAACTGTATATAACGTTATGCCATAACAAGGAGCCTTAGAGGAAACGTTATAGCGTTACATAACATTATAAAATGTTGCATAACGTGTTTTGTTTAATGGGATGCAGGCAATTATATGTTTAGTGTCATACTGCTATGCAAATATAGATTAAGACCAGTAATGTCACCAAACCGGATGTTAAATGCGATTACATATCTTCAACTCTGCTGAAAGATGCTGATCGACAATATTATCATCTTTACCAGTAATTTAGTCCCAATGAAATCAAAATAAAACCTGTTATATTGCCTGATTCATAAGAATTATAAACTATTATTACAGTTTTAAATGCTATAACTTGGACTTACTTCATAGTGTTTACTTTATTTGGTCAAAAATGTTTTTTCTCTAATACTATACATGAACACCAGGTAAAGTCTGGCAAATCCAGCACTTTTCACAAAGGCACATTTCTCCACATAACATATATATTAGACATGAACGGGTGCTTGTGGGGGGAAAACAGATGTAATCTTTATCATGCTTCAGGAAATGACCCTTGAGATTATGTCACAAAGAGATGGGATTGTACTTAGATCACATGTAAACTATTAAGATAAACCCATAAACATTGTAATGTATCACCTCATCATTCATACACACAGTCGGCTCACTCAGGCAGTGATGTGGCTACGATTGGATACCTAAAATACGGAGATATTTGCCTAATTATTAACAGATAATGCAAACAAACAATGTCAGTGGACTCTGAATACAATTTTAAATCGTGTCATCTCATGTCATTTCACAATTGATTTTAGGCCACTCCAAATAATATCCTTGTTTCTCATGACTAGGCCATGACAAATATGACAAGGGCGCTGTTTCTTTTTTTGCTGAAGACCAAATAGATAGGGAGATCTAAGCTTTCAGCAAACTTTACATTCACATTTTCATTATAAAGAAATTGATAATCTACAGACGCTTTAAATATTTATATATTCCCTTTAGCCTATTGTATTTGTGTCGCTGTAAGCTTCAATTTGATACCAAATATGCCCATAGTTGTCTATTATTATCAGCTTTTCCCCTAGAATTTGCAAAATAAAATAAAAACAAGGAAAGATCTCCAAAACACGATTTTAGTGACACGCGCTGTGATGAGAAACAATGATATTATTTGGAGAGGCCTTAGGTAAATTCTTTCACGGAGACAACAGCAGCATTGAGTTTCTCAATTTTAGACTCCATATATCCTTATGTACATATCTGCTCCCTGTCAATCATAAACCATTTGAACACCAACACATTCAAACCCGATTACCCATAAAACACTTAATTAAGCAAAAAGTAAGACTCATTTATGTATCAAAGCGGCACAATCACCGAGTGTCTGCCCTTTACATTTCTAGTACTGCTCTAGTCTACTGTGGTGAAGTGTTAGGCGTGACGGTGGTGCTTGAACTGCTGCACATTTCAATGAAAGCACTACATCATATAGAATCATAGTTGTATCACACAAACACCATGTTTCCATCCTATCCCAACAGAGTATAAAAAACACAGTTACTTTTGAAGGGACCCACAGTGTATTTACGCATCATGCTGATCATTGTCACAAATGTAGCCCTGGTGATTTACTCGCAAGTGCTGCATTCAAGCATCATGTCCCAAAGACTCCTCGGGGTTCAGCATGACATATGAATGGACAGCCATGTAACTCACGAGGGTTGCATGCATGCAACATGTTGACCAAGGGGCATAACACATTAAAGTAGTAGTATTCCTCAAAGGACTAAAACAGTAGGAATGACTGACTTCAATAGTTACAGGACAACTCTGCATTATGTTTAATTGACCCCTTTGAACACTACTGGTATCCTTTAAGAAGTCAGAAATACTCTCAGCAGATGATCTGATTGTGAGTGCGACATCGGACATGTTTTATGCAAGATACATTGAAGAGTTTCCTTTAGATTCAATGTAGTTTGAGACGCTAAAACATTAATCCAAAATAGCGCTTTCCCTGTCAGATGATAGTCTTTATGCTGTACAATTTGTTACCATTTTTACTGAGAAGAAAGGCAATCAGAGGTCCTGCAAAGGCTGCATAGAGGGGTCTGCCTCTGATGGCGGCTTCGGCCGACTGAAGGGCTTTTTGCAGATAGAGTCCACAAAGGAGCGTCTGAAACGCTTTCCAAATAAGCAGTAGATGAGAAAGTTAGTAGATGAGTTGCAGACCACGAGGGCATCTGACACCTTGGTGTAGTAAAAGTGAAAGTGTCCACACTCTCGGTCTGCATGGTCCATGGCAGCCCAGAAGATCTGGTTCACCAGCGCGGGGGTCTGGCACACAATAAACACAAACACAATAACGATGATGATGATGGTGATATGGTCGTCACGACTGGAGGGGCGATGTCCGGTCAAAGCGGCCTTCTTGAGGCGGAGCTCCCGGAGACCCTTCATGAGGCGGTAATTGAGGCACGTAAGGCTCACCAGAGGCACGATGTACATGACGGGGAAGTAGAGAACATTGGAGTAGATGATCTGGTAGATCTTGTTATCCCCCACGTTGAAGAAGGTCACGTTGGGTTCGGCTGAGGAGGCGGACGAGGCAGAGTCGGTGAGAGAAGTATTGTGGGGGTGTTCCTCGATGCGGATGGCCTGGTGCTCGAAGAACCGCGGTGTGTTGTAGAGTATGGAGAAGGACACCACAGCCGCCACCTGTAACTTGGTGGCCTTCAAGAAGTAGGCGCCGAGCGGCACAGACGGCCGGCAAACCGCGCAGTACCGGTTTAACGTGACCAGCACCGTGACGTAGATAGTGGTGGTATGTGCCATCAGCGACACGGGCCAGATGTAGGTCTGGAGGATCCTGCAGCTGTCAAACAGCTCCTTGAGGCCCCCAGTGGTCGGGTACAGGGAGGACAAGGTGTACACCAAGGCACTACACAGCAGCAGCACAGAGTCACTCACAGCCAGAACCTGCAGAAGGAAAATGGTCGCCGTCTCATTCTTGTGCTTACGCAGCACGAAGAATGATGTTATATTCCCACCAAGGCCAAGAAAACAAAGCACACCAATGATAACAGTGCAGACGGCAAATTCAAATATGTAGCAGCTGTGGAGAAGTTGAGCTTCCTCAGGTGGTATCATAGTCGCCATATCAAGCGTCCGATTTGGGTGGTCTGTCATGTTGGGCAGTGGTGGGGTAATGTGCAGGATTTGGTGGTATGGGATTTCTCCACACAGTGCCAGCTTGACCTCTACCACCACCGACAACACTACCTAAACGCTCCCACAACACTCCCAACCCAGCGGGGGATGCACAGGGAATAGGCAGCTGTCAATTGTGGCTCAGTCTTCGATGTGAATTCTATATTTCTTCAGGAGCAGTCGTGGCTTTTTCAGGAGCAACCTTAGCTGTTTTCAGTGGCAGTCGTAGCTTTTTCTGCAGCAGCCGTAGTAACACCAATGTATCCACGACAGCTATACCTGCTCCTTCATAGATTTTTGGAGATTGTCTGAAAAGAAAAAGATCAAACCATTATTGTAAATATCATGAATATTCTAAAACGATTTTCATTGAGGGAGACATCCAGCATTATAGACTTTGCAGCAGATAGATAGACACCAGGTTACAAAAAGAAAACATCTGCTCCTGGGGCTTTATTGACCAGTAATTTATGAATTCCTACTTCAAAATTGAAAAACAAAGTAGTAAGAGAAAATTATGCAGGCTTATAATGTAAATGCAAGTATTTCCAAGGAGTGAATTCTTGTTTAACTCTAGAGTAGTGTACAGGAGCAACATTACAATACTGTAGTGGCCCGTTTAAGCACCCCTGCACTTATAGATTTCAAGCCGCTGTTACCCCCTGCGCTTATACAGGGACCCGCGCTTATATGAGTCCCTTTAAAGAGCGATTTTGGGTTTCAGAGGGGTTCTAGACCTGCACTTAAATGAGAACTGTACTTATTTTAGACCCCTGCACTTGAAAGGGCCATTACGGTAATATCACAAACCGATAACCCATGGCAACCTGTGTGAACAATGACATTGGTGGATGACTTTCTAAGCATTGTGTTGACAGAAAAATAATGAGGATAACAGGTCTGATTTAACACCTAACACAATTTTCTCTCAGTAATCCCAAACAGCATGTATGGTGTTTTGTCCCGAATGCTCATGTAAAAGTACCTGAGTAGGCATTAGTGACATTGCTCCTGAATGATATTGCTCATGTTTCAACTCATGTAGAACGATGCGAATGGATCTCACTGTTGTCGGTCTTTGTATAAAACCTCTCGACTACTTGATGCGTCAATACAGTTATGTTACCCACTGGGATTCTGTAGCGGCCAATAATATTGACAATGCTACTGTCCAGAATAAAATAATAAAACCAGGCTCACATCATATCATAGACGAACAACTGCAACACATGTCTAAGTTTTATCATACAGTGGCATAGTCAGTGAAAGCGATCAGGTCTTGGACAATGCCAGTCACTTTTGGCTCCCTTGTGTTGTTTCACCCCCTGCCTCCTCCACACAGGGCTGAGCTATGAAGCCATTGTGGGAAATGACTCTCTTCTTTAAGATATTTCAGATGTTTACCTCAAGGAGAATAACTAGCAATTGAGCATTTGGAAATATCTTCCAATAACTTCTCTTTTTAGGTAGTCTACCCATACTTGCATTAGTCAAAAAAACTGAAGTCGGCAGCCCACAAGAGCTAGTTCATGCTCTATATTGCTAGATGACAGGGCAGTAATAGCAGCTTAGCAGGGCCACTGGATAACAAAAACCTATGTACACATATTTCAATCTCTAGATGATTTATTTGTTTAGAGTATTTCCTCTCCAGATCTTAGATGTGTTTATAGAGCACATTACATATATTGGTTATTGCTTAATATTATCAGAATATGGTAAATATCCAGAGTTGCTGACATCTCCAGACCATGGAGACTCATAGCACAGGGTGCAGCTTCATCCACAAGCCAGGGTTAGTGACCACCTGGTGGTTGAAAGCGGAACTCAAGATGGAGGACCTCATTGTAAACTAAGATTTCATGTTACATCTTCTCTTACAGGAAGCATGGCGTCATATCTGAACAACATTGTACATTGGTAGTACCCTGGTAAAGAAATGCACACAATTCATCCATAATCCCTGAATATCTACGTTCATTTTGACTTATCTTATTTAATTAAAATGCACACAGAACAAATGGCATCATATTAGAGAAAAATATACTTAAGATATACACCTAGGAGAAACACGTGACAAGCCATAAAGATGATATCAACCTTTCATTGCAAACAGGATAGTTATTACACTAGTGTTAATCAAATGCTAATCATACATTCCTAAAACATCACGTGGTGTGGCATGCAGAGGAAGGAACGGCAAGGAAACAACAAATCAAAATGGGTGACACTATTCGTGACTCCCAAGTAGACTCCATGCTCCTTCTAGTCCTATCTTCTAAATCACCAAGTATAGGGCCTTTACACAAGTCCCCTACAGGCAGATCATGATGTAATCCACACTTGATGCAGAACTTCTTTGGCATAACTGATCTATTAACTGAATTCAGTAGTTATTGATCAAAATTAGAGTCTACCATATAACACATGTTGAGTGTGGTAGATGGTGGGAGGCACTGGGCTGTTGGTTGCCACAACACAACCAACAGCATACTAGTTCCAGTGGTGTATGAGAGGTGGAGGTGTGGTAGGTACAATGGAGCATGTCCAGGGAGTCTTTATATTACCATACAGCACACCGTATACTAAACATAAACCCAGCTTTCAGAATAAGCGTCATGAGCAGGACTGCCACGGCATGGAGCAACTGGATGTCGCTGTTAGAAGATATAAAACGATATTCAAAGCCTGGTGGAAGACAGAGTATGAATCAAAATTTGTATTTCTATGTTAGCAGGTGGAGGACTGGACCAGGGTAACAGCCTGGCCCGTATTTACAGGCAGCCTGGTAATGCAGGCCACTCCTATACACTCTTCCAGCACAGCAGTCTGGTATGACAGCCTGGTAGCCTGGTATAGCAGGCTGGGCCCAGACTTTCAGACCTGATGCACCTGCTGTACTCTACTCTGTGTATGCCAAACCAGATGAAATACATATTTGAACTTGAAGTAACTCATAAATGCAATCAACCTTTATCCTCGTTGTTCATCACTCCAGGGAGGGTGGGTGAGCGGACGAGTCTATCCACACACACACAATATTGCCCTATGTATGTCGGATTGATTTTATCATGTCTCCTATGGCTATAAATAACATCTTGCATATGTATGGTCAATGGACACCACTGATGTGACTCCTATCAACCATTTATTTTCTGTTCCGTGCTGTGTGTCTGTTTTCTGTTCCTTCTACTATTCATAGCTTAATAATATTAAATGTTCATAGCTTCAAAAGTGGCCCCATGGTCATTATAATATCATGGTTCACTGGGGAGATATCAAAGGCAGTGATTTGTCTGGCCCTGCCTACGATGGTACTAGCCCAGGTATGTAGGACCAGGCAAATAAAAGAACACTTGCTATCCTTTAAAAAGAGATGGGGATGTGGCCCGGTAGCAGTTTTCTCCCTCACCTCATAGATGCGGTCACCTCATAGATTTGATCACCCAGAGGTGTGGTCACTGCTGTATTCGGCAAGCATATAACATATAACTATCTGTCCTACTATTGCGAGGCAGACTACCACTTTTTCTGAATGACTCCTTGCCAACTTGAGATATGTCCTGTGAGGTACTGTATAGCTGTGGTGCTTGTATAATGCATAGAAAGTTGATCTTACACTAAACTGTGTACCTACTAGATTCTACTGTATACCTACAAAAAACAACTACCATGTTCAATGTAATAAGCGCACAGTGCTGGGGGGTGTGTGCGCTTATCAGGGTGTGTGTGCTTATTACGTCGAATACGGTAATTGTTTTTGCAATGTGTTTAAGCAAAGAAAATTATCAAAACTCTGTCCGTCAATCAAACTTTACCTGCAGTCCTGGTATAATGAATGTATAGGCTATAGTAGATTCTATTCTATACCTACAAAAACGCAACTAGCTTTTTTACAGTTATCTGCACACTATTGTTTTATACCTACAAAAAGCTTACTTTATATGCAATAGAAGATATCAAGAACTGAGACTCTACCAGTAGTGCTTGAATAATGATTGCAGAGCTATGGCATACCTACAAAAAAATCAACTAACTTATTTATGCGATTTATTTAAGGCAATAGAAGTTATCAAAGACTCTACCTGTAGTGGTTGTATAGTGCTTGGAGAGCAGTGGTGGTGGAGGTTTGACGTGAACAGAAGGCTGTGGTGAACTGACCATTAGGCACACCTCCTACATACCTATATCTCCGCCAGGTGGGGAGACAGGTAGTACTCCCAGTGACAGGTAAAGCAGCACACAGGTGAGTTAATGAGTAATAATGTCTTACAAAACGTGCCACATGCCACTCTACTCGTGTAAATGACACCTCAGACAAAGAACGACCAACACTTTATGATTACAGAACGTGGAACTCTCCCAGTCTGCAATGTCCACCATCACCACTCCCCCCCTGCACGCACTAATGATAAGGGCAACTTGAAAACAGAACTCAAGTAACAATGGCTAATGACTCATTGTGAACCAAAGCAAATTTTGTCTAATTTGGGGTTCCACAGGGCTCTATTCTTGGCCCGCTGTCAGTTTTGGCTTATATAAATGATGTTGACAGACTCCTTACATGTAAGGGATTTTTATATGTGCCGATGATTCAGTATTATATATTCAGCAAATCGGCTATTACTGCTGCGACCAAGTTGTAAGCAGACCTCGACAGGCTTTTAGCCTGGACAAAACTTAACCATTTAAAGATTGATATTAAGAAAACAAAGGTCATGTTCTTTGGTACTAACCCTGCCCTGAAAAAGGTTAATCCTGATATCAGACTCCTTATGGGAACTGAGAAATGTATCCACTTTCAGGTAGCTAGGCAGAACTCTTACTTTTGTAAGTCAAAAGTGCTCTTCTTTTTTGATTATGGAGACATTCTTCATGATGATACCACGCCCACATTAACTGCCAATTTGCAAGGACTAGAGCCTTGAAATTCTGCTTAAAATCGCCACCTCGTTCATCCACTGCCCAAATTAATAAAACACTAAACGTTAATTATTTGTAGAATGGAGAAACACACACCTTTGCTTATAAGAAATGTGAAAATGTTGATAATAGGTTAGAACACAGAAGGGCCACTAGGGCCCAAGATGCATCATTTCATTAAACCATGTTTTCTACTTTATGTTCAGATGGTACATTTGTGGTTGTACATTTGTGGTCGTGAGGCACCAATGCAGCCCCAGCAAGTATCTCGCTGGTGCTGAATTGGTGCATCATGCCGACCCTACAGGGGTGTCTAAAACCGGTAGGGCCGGCATGATGCTTTAAAGCAGCACTGGTGAGTTTCCGCCAGGGCTGCATTCATGCATCATGACGATCAATGACATGATGCATTAATGCACTATGCCGTCCTTAAAGGGTTAAGCAACACAGAATATTGTTGAATATGACGCATTTAAACTAAATATAAAGAAATGTTTGAAAGTACGAAATACGCATAATCCTTTAATGGCTCTTCATAGAAACCTGCTGCTCTTCATATTGCTAACTACCCTTTTACATCTGTAATAGACATTGAACGCAAAGACTAAATATCATGGTTACGAGGTAGACATATTTAGAAAGCGAGTGATGATTAAGGGCAATCACCTGCCAACAGCAACATATAATCATAGTAAGATTCATGAGTGTTGTAACTATGTTTCTTTTTCATTTTAATATTCATAATTCTATTTGATGCGCCAGTGTATCAGTATGTCGTTCTGGACAGGGAAATCTTCGAGTTATGTCATGTCGAGAAGGGTAAATTAACGAGAACGGTAATTTTGATTTTAGGCTACAGTACTGTTTGGTTTTAGGCTACAGTACTGCTGACGACACCACCCTTTTGTCATAGCTCGTATTATTAAGAAGAGACTTCATTTGATAGTTTAAATGACAAGTAATTGACAGTTAATTGATAATTAGGAGTAGGCACTTGTGGATAATTAGTCGTCCACTATCAGCGTGTTAAATGTGGCAGGGAAGGGAGACCATGTAGGAGGTTCCGCATTGTTATGCAATGAAATATTGTATGATCCTCACACCCCATATTTGAATTCAAATAATTATTATTATTACTATTACAAGCCAGAATCAAACACAACTGTTCGGTTCTGGCTTGAGTTCTAAATATAATCTTTAGATTCAATAGATCCAATAGAATCCCCAGGGCCTGTATACTGGGGGTAGGTATGCTCAACTACCTTCAATTCCCACCTATTGTGCCAGTTGCTAGGCATGGAATGTTGGAATTGCTGTTGCTAGGTCACAGAAAGGCCCTAGCAACGTAACAATAGCTCCAATAGAATCCCTAGGACCTGTATACTGGGGGTTGGTATGGTCAAATACCTTCTATTCCCTCCTATTGTGCCAGTTGCTAGGCATGGAATCATCTGCTGACCTGGGGTCACACCTGTCCCAGTGGGCACAAAATTCAGCTCAACGTTGAATCAACATTTAATCAACATTGAATCAGCATTGTCAACCAGTTTTCAATATTGTTTCAATGTTCTGTGCCCACTGGGGTCAATCATCTTAGGATTTTGATGAAATTTTCATCACAGCAATGATTGTAATAGGTGCCCTACACTTGTATTTGAGGATTCAGCATGAATGTAAAGTAACATATAGGTAGAAATATATATTTTCTAGCTCTGCACGAAAGGGGTAATGCCATTTGAAGAACAGGAATTGCATAAAATCACTAAAACCTTTTTTGCATGATATCTATAAACACTTGTTTTAATAAACACTTGTTTTAATTATCATCATTATTATAATTACTATTATTATTATCATTATTACCAAATTAATAGCCAGTTATCTCGGTGTGATCTAGGTGTCGTTGAGTTGGCAGTATCAGCATTATGTGTGCGGTCAATTCCATTTAATCTCATCAGGTCTTCACATCTACTACATGATCCAGCTTAAGCAATAAGGAGCTGCACTAGTTAGTAATTCTTTGGCTCCCCATACCACCAACCATGGTTAGTTATCAGGTATAGTCAGCAATGACTATCAGTTGGCCACTCTGACCAACATCCTATATCCTGGGATAGCCACTACAGACTAAAGCCTGGAGCATTTAGATTATCAGTGCAGTAGGTAGTATGCATCCAGCGTTACACAGCCCACAGGGATAACATGGACATGTTAACATTGGCCTGGAGTGGTTCAAATTTTCTCCCCCCCCCCCCGCTAATACAGCCCCACGCCCCTTTGTTAAAAAAAACACTTCCTTACCAGTGATTACGGTAACGTTATTATAACTAACATGACATGAGTTATTGTATAGCGTTTTTAGGAAACCAGATGTATAGACTATAATTATTTATTACACCAGCTATACCCCCACCTCTAGGTGGATTATACAATCTACCACCTGGAATTTTGCCCCTGTATTCTCACCCATGGGATTCCTACAGCAACAATGCTACCGCTCCCTCTCCCCCTTTAAGGACGGATGTCGTTAAGATATGACATTTGTCGTCATTATTCACTAATACAGCCCCAGCAAGTAACTTGAATTGTTAGTGCTGTATTGCTGCATCATGCCGACCGGAATGGCTCAATGCTGTAGGATCAGTATGATGCTTTAATGCAGCACTCGAACGCAGAACTGGCGAGTTACATGCCACGGCATGATGCATCAAGTTCATGATGCTGCTGTTAAAGGGTTCAAAAAGGGCAATTGGGGACATATACTCACCTATTTATTGTATAACGATATCACAACTAGAAAGGCCATCCCAAGGAACTACCATGTGCCTCCGTCAATGTATCACACGAGACAGTTAAAAATGTGTCAGTGACGGTGATAACACCTGCGGAGATTTGATAGGCCTATCATAAAAGGCAGTGACAAATATCACATTCATCTATTATCCACCCTATGCTGTCAATGAATACTTTCTATCTTTAAGTGTTGGGGACAGGTACATTCAAGGTGGGGTCGTTTCAGAAATTCGAAATGAGGAATCTCGAGTTGAAATATTCCTGACCGTTTCTAGAAAGTTCCTTTGCGAATTGAGTTTGAGTTTTAATTGTTTTATTTCTGATTTGTCACATCACATACAGTTACATTTCCTTTGTATATCTGATATCGTACATGTCGTTATCGCTTTTCACGTAGATCTCACTTTTCTTCAGAAATAAAAAGGCTGCTCTTCAGCGTATACGCTGGTATTGATTAAGCAGCCTAGTTTACAATTTTACCCGTACATTATTTACCATTTCTTATTACAATGGAACAAAATTTTCCTTAAATCTGTAAGCTA
Organism: Harmothoe impar; assembly: GCA_947462335.1. NCBI lineage: Eukaryota > Metazoa > Annelida > Polychaeta > Phyllodocida > Polynoidae > Harmothoe > Harmothoe impar. Next base: position 105,987,390 of record OX381704.1, on the reverse strand, counting down.
TTTTGAACAGTTTGTTTAACTTCAATACAAATATTCAATGTTTCAATATTACCGGTACAACCATACATTTTATTTTATTTTATGTTGTAGGCTATATTACACTACCGGTACAATACAATGCATTATTCTATGATCCTTCCACATCATGTAAACGTTGGAAGGATCCCTCATGTCATACAGGGAACAGTTTACATCTTACCAAGCTAGAATATGTCATGAAAACAGTATCCTATCACTTAGCATTGATACATATAAAGTTATACAATCTTCAAAGGAGACAATATTACATCTGTACTCGTTCTGATATGCGATTCATATTTTTACAGGTATCTTATGGGATAGCTCAACCTTAAGCTGATTAACAAATTTATGCTGAGTCGGCAAGTTTCGTTTCCAGGGCTTGAGTGCATTCCATTCAGTAGATACATGGTATTCGACACTTCTTTTGTATGCTTCACAATGAGGGAGAAAATTCTTCAATAAAGTTCCCTGTCCAGCTCTGGTTCTACCATACCCTACATCTATGTACTTATTAGTCTTGGCTCTTTTATATCCCTCTATTAATACATGCATTTCTCTTCTATGTTTTAACAAATTAATCTTGGCATCGTTATGTACATTTACAGTAGGAGTCCTATAGTCCACCTTTAGACATGCTTTTAACGCTTTATTCTGAGACCTTTGCAATTTCTCCAGTAAATCATTGTTACATCTACTATAGAGTATATCACCATAATCCAGCACAGGCAAGACAAAACTCTTGTACAACCTAAGAAGGTCTTTAGCCCCTAGAAATATGCCCAACCTGCCAAGTTGATAGGACCTGAGCGCTACCGTTTTCATTTGATTATTTACAAATACTTCGTATGCCAATTTGGGGTCTAGGTGGATTCCTAGGTATTTATAGCTCGGTACTCTGTGTAACCTATTCCCCTGTACTTTTAATGTAGCATTTTTGAAGCAATTTTTGGGGCCAAATCCCATAAATTTTGTCTTGCCTGTGTTTATAGTCAATTTATTTTTCTGACACCAAGACGAGAAGCTGTCAATATCTGCTTGCATTTTGTTTTTAGCAGTTATTTCCCTCGCGTCCGAGACATAATAGTACCGTATCATCGGCAAAAAGCAATATTTCCACATTTTTACACACTTTTTCCACATCATTGATATACACAAGGAACAGCAGGGGACCCAAAATTGAACACTAGGGTACTCCACAAGCCACGGTAGGAATTGATATCTATTTATCAGGCCCAAGCCTAATTACCCGACTCTTTCTAGGAAAACAGGGCTAACTTTAGTAATTTCTATCCAATTTTGAAAAACACTTACTACCTTTGGCCATTTTGGGGCTACTTTAGAGTGGAGTTGAGGCCCCATGAGTCAAAGCGGTGGTTGGTGAGTCGACATTGGAGGTTGTGTGTCAAGTTCTTGTTAATTTCAGCCTAAAGTTTAAAACCTATAGATCTACGTACCCTATATTCTTTCACATGTAACCTGAAACTCACTTATTTTGGCCTAACTGGAAATGGTAAAGGAAATCTTAATGTATTTAAACCCATAATATATGCTTACAATTCAGGTTCGTTGAAGAAACAACTAGAAATAACAATTATTTTGATAGCACTCAAGGGGGATTCTAAACTTCCGTTTGCAGGTTTGAGGTCAAAATAGTGTTTCCAAGAAACTAGAAAGGATATCCTACTTTGAGTAATTTAATGATTTCCGAGCAGCTGTGTGCCAAAATTGCTTGGATAGCGTTCATTCTTACGCCAATTATGGAATGGTAGCACCAACGATGGAAGACTCCTAATAGGACTACCACAGAGAGAACATGTCCATGAGCCTCCACTTTGTTAGGGAACTAAAACCGTTTCTAGTTTGGAATGGAACAGAGAGCACAGTATCCTTGATACACAAAACAGTGTAGAAACCACCATCAAGGTCACTTAAACGTGAAGCTTTTTCTTTGTTCTTTATTATGAAATACAGCAGTACCATCCATTGCTTTAGCGAAGGGGTGCTGTACTTCACACAACCCATGAAATAACGTCTCTCCCTATACTTTAACATAGGCTATTAGAAAAAGTAGGGATAGCACAAAAATAATTCAGCAGTACAACGATTTTAGTTCTCCTGATTTATGTTCCACCACATTATTGGTATTACAAATCATTTTCATTTTTGTTTCTAACTTAGTTAGAAGCAGAGAAAAATGGAGTTGAAATTTTGGATATGGGCAGTTTTGTGCACTATATCTGCTATCCTCTTCACATACTGCCTGTATCCCTACCCCAAAAAAGTTCCTCGGAAACCATAAAGTTTTACCAAAAAAAAAAAGAAAGGACAATATGTCTGTAACGTTCAGAAGTTTGTGTCTAGATGTCCTGCTACATATCTGAATCGAATGGTTGACACAAAATTATCTATTCCTATCCATGTTGCGTAGGGGTCATTTTTGGCCCCTTGGTTATACCACCACCGGGTTGGCGTGAGGATTTACAGGCGAGGTATGAGACTGAAATTGATTCTCACCATTAAATTAATACATCTGCTATCATCTGCAACAGCTGATACGCAGCTCACAAATGAGAATTGAGTGAAAACCCAAAATACACTCGTCCATGCTCACCCATTTTCATCCATACATACCCCAATTTGCTGACCCTCAGAAAAGTGAGCGTCATTGTCGCCAAAAGCAATCTTGCCTTAAAGCCAGGCAGTACCAGACTTTCATGTGAAAGTGCTTTTGGTGACAATGACGCTCACTTTTCTGAGGGTGTGTTGTTGTGTATTGGCTGCATCAGGGCATTTTGCAGCTCAAATTTTAACAAGTTACAGGAATCATTTTGTATCAAATTATTTTAGAATAATATATTTATATATTATAATCGTGTCTATCAACCTCTAGATATAAAAAGTGCAGATCAGTGGCTGAATATGTGACACCCTTTGGGGAAGGTTGGGATCATCCCGGATACATTGCTGCGTGATTTAGAGGGCAATATGTCAATTATCTCTAAAGCAAGGCTTGACAGGGTGTTAGGCAGCACAAGCGAGGCTCATTTCCTCTTGCGTGTCCATCGGGTTGTTGAGGCACCCAAGAGGGCCAAGAGGATAGGAACCTAAATCCTGTCCTTCACCTCATTTCTTAGATAGATTCGAGCTGCAGAAAACTGCAGTCAGGTACCTTAACCTATAAAGGCAACAACGTGCCCTGAAATCTCTACTTTATGTAGTTATTCATATTTAAACCACAGCTGAGGGCTAAGACAAAGGACTTCACACCTGGGTTATTTCTACTTAGACTCACATAACCTTACTGCTGTGGTTAAAAATAGATAGACAATAGCTATGAAAAGGTATGTAGATTAACCACAGCTTGCTGGTAGGGCGACTTGGGCTTCGCCCTCGTCTGGCCCCACCAGCAAGCTGTGGTTAATTCTACATATCTGTTCACAACCATAGTCTATCTATTACATAACAGAAGGTTAAGTCAGATAACCCCCTCGTAACTGAGTTATGTAATAATAACAATGGTATACTGACTGGTGTGGTTATTTTCACATACACTCAGTTACTCGTGGGTTATCTACTACATGTTATTGTCTCTATGTACCCTTTGCTGGAAAGATTAACACTTGTGTGTACTGTGACCCATAACAAGAGGGTTTATTGCCTTGAATGACTACAATATTGAGGTGGACTTTAGGTCAACATACGCTAAACATACATATATATATATATATATATATATATATATATATATATATATATATATATATATATATATTAAACCCTTAGTTCGTTGTTTATCAATAACTTATACATATCACGTGGATGCTGGTGTGGGTCTGATGGAAGGATAATTATCTTTTCACACCTGTAGCAAATATTGCTTCCGGACCAGGACTGAGATACTTCATTTGATACATTGTCAGAACCAAAATGGAATGTATGATTGATAAAAGGAGTATCCCTAGCTACGAGAAGGCACACAGGAAAAATGCTCATCACCCCCTGACTCTAAAGCCAATTGTTCTTCACAGTGCTTTATATAAAGCTACATAGACCTGGAACAATTTAAAGCCCTCGTATATGCTAATTGATGATGTAAACTCCTTCAAATTCGCTATCAAGAAGGACTATCCTGCTTGTTTTATGTAATTTTTATTTACAAATGTGAACTCATTCTAAAAATTGATTATACTAACTCATTCCTCATCTCATCTCACTGTTATACAAATCATGAAACTCCTGTATACTATAAAAGTAGTTGTTTTACAATTATAGATACAACATATGGTTAGAATACCAAATGCACGTCATACTGTATATCATTATAAAATAGCTGTACATAATGTTCTCATTAGGGGTGCCAGTGGATGGAAAGGCAATGCGCCAATATACTGGTTATTGATACATTTCATATTCACCACGTAGATTGAATGTATTATTAGACCCAATAAAAACTTTTGAGAACATATCACGTCCCCTTTGGCAGTTTGCAGGCCACACAACATTGTATCAAAGTCACTGCTTGATTTTGTTTGGTGTCCAGTTTGCAAAGGTACAAGTCATGGTCTTATCAAGGGCGGTGTTCGCGATTGAATCTATGTAATAAGTCAAGGCAGCAAGCACTTTCCCATGCTTTTACTGAGGCAATGGTCCTTTTGCACCCCGGCTACATATAGGCTTAGTCGGAGATGGACAGTCTTTTAGTATGCTGTATGCCTCCCGCTGCGCCGACAACATCTGGGAGGTCGCAGCTCAAGCATGTATTTCACCAACGCCGTCGGCAGACATTTGGTCATCCGATAAAAGTCTACAAAGTTAAACTTATGGGAGAATTTCGTCCGATCGACAGAAAGAGTCAGTGGAATACTGCCTTTAAGCAGCAGGGTGCTGCTGAGTCTGGGACACATATAAACGCTGTGTGTAAGTGTGAGTGTGTGTGGGGGGGGGTAACTTTGAACCATTGCCCACTGGCCAGTATAGCACATTTTCCACAAGCCGATTAGCAAATACACCCGATTCGTTCACTACCCAGCAATAAATTATTAATACCAGTGCTACCGATAGGGGCGACTTCAAAATTGGTTGATAGAAAATGGGCCTGGATGGAATCATACATGTTTTGTTCATAGCGGAGAAGAATTGCCCAATCAGCAGTATATATAACTGAGAGGAACATTGAACTATTAGTGTTTGGATTGTTTGTTGTTCCCCTATATTAGTTGTTGGATATATGAGCCCATGTGTCATTATAATTGAAGTTGCAGTGTATTGATAATGTTGGGGATGCTTTGGCTAACTGAGATGGTAGAGAACTCCTCGCTTGGCAGATCTTTGAGACCCATAGTTCAGGATAGGTCCCAACAGATCAGTGAGAAGTCAGCAATATTGGACAGCCCTTTATTTCACTTGATAAAACAACAGTGATAAGCCCATGCAGTGAGGTTGCCCAGTATCTCCAATTCAGTCCAACAATATGATAAGAGCCAGTGTACATCAATCATACAATGTATATACCATGTTCAGTCAATCATGTCTCAGTCATTAGTCAGTTGTATACTGTCCACTATACACCCTGTCAGTTCTAAATAGCAATACAGTTACATAGCATCAATGTCATTGTATTAGAATAAACGGGCAGGTAAGTTCAGAATGCTTGTTTGATAAACCCATAGATTGAATCTTAACTGACTTGGCCAGGATGAGGACCAAAACATCATTGATTAATAAAGTAAGAGTTACAATCAAAGTTTTGGCATCTACATCATTGTGTGCATGCACATGGTAAGGTGATCAAAAACCCCACAATAGGTCGAGCTTAACAGTATAACAATGGCTCGATGCCAGCATAAGCAATAACGGTATCAGCAGTAATTTAGCTTCACTGAATCACAATATCAAGAAATATTAAGAGATCAAGAGTTCATTATAACCACAATTAGGCTATGTGAGAAACCAAATATTATATGGCAAGATATAGTTCAAGAATGCATTGAAATTGCATATGTTCAGTTCAGTTCATCAAATCAATGTTTATAGGTTCACCAGTGTAATGTAGAAAAGTCAAGATGGATACTACCGTAGGTTACACACTGTCCAGTGTCCATACCCCAGTACTGATCACAAGTTAATCCATGATTGTGCACAAACAGTGTCTGCAGGGAACACAAGGCCGATGGTGATCCTTTCTAGCCTATATCCCCAACAAAGTCACTGTAAATGGTCCATGTTGTACTGTTCTATGAGGTGCGAAGTTTGAGGTGGATTGCAGCCTTAACAGCAGTATAGTTTTTTGGAGTAACTATGTCCGTTGAGTTATGTATAAGTAGTCCAACTCCAATAGTGTCTTAACTGAGCCAGAACACCGACTCTGCAAAGTTCCCATCACAACTGCTCAGTGCAGTAGATGATCGATCCACATAGGCTATGCTGTTAGATCTATAGCTCGTCTAAGCACAGCAGTCCGGCACAGCCAGGTCGAAATGTGGTTATTATATATAAATATCTCCAACTGCAGACTCTGCCGCAGTGCATAGAGATAGATATCCACAACCACCCGAAGCTCTACAGCTCCAACGCGAAAGTACCCATGTGTCTATGAGTGTAGTCTGTACCGTTCTGGCAATCTACATACCGCGCACTTGCATACATACTCCGCCCAGCGGGGTACGTCATCCCTCGCTAGTGCGCAGGACGAGGACGCTTGTTGAGCTGCAGGTGCTTATTAGGCACGGCGTCCCTACTGCTGTACAGCGTCCCTGGATGGGCCTATTCTTGGTGGCCCGCCTTGGCCAGTTATCCGATCCACACCTCCACCGATCCTGGTCTCTCACATGAACTCAGACTGGGTCCACACAGTATCCATGCACTGGCCCATCCTTCTATTTCTTCTTTAATGTTTATTCTACATTTCACATTTTGCCATATACTCAAATACCAAACATATCCACCTAGTAGCGTATCATTTCCACATTCCACCAGAACCCATTCATGCACCTGGTCCAGTTATTCATGGCTCTTATCACAATCACACGTATGCTTTACCAATAAACATGCTTACATTATTATTGACACAATATCATTCACTGCTCATATTATTTCTATCTATCCAAACCTATTCTGGTCACCCCATCAGCACAAGCTACCGGGTGGCCCTGATATGAATCCTACAGTCTGCTGTAGGCTTCATACTTAAGTGTTCGACAATGCTTTCAGTAATAGTTTACTCTATCATTCTCTCCATTATGGTTGTTATATAATTTCACCGGTTGTACCGCACACTGCCCGTTCATTCAATTCCTAAATTAGCTTTCTTTCCTTATATCTTCCCTTCACTTATTTACTCATGACGGGGTTTTAAAAACTTTTCTAAATTGTACATTACTTTTTTCATTTCTGGGCTTTGTCAGTAAAGTTTTGAAAAGTTTCCCAAATGTCAGTCTCTCTATTATGATGCCCGGGTTCGATTTTCCTCGTCGGGTATGCCCTTTTCTCCCGTCATGATAAGATTGTTTCCCTTTCTTTCCAAGCATTTCATTCCATAATTTGTTTGCTTATATCAACAGCAATTTTTTTTTTATAGTTATAATGGGGTTCAATCTTTACTATATTATTATCACACTTATCTACATTTATGTACAGTCATGTTTCTCAGTCTGGTGGCAATTATGTGGCACCCTTTCTGTCCACACATTAAGTTCCTTAGTCTCTGTTCGTCTCTAATTGCCCTGTCCAGTTTTCTGTCTTTGTCATTTGTTGTGTTTTTTGTTGTTTGTCATTCCATTTATAGTTTGTGGTTTACCTTATCTGTTTCTTAATATATATTCCTGTGAGGTTCCACCAGTTGCTCCATCACCTTCACCCTCCTCTACTGCTGAAGCATTTGATAGTCGACTGTGGTTGTCCAGTACCTTTAGCGTTTGTATTCCACTAAGCCTATCTACGGGTGGCACGTTAGCTGTTTTTCTTCTATGTGTCACCATGGAGGTTCCTTTCTTATTAGCTCTTCCTTCACCTGATTATTTCTAGTAATTTTTGGACTATAGGTAATGGTGAGAACATTTCTAATCCTTTGGAATTTTGTGAATAGCCAGAGTGCAAGTGGGGTAGCAACAATGTGAGCCAAGGATACCAAGGTCGGGTCCCCAGTTTGCCATATCTAACATAATAAGTAAGACATGGCTCCATCAACATTGGAGTGATATTCAAAAAAAAATTATTCAAACTGCAATTACTCAGGGTTTCCTTGATGAATTGAGATTGGATAAATCACAGATTGTAGATATTGTTATGTATTCTCAGTTTCGTATGTGGAATAGGCATAACAGCTTTTGGTTGCCATTGCAATAAAAAAGAATTAACAAAATCACTACTTCTAGACAATCTGTTCCTATGGCAAAGGATATTTTCATCAAATTATTCAAAAACTAATGATAAATCTTAGTGCAATCCCTTTGTTTTAAGCAGATGGTGTGCAGATAATGTACCCATGTAAACTGATGCTATTCAATATTTTTGCACCAATACATTCTCCTTACCTTCAAACAAAAGGGCTGTGTACACTACTATGAAATGTTATTTTTGAATAGTCTTTAGTCATAACATTTCCAACACCCACCAACAGTCCTCCAAGTGGTGTTTATGTGGTGTCTGTGGTTCTTTTTGTGGTAATAGACTGGGTGCTAATGGCTTTGGGCTCCCTGCCAGAAATCTGAGCTACCCCCTATGACCTATCTGAACCGGCATACTGCTACCATACACACACTGTCTAAATCCCTACAATGTTATGCAGTAAGATCTCTACAGAAATCATTTCACACCAAGATGCATCTGTATACAATCAAACCGCTGTATAACACTTACTATTTGATGTATAAGTGCCAATAAAAACTTACTCCTGATGACCTGTAGGCCATAGCAGTATATAGATGTCCCAATCTTGCTCAGATAATATACCCATGGCTTACCGCCATTGCCTGATTGTTTCCCATATGTAAGGTATTGGCAGCTTCTTACATCTCTATATTGTCCCCACTGGTTCCTATAACCATGGTTATCTCTATGGTTATTTTGCGTCTGGCTGACACGGACCTGGTTGTAAACACCCTTATAAAAACCATCTCCTGTGAGTTGCTCCTGCAGCAGGCTTCTCTTGTCATATGTTTGAATGTATACACAAAAGCCACAGCAACACTGCTACTGTGGTGCATTCATTTTCTAAGGTTCTTTTGTGTCAGAACTAAAAGGTATTTCCTTATTAAAAGTGTTTATGATAATGTAGATTATTTTGTTCCAAATAAATTTGCACTTTCTTGCAAAATTGATGGCTTCCTGACTTGAAAACTTGCAATTTGTTTCCAATTATTAGTCTTGTTGCTAATGCATTCTGGCTGTTTTTCTCTAATATCATTACCCTTAAATTGGGGTATCTCAACTGTTTATGGGCTAACTGGCATACCTGCATGCGGGACCAGCAGAGACTGCTTCCCTTACTCCAGGCAGTTCAGTGTGCAAGTGGTATCTTATGTTATGTTCACACCCCTGTAAACTAGAGGGTATGAGTAGGTGTGACTACCCTTGTATCTCATCATATACTGTTATCTGGGAATACATAGAATGTTATCTATTTCCTGAGTATTAGTAGCCATAACCTATTTTGTATTTGAAATTGCTCCTCTAATTCATTTGTGGGTGGTGTTTAATTTCCCATCAGCCTAATCTAACCGTGGTTGAAGAGATATTCCTGACATAGGTGCATTGGGTATTATGGGCATCTCCACTCTAGTTGGGCGGATGTGACGTCATGACTACGTCAGAGGGCGCGGAGGTGATGGACAGTGTCACTCACCCCAACCGGCACCTGTCATGTGACGTCAGAGGACACTGAGGTGATGGGCAGTGTCACTCACCCCAACTGTGCACCTGTTGTGTGACGTCAGAGGACACTGAGGTGATGGGCAGTGTCACTCACCCCAACTGTGCACCTGTCGTGTGACGTCAGAGGACGTTGAGGTGATGGGCAGTGTCACTCACTCCAACTGCGCACCTGTCAGTACAGCATTACTGGCTGCCATGTCTCTCCTGAGCATCATGTCAGCAGCTCAGCAACCACTGTGTTGCTGAGCTCCCAGTGCTCTATCGTATTCACCATTTTTCTGCTCCTTTGAGTCACCTCTGATTGTGATGGCACTCATTGGGCATTAAAAATCCCAAGGCACTAACATTTTAAACGTACCCCTTACAGTATATATATAAGTCCCAAGGTTCTATAGTATAGGGACTTATCCCCATTGCTTGCCAGTATCTAAGGTTTTCGGATGCTGTTTACGCAGTCTGTAGCTAATGCTGCTGTGGGTGGGGTTAGGTAATATCCTGGTTGCTATATAATGCACGGGGGCATATGGCTCATTTCAAAACCTCCACTACATGTTAATATCATTGTCAGTCGCCCGTGCACTCATATCACTGCATTTCTGGTAATACATAAGCAATTGTCAATTAAGTATCATCATCACACCAGTTCAATAGCTCCTTTTGTCTATTTAAAAACACATATTCTGCTCTACCATATTCTTCTCTCCGTTAAAATAGTTGGTACAAGCATCCCATCAGCAGAACATATGTGGTTTCTTGCTCTACTCTAACATCAGGCACGGGAGTTTGGCTCTGCCTACCAATTATAGGATGTCCAGAGCTGAATTATTTCCTATTCCTTGCCCTAACAGAATTCAGGCTCTGCCGGCTGCAGTGTTGAGGCTCCCTGTCCACCACAGTGTTGATGTTCTAATTTTGTAACGCTCCCCAGCAGTATTCATGTCTTCAAGTCCCCAGGTACTCAAAGTCAGCCCTACTGGGTGCTGGGTGGGTGTGTTGGATGATGGAGTAAGCAGGTGGGGGCCACCTGTCATCCCATCATCACCCAGCAATGGTATCTAGATCTGTATGAGCATTGGGAGTTAGCATTCAGTAATTTCCTGGGTGTGCTCCCTCCATCTTTTCCTACTGAGTAGACACACACACATGCAACAACACCAATACAGGCATTCTTTCTGTTCATAATTCATTACTCACATTGCAAGTCATGATCCTCCCAGCCAGTTACACACTTTGATATGTTAATATCCAGCAGCCCATAATTGTATTTTGATACAATTTCAGACACTACTCACTTAATTGTCCTATGTCATTTGACCTCCTATCCAAATGTAAATCTGCATGTCACACCCTGATGTTTTATCTATGTATTGCATGTCCTATTCTTAAACTACAGTCCCTTATACCAGGTAGGTGGCCTGCCTGTTGTCCCTATTTTCCCCTTATATTTCCGTGTACTGTCACCCCATCAGCACAAAATGTCCTTGCCTCTAGCCCAGCAGCCTGCTTGGTGGTGTGGCTCTGGTTTTTTATCACCGCTAAACGGAGGATGGGTGGCTACAGTTCTGTAAACCTGTTTCTCTTAAGCCTCTATTCCACTTGTAGTTACTTTCTCACTTATCGCATAAATGAGCTAATAGGTTTTGGTTGCTCATGTTGACTAATCATGGGTTAATTGGAGCATTTTTCTCGCTGCTTCTGACGAGTACTCCCCGTATTTGACATGCCTCTGCCAATCCCAGAGGGTTCTGTCTTCCTATTCCCCATCCTTTTGAGGGTTACATTGATTGGAAGGTGGAGTTTGGAGTATATCTTCACCTTCCTTGGAAGGATGAGTTTGGAGTATATCTTCACCTTCCTGGTCAGGAACGGGTGGGTCAAGGAGACTGTCAGTAATCCCCTCCCCTATATCATCTTTACTTTCTTTAGCCGGCTCAAAAATGTCCTTTTTTTGTTATTGGTCTGCTATTCATTCGATCCCATTCCTCTTTATTTTCTACAGGCGACTTATTTTTCCGTTTTATTATTTTCATTGTCATTTTTTATATTATTTTATTGTCCTTTGTTAGTTGCCTCCAGATTTCCTGACCCTTGGGTTTCCTCGTCATGCGTTGTTCCCCCCTTCCCCTTTGTGCGCCTGTATTTTCCATCTCACTATCACATTCCTTGCTAATTTTGCTTTGTTTTATAAGGGGACATCCAGCCTCTACTTCTGTCCTTTTTCCTATTATATGGACAGTAGGCTGAATGTCGTCTGCTGAGTCCCACTACTGGCCTCCCCCTGCTGCTGTTTCTGGAGTAAGGCTACTCCACCACCAGTAAGCCACTACTCCAGCTCCCTAACATCTGTAGGTAGCCTCCTCCTATAGCAAATGCTACTGGGGTACTCCCTACCAGCAGCCGGCTGCTGCTGCTGGCCAGCTACCAGTATAGTAGTTTTTAGTGCACGCAGGGAGTAGCCCTTCATGTGAACGAAGTATTTTATATATAATTTGCCTTTGTTTCTTTGATTTATCATGTAAATTTCCTTCAGTATTACTGTCTGTCTGATCGGCTGTCTGGAACTGTTACTTCTACCTTTTTCCTTTGTTACTTAAATACTCTGTTCATTTGGCCTTTGCCTTTTATTCCTTCAGTATTATTTTCTCCCTGTGTGGGTTGCTTTATATCATCAACTTCCCTTCTAATTTCCCTTTCTTCCCCACTGTTTTCCCATTGCAGAAAACATAGTTTCTTATTTATTCCTTTATTACTAGCGAGTCTTGTAGAGCGGTTGCCCGTCGGGGTATCTTAAGACCTCCGGAGTAATAAGTTGCGTAACATGGGACCCCTTTTGTTCCTTTGATTAATCCCGTTACGGCCCTCATGGTCTGCGTCTTCCCTTATATTTTGTTTTCATGATTATGGTAGTTTTCTTTTCTTATTTCCCCATTTGGGCTCTTGGTGGTCTCAGGCCTGACAACAGCCTCTCCGGTGGCTGCTTCCTGGTTTAGCTGATCTACACCTGCTTGTCTCAAAATGCAGTCCTGCCCTGGAGTGATTGGTTCTGTCCTGATTGGTGTCGGACTCCCCAATCTCCCCTGGTTGTCTACTGAGTGGTTCTATGTGCACCAACCACTCCTTAGACTATTCCGGGCAGTCAGAGGGATGTCTGTCTTTTCTCTGTCAGCCTTTATTGTTCCTCGTGTTGCCTTTGCTGTGCTTACCTGTCTTCTTCTGCCTATGTTGTCTATCTATATTTTTTCTGTTAATCATTGTGACCTAAGTGTCCTGTCAGGTTGATCAGTCCTTCTAGTTGACCTTTGGTCTCATTTGTTAAATGTCTGGTCAGTTGTGTTCTGTCTTAATGTTACTACCGTTTCCTCACCTTTTCTACTCTAGTCACCTCTTCTATGTCACCCTCTACAGAGTCTAATTGTACATTTGTATCAGATACATGATGCTCAACCCCACTGACATTCACACCTGTGACGCTGATCTGATCTGCGTCCCCACTGCGGGCGTGCTGTCCATTGCTGGGTACCAGGGGCTTTTGTAATGAATAGCTATTCTTTTAGCCCTCGAGTTTCTCCGCCAGCCTGAACTATTAGTGTTTGGATTGTTTGTTGTTCCCCTATATTAGTTGTTGGATATATGAGCCCATGTGTCATTATAATTGAAGTTGCAGTGTATTGGTAATGTTGGGGATGCTTTGGCTAACTGAGATGGTAGAGAACTCCTCGCTTGGCAGATCTTTGAGACCCATAGTTCAGGATAGGTCCCAACAGATCAGTGAGAAGTCAGCAATATTGGACAGCCCTTTATTTCACTTGATAAAACAACAGTGATAAGCCCATGCAGTGAGGTTGCCCAGTATCTCCAATTCAGTCCAACAATATGATAAGAGCCAGTGTACATCAATCATACAATGTATATACCATGTTCAGTCAATCATGTCTCAGTCATTAGTCAGTTGTATACTGTCCACTATACACCCTGTCAGTTCTAAATAGCAATACAGTTACATAGCATCAATGTCATTGTATTAGAATAAACGGGCAGGTAAGTTCAGAATGCTTGTTTGATAAACCCATAGATTGAATCTTAACTGACTTGGCCAGGATGAGGACCAAAACATCATTGATTAATAAAGTAAGAGTTACAATCAAAGTTTTGGCATCTACATCATTGTGTGCATGCACATGGTAAGGTGATCAAAAACCCCACAATAGGTCGAGCTTAACAGTATAACAATGGCTCGATGCCAGCATAAGCAATAACGGTATCAGCAGTAATTTAGCTTCACTGAATCACAATATCAAGAAATATTAAGAGATCAAGAGTTCATTATAACCACAATTAGGCTATGTGAGAAACCAAATATTATATGGCAAGATATAGTTCAAGAATGCATTGAAATTGCATATGTTCAGTTCAGTTCATCAAATCAATGTTTATAGGTTCACCAGTGTAATGTAGAAAAGTCAAGATGGATACTACCGTAGGTTACACACTGTCCAGTGTCCATACCCCAGTACTGATCACAAGTTAATCCATGATTGTGCACAAACAGTGTCTGCAGGGAACACAAGGCCGATGGTGATCCTTTCTAGCCTATATCCCCAACAAAGTCACTGTAAATGGTCCATGTTGTACTGTTCTATGAGGTGCGAAGTTTGAGGTGGATTGCAGCCTTAACAGCAGTATAGTTTTTTGGAGTAACTATGTCCGTTGAGTTATGTATAAGTAGTCCAACTCCAATAGTGTCTTAACTGAGCCAGAACACCGACTCTGCAAAGTTCCCATCACAACTGCTCAGTGCAGTAGATGATCGATCCACATAGGCTATGCTGTTAGATCTATAGCTCGTCTAAGCACAGCAGTCCGGCACAGCCAGGTCGAAATGTGGTTATTATATATAAATATCTCCAACTGCAGACTCTGCCGCAGTGCATAGAGATAGATATCCACAACCACCCGAAGCTCTACAGCTCCAACGCGAAAGTACCCATGTGTCTATGAGTGTAGTCTGTACCGTTCTGGCAATCTACATACCGCGCACTTGCATACATACTCCGCCCAGCGGGGTACGTCATCCCTCGCTAGTGCGCAGGACGAGGACGCTTGTTGAGCTGCAGGTGCTTATTAGGCACGGCGTCCCTACTGCTGTACAGCGTCCCTGGATGGGCCTATTCTTGGTGGCCCGCCTTGGCCAGTTATCCGATCCACACCTCCACCGATCCTGGTCTCTCACATGAACTCAGACTGGGTCCACACAGTATCCATGCACTGGCCCATCCTTCTATTTCTTCTTTAATGTTTATTCTACATTTCACATTTTGCCATATACTCAAATACCAAACATATCCACCTAGTAGCGTATCATTTCCACATTCCACCAGAACCCATTCATGCACCTGGTCCAGTTATTCATGGCTCTTATCACAATCACACGTATGCTTTACCAATAAACATGCTTACATTATTATTGACACAATATCATTCACTGCTCATATTATTTCTATCTATCCAAACCTATTCTGGTCACCCCATCAGCACAACATGGTGGATTTTAGTAGAGGGTCAAGACTACAAAGGTCAGAGCCAGCTTTTGGACTGACACAGACGTTTTTAGCAAACACAAAAAATGGGCGCCACTAATTGCATAGTTTTTCCAATTCGGTTCAGGAACTATAGCAGTGCTATGTGTTTCTTTTTACATGTATTACACCCATTAAACTGATAGCAAAGCCATTTTAAAAGAAGGCAATGTGCTTATTATCGATTTCTACTGCCAGCTAACATATAGCCTATTTTAATACTGAGAACATAAATCTCATACTGAACAGCATGGGGGGAATCCCCTAGAGCTTGCAGTCTTGACACAAAGGTGTGTTTGGTACCATTTTCAAACACATCTGCATACTAGTACAGTTTCTTTTCCTTATTACTTTTAATTATTGTGACTCACAAATCGCCTTCTGATGTGGACAGCTTCACTTTATAACACCAGTGGGGGCATCTTTGAGCACGCTGATTTAGTGATCACCCACGAGCTGCATGGTTGAGAAGCCAAGTAATTCGCCTCTGTCGCCTGATTTAATTTGTAGCATCATGCTTTACATTGACCCTTAGCCTCATATCGCAGGTAACTCATTTCTTCAACATGCCTTCAGTCAATATAATATGTATTTAATATATTCTGGGGGCATTTGCTTATTAAAGTTTTTTGCTAGATTTAATGAATAGCATGCACATTCTAGGACTAGTCAGGTGATGAGAGCATTGTCTCATTATTGGCCAACAAGCACATTGCACAAATGTGTTATTGAACACCGTTATGTATGGACCGGAAGTCATAACGTAACCGGAAGTCGTAACTGGAAGTAACTTGGTGTAAACAGCCAGTCATCATCTAGCCAGCAGAGGCACCACACTCAGGTATACACAAGTACAGCCTAAAGAGAAATTTCTTTTTTTAGGACAACAATATAAATTAACTTGTCTGATGGACAAATGACAAATGATGGACAAAGTTTTAAGAAAATGTATCTTCTAAAACTAGTTATTTGTCAGCCAGGCTAGCTTGTTTATGTTATTTTCTTGAAATGAGATAATTATTTTTGGCTGTGAAAGGTGTGTTAATGAGGAAGACAGTACCCCATAAAGTGACACGTGGAACTCTTCAGGGGTGCACAAACAAATGTGTGATTGATACAAGTGGCTGCAGTACAGTTTAAAGGAGGCTAAAATTATGCAGTAGTTGTAGGACGTGTACCAATCTGTACGCAAATACTGTGAAGGAGCCTTATAGACTCCTTCACTGAATACCCCTACAGATCGGTACTAGTCCTATAACCACTTCATGCCACAAGCTGTATACAGTATACAAGAGGTGTGAAATGCTTTGTTCTCCGTGACCGCTGTGGTATAATTAACATTAAGCTATATAAAGTTGTATACATGTGTCAGCGAATTTTTTATAAAGCTGGAATTTGATCTTGAGCATCTTCTGCAGGAACTCGCCAGTCGTCATAATTTCATCAAAAAGTGCAACTAGTGTAATTTTGGGTGTCTGAAAGAAAGTCAAAAGGCAAGAGGTCATGGCCTAGTGTATGCACAGCCGATAACAGGAGAATATATGTTGATGCTATGCATCTGTCATGGGGCAACTCTCCCCCCCCCCCTTTTCCATGTAGTGCAATTTGCTTTAACATCAAAACACCAATCCATTGTTCAGACAAATTCTTGCTCGGGGATGCATCAGAGTCCGTTGCTCTGATAGAAACCTATCATTCCTTTCCCTATCAAATCCCACTGCCCACGCTGTATTGTCTTTGTCACTTTTCCTATTCCCTCCATGGTTCTGGCAATATCTTGTCTAATTTTATATCGTATTGACCATGCATGTCCCTGCACACTACTACCCTTTGATGCTGTGAATCATTTGTGGCTAAGTTAATGGAAGTCAAACAGAAATCCCCCACCCACATATCCTGCGTGTCATACACTTCATGTCAAGAAAAGCCAGTACTGATTATCTCCCATCTTTTCATTTCTTCGTTGATTTTCTTTCGTCCATCTTTTCCCACCCCGATCGCCTTCATCCATCACTGTAGGGATGGCATGTGGCGGCTCAATCTCCCAGCAGAGTTTCTGATTCGTTTGTACCAGCACTGCACTGTTGAAATAGTGTTTAGAACTTAAACACTTATTCTGTCCGCTATTTAATGAGAAGGCACTTTAACTAGACACTTTAAAGCGTATTTAGATTTTGAACACAATTTCAATATACTTAGGTCGTAAACACTTATTTAAACACTATCTTGAAAAGTGTTAGGCATTTAAACACTGCAAAGTGTCTAGAAGAAATTCTAAACATATATTCAAAAGTGTTTAAACCCTTTTTACCTAAATACATGCAATAAGGGTTTGGGTGTTTCGATTTTAAACACATTTATAGACAAGTGTTTAGAGGCTAAACACTTATGTAGACACTTTTTGTAAGGTGTTGATAATTTAAACACTTTTAGTTTTATATAGCTTACTACAGAAGCTTTTAAAATAACATGCGATAAGTGTTCAGATAAGTGTTTAGGATCTAAACACTCTTTTTTACAGTGTATACTTTCTATTTGCCAAAATGCGATGGCTGACCTTGAAAACTTACCTGTGCCATGCTTTTAAATTAGTATTTACTAAATGTCCTATTTACAGCAATGAATCGATTCAAATAGTTCATTAAGTGTTTGAATTACCAGAAGTATTGGACATGTTTCCATGCTTAAAGTTAGGCATTATTTTGGGATTAATACTTTGATGTATGGAGACTGCAGTGTGTGATGCGGCTAGGAAAACTCAGTTCTAACTGGTACTGTCTTCACCCCTTCTTCCACAGGTAATGGACAGGTAGTGTCCTGCTGTTTGCACCCTAAGTGTGTCTGCACCCTAAATGTCCATGCACCCTAAGGTACCAGTTTGGGTGCAAATGTAGGACACATAGGATGCAGAGACGTTTAGGGTGCGAATTATATGACACATAGGGTGCTACGTTTTACATGCTTTAATTAATGAATAAGGGTATACTTCTTGGACTTTTTACCCCTAAATTGTTATCTCTTAAACTGGATAGAGGCCTGAGAGCTCCTATGTTATGGCAGAGTCTTATATGAGACTCTGCCCAGAGAGTGGTGCTGGCTGCACTGCTCTCCTTTGCCGGAGGTAAGGATCAGGTTCTGCAGGCAGTGATATTTGCAAATCGAATTCAGCAGCAACGGCTTGCAACCATCAACACCCGCAGAGCCCGGCCGAGCAGTTTTGAGGAGCTCCGAGGGCATTCTTGAGAGCATTTTATGCAAGGAACTTCTATTTGTTGTGACGTCTGGAGGGCTAGGGCATACAACTGCCATCAATTCTCTACACTGCTGAATGCTGTCGAAGCAAATCCTTGATGGCTCCCATGAGATCACTTTCGGGGAGAGAACGGGAGTGAAGATTTAAATTCTGAATATTTTTCTCAATACAATAGTAATTTAGAGTGTGTCATTCCATCTGGTTTAAAGGAGGGATTTTAGTTACATTTAGATTGGATTTCTATAAGTTGTTGATATGCACCGACCAATGCTGTCCCAGGTGGGCATACTTGGCAATAAAGCAACAAAAGGATATCCCCTTATGATGGCCATTGATGAAAATTTGAGTTAAACTCAAAAAGATAAGACTGCACCAAGGAATGCACCACATTTCAATTTCTAATAAGTATGGCTTAAGTAGCCCGTTGTAATCTTGGTCCTTTTCCTGAATGGCAAAAGCTGAAAAGTTGTCTACCTTATAATGTATGTCTATAGTAAAGGGACTATAGCATTCGGAGGTGAGGAAAATAGCTTCTGCCCACACCCCATTACCAAGTCCGACTTGATTTACTGTATACAGTTATCGACAAACTGTGTCTCAGCACGAAGAATATATAGTGGCTGAAACATACAGCTCCGTCATACCAAGCTAGTTCCTCACTCCAGTACACTGTTAGAAGTAAGTACTGCAGTGAGTCTAAGCTTGGCACAATGAGAAATTTCTTTAACCCATTTGAAACATTTCCACCTATATGGACATAGGAATGTTAGCTAGTGAATATTTGAAAATGTACATTTATATAACTTACATGTTTTATAGATGAACAACAGTACACTGCCTATTGTGCTAGAGTGGGATTTAGATCCACGATCTTCTGTGTGTTATGTTCTACAGTAGGTGAGTGTAGCTGTACAGTATGTAATACAGGAGACCGAAAATGCCTCCTTTTACATTGTGCAACTACAGTACAATGTCGCTGTGCAGCTACACTAAATTCTTACAGTGTATGCTCCAAATAAAAGTTCTCAGTTACTTCTAACCTTTGTTCAGGTCTAAACTTTGAGTTCGGATTTTGAGAATCAGGCTATTAGCACATGATCTCCTTTTATAAGAAGAAATTTTGAGGTGAGAAGTCTTTGTATAAGAAGGCCAAAGACATGTCTCTAGTCTCCACACCCTCAGAAAAGTGAGAGTCATTGTCGCTAAAACTACCCTCACTGCCTGACCCTCAGGTGAGGGTAGTTTTAGCGACAATGACTCACTTTTCTGTGTGTGCAGGCTACCAGGGGCGTGGCAAGCAGTTTCAAAGTAGGGGGGACTGAGGGGTATTTACACCCTTTTTGACCCCTTTTTACTTGACCTTTTTGGTTTGACCTTTTTGGGGGTTGGTCAAATGTGGGGGGACATGTCCCCCCCGTCTCCCCCGGTTGCCACGCCCCTGCAGTGCAGAGACACTAGCCTCCTCTTTTAAGAAGGCATCATCAGCAAAACAATCATGATTGTTTCTCAGAATTTGGAGAGACGAACCCTAACCCTAACCCTAACCCTAACCCCAACCCTAACTGTTGTCTCTTAGAAAAAGGTATGGCTCAGTCTTTATTGTAATTTGTGGTCAAAGATAGTGGTCATGTGACACGATTTGTTTGTCTCCAGGTTCTGACGACAATTGCAGCGGTGATAAATTCTTGTTATAAGAGAAAGGAATATGTCTCTGGAGACAAAAGACATGTCTCTGGGCTTTTAATAGAAGGTATTTTCAGCTGAAAATTTGTTCTTGGAAAAAGACATCATGTGCTAATGGGGTGCACCCAGAATTCCCAACCACCCCATTTCCTATTATAATTAACATCATGGTTTCATTATTACCTCATTATGAAATTCGATAGTGACCGAGAATTCCCAACCACCCCATTTCCTATTACAATTAACATCATGGTTTTCATTATTACCTCATTATGAAATTCAATAGTGTCAGAGGACTAAGAAAGTTGCAATTGGTGCAAGCATTTCTTGGTATTGTATTCCTTTATGTTAACTAATTGGGGTGAGTGAGTGTAAATGTTCACTCTCCTTTGTAATTGGTGATATATGAGACAATCATCTTCAAAGTGTAAAGGCCGGATGGATGACCGTAATGGTATACAGTATATGAAATACAAAATTCTGAGTGCATACAATGCACTTGCTAATAACTAATTCTCCAGTGTTAAAAACTATCATAAGGAAGGCTACTCAATTAAAAAAAAGACCTCTACCCTGATAACACTTTTATTATCAGGGGAACCACCCACATCGCCAATGCCATTGAGGCTGAGTTTCGGTCCTCCAACTGTAATGAATTTCTGATGGTTTATGGATATCTTAACGAATAGATATATTTCTGATTGCTTCACAAATACAGAAATAGAAATAGATGTTTGCTAAAAACACATGACTCTCACAGAAAAAATCGAAAATCGAGGTGATGGAGCTGCTTTAAGCTTGTACCAGCAGGTGAATATTACTTATAGTTCAGTTTAGACTGTTCAGAAACCTCCCTGATAGGTCTTATTCAGAATATACTGCCACTGCCAATGTAGTTCATCAGGTCACATAACAACACACATGATTTTCCCAAGTCGATAATTTGAGTCATCCCTAAAACTTCTCGCTGAAAAAGTATAAGTAGGAAACAGCCGCCAGGCTATACCTGCTGGAAGCTCTGAGCACTGAAACCAACTTATGACATACGAAATATATCAAAATATCAAGACATATATTCTACAAGGATGCCCTGGGTATTTAGAAAGTGCCATCTCAGGTGGCCATCAACTCGTTCTCGCCTAAGGGGAATCTCTACCGCTTACCATCATGACTAATTCATGAAACACGTGTGGCCGACACACGCAGTCGTAGAGGAAGTTGTTGACACGAGGAGGACCACCTGCTTCATCCATCAGTCGCCATACGAGTGGTATCAAAGAGTAAAGAATACTAAGGGGGTCCACTTGAGTGTTCTCTCTTAGGCTAGCATTGTGCCTTAGCAATCAGAATATTAAAAAAATACCCCAAAAAGATGATAGTATTGGTTGGAGTATAGCTCTAATATGTGTTTACTTTGATAATTCTGTAATATTTTGAGACAAGTATGTAAAAAGAGGCCTCTTATATGGCCCGTGGCACCCCCCAGTGTACAGTCCACTGCTCCCCGCTAACCCCATATTGACTAATAACCCCCTTGGAACTACTATTTTTATTAGATTTTCGCCAACTCTAGCATACATATCGACAAAACACAAAAAAGCTATATGGGGGTAGAAATTACCTTTTCAGCCACTAAAATGTGGTTACATCTGTGTTCAAGTAAGTATATTTTCAGGGGGCTACATGGTCTGTGCACTCCATCCACCAGAGGGCACCATGAGCTTTAGGAAGACATAAAATCAGTAAGTGGACTCTCTTAGTATTCCTTGCTCTTTGGTGATATTCCCATGCATACACAGGGTTTCTCCTTCCTCATGGAACAAGTTCCTTTTTTGGACATTTGTGGATTTGTGTCACAAACAAGGTTTTAACTCATCCATTCGACTTATTTTACTTCTTCATCACCTTTTGTGTTTAATTAGGAAGGTTTTGGGAATCATGTGGGTTTCTTGACAGAGATGTCACCATTTTCTCTCGCTTTGGCACTTTCCCTTACCCTTTAGTTTCCTATTGCACTGCATGGTATCCAGCAATTGGGAGCACAGAAGATTAGATATATATCCTACATCTTATTTTTGTGATACCGTTAGACCTCACATATAAGCCTATAAGCTTATAGGGGTGGCCCAGGGTCAGGGTGTGGCTTATACGAGAGCTTTTTGCCTATATGGTACAGTAGTAAAGTCACTATACCCAGATCGCCAGTGGGGTATATAGGATCAGCCAAAGTTCGAGGTGCGGCTTATACGCAAGTTAGGTTTTACGGTCATCGTACGCTTTAGAAATATTCAATTTGATGAGGAGTGCACAATGTTTATGGAATATGGGAACATGTATCTACCAGACCTTCTAGGTAGAATGGGCGCCTACAAGTATGTTCATGAGTAGACAAGTCCCTGAGGATCGGAGGGCCTGGCACAATGATTGGTGGGTCGATGCCAGTAGACACATTAAAGTAATGTTGACAACTGGTTCACCAATGTTGATCAACTAATGGTCAACACTGTCTCAACCACTGATCAAGGAATATAAACTTGGTCTAGGGAGAGAATTGCACAGACTTAGGTCCAGCCAGTGAAGCAGGGCTATGGAAATCCTTATTGGTTAGCACCAGCGAGATGATGGGGGAGGGAGAGCCTAGGACAAAATCTTTCCCTCCAGAAACTTAAAAGATGCTAGTCATCATGAGGAACACAAATCTAGCATTGGCTTTAGATTTGAGATGCCTAAACCCCCCCCCCCCCCCCCCCAACTTGGCTGCCAGGGCCCAAAAATACATTTTTCAACTTGTTAAACACAGAAAATTATAATTGATCAAAGATCCCTGTCCAGGCTGAAGGTTGAAAAATGTGGTTATTGGCCCTTGGCAGCCATCAATGATTTTTCAAAACTTTAAAAATGGCTTAAACTTATATAACATATTTTCTAATTCCTCTTGCAAATTATTTCGTGTCAAGAAAGAACCTATAGGACTGAACAATCAATTACAATTGCAAGATGTTTTAACTTCAAAGGGGGTGTAGGGGGCAGTTAGGTAACGAATGTCTATTCCATCCTCTGTAAAGCTAGGGGAATATGTAGTAAAATTAAGAATAATGAAAGTCGAAACACCTTGGGTGAAAAATATTGATAGGAGGAGTGGCTAGCAGTTTTTTCGGCAAATCTCAATCAATTGATCTAATATATATTTTCTTGAAAAATAAGGAAAAAATAGAATTTATTCTCATATTATATGCTCGCGACACACTCTACTGAATTGCAAATTTCACGTCCTGTCTCTTATGGTGTATACCTTGGAATTCTTGGGTAAAGATTTTTATTTGGCTTGTGATCGCCACTTACACAGGCTGTAGCGTTAATATCAGCTCAGACTCCACCTGTCAAGCAGCGACTTGGACTTACTGTAAGTCTTCAGGTTTAAACATGTCACTTAGGGAGTGGTCATTTTTTAACAACAGGGGGGTTGGTGGATTAGGGGGGGGACCAAAAGAATCAGGGGGGGACTAAAATACTTGCACCCCTTTTTAGTGAAAAAGTCCGATCATTACTATAGCTCTAAGCTCAATTTTAACTTGCCTGAGGGGGGACCAAAAATATTTCGACTCGCTCATGCGAAAGTCCACCGACCCACCCCCCCCCCCCGTTGTTAAAAAATGACCACTCCCCTATCTTTATTCACCCCACATATCTAATCAATTTAATATGTCTACCATTCTATTGTGTTACCCTCTAAGGATGCACCAATGCAGCCTGGTGTGCTGACCCTGTATGGTTAACATGATGCTTGAATGCAGCCCTGGAGAGTTATTCGCTGCATTCATGCAGTCGTTCTGAAGGCAGCCAATGGTCATGTATTGGTCAGGCATGACCAATTGCTCTTCAAGAATGACTGAGGCAAAAGAATGACTAAAAAAGACTTAGCCTATAATGGAAAGACTAAGGAGAGTTGGTCAGCACTGACCAACCTGACAATAACAACTAACCTAGGTTAGTCATATAGGGAACCAAAAATGACTAACTTGGTAAGGCACTATATTGACTGAGAATTTGGTGGTATAGAGATGCAAAGATACTCAGTGAGAAGACAATATTATAACAGGATCACTCACCTTGTGTGTAGAGCCACTAACTGTACATAGGCAGCAGGTATGTGGGCACACCTGAAGTTACCAGGTGGGTAGTGCTGAGGCTGTTACCGCGAGCAGGACATCACGTGGACTGCTGCCACCAGGCTGAAATAGTACAGCACCTGTCACTCTGGGAGGCGATAACATATGCAAGTCATGGTGACGACACTAAGGCCTTAGGAAATATATCAACTACTTGCAGAGGCGTAGGAAGCAAATCTTCTTTGGGGGGGGGGGCCCACTCCAACCAACTTTAAATATCAGCTATATATATATGTTATGTATTATATACACGCTTATGTATTACATTTTTTAGTTCTAATTGGGGGCCCAGGACCCTCTGCCCCCACTTTTCCCTGGGCGAGGTAAGGATTGGAAATTGTGTGTTTTATATGAGAGTTTTGACCAATATGTTGAGGGGCCCAAACATATTGAGGCCCCTCCTCCTCAGTGATTTGGGGCGGCGGGCCCCCCTGCCCCCCCCCCCCGTTTTCCGACGCCACTGACTTGAATGCTAGATACAAAGCCTTGTTGGCACCTAATGTAAGAGCCGGTGCCTTTACAGACATATTGTATGCCTTATTATCCCTGTGTCCACTAGCATTAATCAGGTCGTTTGTCGTCCGTCAAAACGTGACATCAAAAGTCAGCATTTAAATATCTAACATGTTTGATTCTTTTGTACAGAAAGTTGGCAATATGCTCTTTGTTCTATTAGAATAACTAGTTCAATAACATATTTAGGGGACAAATTGGGAAATAAGTCACTTCAACTGGACACACCATAACTAGAATGAAAGTGGAATCTGAGAAATATATCCACAAATATGCATATACGACTGCACAACAAACACAACCTGAAATCATCCACTTTCCTTGTCGTTTAGTGGACACACACCTATTAGTCATAGTGCTGATACCAATGAGACCTGCTTAATGCCCAAGTGAAGGCGTTGTTTGGTCAATACATCATCTGAAAGGTGTTTCACAAGGAATTCAATTTTTGGATTGATCTATTCTGCCTACGAGTAGTGCAGATATAATATACTCTTAGGAAAGTACTAAGTGTTTCAAAAGGACCAATCCTAAAATGAACTTACAAATGATACATGCACCACATAATAGAATGATCCTTTTGAAACACCTGCCCTTTTCATTGTATTACCATTCTAAAAAGAGATTGCCCATGCTGAGCACTATAGAGTGTCATTCATGGTGAGGATAAGGAATATGAGTCTGCATATTACAGGATCATTAAACCTTTATAAAGATATAAGAAAGTCCAAAGAATGCACATAAACTACATAAGATATCCTCTTTGCATGGGCCAAGAATATATGAAAAAGAAGTTCATTTTTGGCAAAAAGAGCAAATATAGGAGATGCTATTATGTCTCCCTTTTTAGGCCTTAAGGGACACTTACTTTCCTCATAAGTGGTGGATTCACTCAAAGATAGCACTTGTAATTCCTTGTGAAACACTTACTTACAAGTGGTCATTGGACTGACGACCAGTGTGGTATTTAAAAGATTGTAAGTCAAATCTACGATTCGTTTGGAGCTTAGAAACACTTTGAAAAAAAAGCATGATTTATTGCAGTCGTTGTGAAACACCTTCCTGGCGGCTTATCAAATGATGACTTTCCTAACGTGCGCTAATATCAGGGGTATTATCACTAGTTAGTGGCTTATGCTGAACTGTTAAATCCTTTGTCCACAGACCTTGGTCTGAAGGTCATTAACTGTCACAGACTCACGTGGCGGGTCAGCGAGGCCCCAATTCTAACCCCACCTTTGATAGAGTGTTCATTTATTAGTTACAAGGTGGGGGCCGGGGGCGTTAAACATCTGCCCATTTTTAGTAAAAGAAAAAGCCTGCATGTTACCATACTTCAAAGGGGAGGTAACGTTTTTCGGCACTTGGGCTAAGGGGTGCAAAATATCCCATGTGCGCTCGGGTGGGGTGGAGCGGGGTAAAACATGTTCGCACCTCTGCGTGAGATCTCACCACCCCCTGTTATTAATAAATGAACAGATTTTGGTCTCCTCCTTCAAGGGGTCCATTTTTTTGGCACCCCCCCCCCCAAATCCACCAACCCCACCCATTGTTTAGATATGGCCACTCTCTTATTGCATATCAATGTAAATAATACATTGCCTGGAAACACCCCCTTGTTGCATAGACATTGCGCAGGCTACAAACACAGGCATTATCCAAGTATTTACCAGCCTCGTTCTGGTTAGCATTGCACTATATGGTATAGACATTTCCAATGTACCCATCTACAGAGCAACTCATCTTGGAATGACAGCGTTGATTAATGTTGGCTTGATTGCTGACCCCGCTAGATATGGTAAACTGAGGTGCCAACCAGCATGTTCTCATGTCAAGAAAAACCATGCCACGAAAAAAAAACATTTTTAGCTAGAAATGTAAGAAGGAGGGATGCAACTGACTATTGAATAGACCTTGACCAAATGGTTGTCAATGTTGATTCAACATTTGATGTGAAATGTCGCTCAACCAATGTTTTATATATGTGGTCTATGTATGAATAGACGAGCGTGATTTTATTTGACAAAGAGGGGCTGCTGAGTGTCTATACTGCCCGTGTAGCCTACTCAGTGCTTTTTGTTTGTCCAGTAATGCTACTTTGCATGACGTTCTACCTGTCAGCTGGCCAGTCTCCACTAACCAGCCCCATTTGACGCCAATGTATTGTGTATTGAGCCTATTCAGGTGGGCCCGGCACTGTTAATTCAATAACCACACCTAGTGCTGCAGATAGTGTCTGGTTACTGGATGAGTACCAGAAATCGCTGGGGTCAGCCTATGTCAGGCCAAGAAAATATAAGGTGTGCTTTATGAGATTAGGCCAATGTGAACGTCTTTGACTGGGTGCCATCTTTGACTGGCTGCCATCCTTGACCTCCAGACAGAAAACGGTTTATTTAGGGCAGGTAGAGTTAGATATAACCACTGCCATTTTCTTTATTATATCCCTTACATATCAGAGAAGAAATTTCAATTTCTTAAATCTTTTTTGGTGGCCGGTCAAAGATGGCACCTGGTCAAAGACGTTTGCATTAGCCCGTTCTCAGACAGCCATAAGGTGTGTTTCAGATCAAGCAACCATACCTAGCTAAAACACGGCTAGCAATTTCCAGATTTAATGCAAAGTTGGGACTATTTTAGACACTCCACAATTCAAGGCCACACCTTCTTGGTTGATTCGAGGCCTGATTGAAAATAACATGTAGAAATAGATGAATACAAACCTATATGCCAAGGCCACACACAAAAAAGTTGTTTCCAATCACCGCGCGCATCATAAAAATCAGGGTTTGAGGAAACCTTTTTTTTTTTGTTTTTACATCGTTGATGAAAAATATGATAAATCGGAAAAATGTTGGCAAATTTGGTATCAAATTAAAGCTTATGGTGTCAGTAATGCAACCAGATAGGAATCAGTTGCATTGTAACAATTTCCGCTGATCAATTAGCTCAGAATTACTTAAATATGAAAATTGATCGCGAAAAGCTTAAATTTCGCAATGTATTCATACCCTGATTACATTTTTCTAAACGCCCTTATCATATTTTTAACTGCTCGGTGACGAGAAACACCTTTATTTTGAGTGGCCCAAACATAGATCTAAAGATCATCATGTAATGCACACCTTATTTGTTTTATCTTAACCAGAGATTGTTAACAAATGTTTTCAAATGATTACTTGCACTTTCTTTTTTTTTTCTCAAAAGTGAAAAAACTATCTAATTACCAGGAGGAGGATGACTAAAGGATAGGAATATATTGGCATTGACAAATAGAGCAGTGGTAAAAAAGACAAGATGTGTCCTTATTAAAGTATCAGCCATTCAAGGATTTCTAACTTGGCAGCTTCTGATTAATTAGAAAACATAGGGAAAGGGATTCTCAGAATTCTCTTCACTGGGATTGCTACAGCTGATAATGCTATACATTTCTTTCCCCACGCTTAATTCAGCGTTTAATGAGCTTATTAAAGTTGGGCCTATCGCTGGACGCAAGTCTAGTACCATAGGACACCCACACTAAAAATAAGTGATCTGCGGTCTATACCAAAAGTAAGGGAAAAATCAATTATTATGCTATACATTACCTGTAAATCATCCCATCCCTCCACCCCCCTCACACCCCCACCTGTATCAGCGTTGGGTAAATCCACCTAGAAGGCCCTGTTTCCCGGTGTCTCTTATCTCTGGAGAGATAAGGGCTGGGCATCAGTGATGCATTTCAGACATCCCTTATAAACGAGAGCAAATGTGGCTTGTATAGCTAGAGGCAAGGCCAGAGAGGCCAACACAGATAGCTGCAGATATATAACACACAGAGTCCAAATTCTGATGAATTCTGATCAAATGATTATTTGCACTTTATTTTCTCAAAACTAAAAAGACTATCTAATTACCAGGATGATTTCATGAGGAGGATGACGATAGGTGAGGAATATATTGGCATTGGCAAATAGAGCAGCCGCAAGATGTGTCAGTCACCTTTGGATTTCTAGCGAAATAGGTTATAAAACAAATAACAAAGCCAACTTTTTGACATCTCGTGGACACCTGTGGAAATCTGTAACTAACGTTGTTACACTTCTCAGCTAGCATAATAATGCAGAGTGCTGCTTGACAGCCTCTGATTAAGTAGAAAATGTAGGAAAAGGGATTCTCAGAATTCTCTTCACTGGGATTGCTACAGCTGATTATGCTATACATTACCTATAGGCCTAGATCATATACCAAGGCTGATCCTCTGTTGGCAGTGGTCGTGGTAAAAGATTACATACATATATATTTTATAGTATATTTCCAATATCTTCCACTTCATAAAGAGGGCCACAACACAATTGATATAGGATAAATACAGATCTAAGTCATAAGATTATTTTCAAAAAAATTCAAAATTCTTCTTCTGGAGCAATCATACAGAATAAAACACAGAAATGAGCTTAAATATCCCATCATAATGCATCATAATGCATCATAATGCACCTTTGTAAGTCTAGAGATTCCAAACTTTCTCGAGCATGCCCCCAACCCCCCCTCCCCCAGCTTTCCCACTGAACTTTGGTTGTTGAGCTTCAAAAAACTTTGGATAGAGCTTGCCCCACCCCCAACCCAGAGATTCCTGGATCCACAACTGCTATAACACTTTCCATGATATGTCATTTTATCTTTCTATTTCCTTTCTAGATTCTTTGCCTTTTTTTTTCTATTTTTATTTTTAGAGCAGGAGTGTATACATGTCTACTCTCACCTGTAGAGGTCATTGCACTAACATACATTTCTTCCATCCTTTTTCTCAGCCTGAAATTCTAAAGCATGCTTGCATGTTTGTCTGAGAAATTCCCAGGCAAGAATGTGGCAGTTGGCCTGTTCAGGTCAGATGTTGCAGGTTCGACTCCTTGCAACATTCACCTTATGAGGTTTAAGAGCTCTATTAGCACAATTGCCTCACTGGGGTCAAGCAGGGAGCTTTCAAACTACCATGAGTTCTCTC
Organism: Harmothoe impar; assembly: GCA_947462335.1. NCBI lineage: Eukaryota > Metazoa > Annelida > Polychaeta > Phyllodocida > Polynoidae > Harmothoe > Harmothoe impar. The sequence continues at coordinate 105,957,318 of OX381704.1, read as the reverse complement.
TTGATATCAATACTAAATTCATAAGGTCGTGCACGTTGAAATAATCTATTTCATATCCCTTTGCTTTTTTGTCTCATCCCTTTCTAAAACTACATTACAATGCTGCTTTGACTAAATGTAATTTGGCTACCCACCTTTTCCTTGATTTGTGGTTGTCATATTTGGTATTTGTCTTTTAAAATTATTTTTCCAGTATAACCCCACTCTGTCTTGGCCTGTTTGCAACACCTTGGTACTGCAACATGTTTTTGTAGATAGCTCTATACATACATACACCCTTAGAATCACCAGGGGTGTATCACCAGTGCTGCATTCAAGCATCATGCCGACCCTACACAGTTGAGACATTCCCAAAGGGTCTGCATAATGCACTAACGTAGCCCGAGTGAGTTACTCACTGGGGTTGCATTGCTGCATCATGACGACAAGTGTCATAATTTAGGGACATGCTCCCTTAAAGTGACACTGTCCGATTTGTTCATATTCTAAATCCTGCTTAAATGTATTTCAAATGTTAATACAATATCATATTTGGATGATAGGGACCAATAAAATGGCATGTACGCACAATAAGAGCCCAATGTAGAGTTTAAGATGTGGCCAAGTGCAAGTAAAGTATTTGACTGTGTATTTTCAATGGTGGAATTATAGCGTGCATTCCAAAATTAGTAGGTTCAGTCATAATCTGATAATTAGTTAAATTCTAAGCTGAATTCTAGGGAATGAGATAAAATAATGTAGCTAGAACACAAGTATGGCCATAGGGAACATTCTGGTTCATTTTTAACAAAATTGATTTTTGAACCCTAATCATCGGACCATGCCACTTCAAAGGGTTAATGGGTCTTTGTCGACCCTGCTTACCTCTACTGCCATATACCAGGTGAGGCAGACCCAGGGGCACTGTTCTGCACTGATATTCCTAGGCTCCCTATACCACCAATCTCTCAGTCACTAGTGCCTAACCTTGTTAGTCACTTTGTGGCACCCTATACGACCAACCTAGGTAAGTAATTATTGTCAGGTTGGTCAGTACTGATCACCCCACCTTAGTCTTTTTATTTCCAGGGGGAGCCACTGAGTCGTCATCACAGGTGGCACCAACTAGTGGTATACAAATACAACACACCAATAATGAACCTAGGTTAGCCACTTCTGACTGACCCCTCGGTCATTTTTGAATATAGCCTTGCAATTTAGACTAACACACATATGACCAACCTAGGTTAGACTGTACTGACTAACCCTTTCAAACTATGGATTTTCAGTGTGCCTCCCAGGTCACCTTTAGGGCAGATACAAAGAGAGACATTACTAGAAAGATCACAAGAGCTGCTCTCTATAGGTAATGAATCCCGAACTACCAAAAGATGCTGATCTGCTCTAAGAGGGCAGTGTTGAGGTCTATGTATTTACTATTCATAAGAAAAATTCTGAGGTCCTCATTGAAGTCAAGCTCAGGCGTAGGTGGCAGCTGGGGGATTTATTAAATGAACACAAAGCATCATAGGTCTGTTCTAGGGCTGCACTTAAATCTCATTGTGTTACCAAACACGGTTTTCAGTCCTTGTCAACCGTTTTACAGCTGGCACCGAGTGTTGTTTGTCAGCCCAGATTGGTTACATGACCAAGAAAGTGCTACTACCATGTCAGTGCAGCCCTGAGGGGATACATACTTAGGATGACTTCTGTCAATATCTTAATGAGCCACCTGTCGTTAATGTGACACTGAACTTGATATGATGTGGGCTTGTGAGATAATGAGGGTGTCAATAAGTACATTCAATTAAAGTGGGTATATATCCGATTTTTAACAGAATTTTAAATCCTACATAAATATGTTCCAAATATTGTAAAAATGTACTATGTACTGGGGCAAATTAAAATGGTAACCTGGAGCGGCACACGGTAACCTGGAGAGGACCTGCACCCTCTCCCGGGAACTGTGTGCACTAGCTCCAGGTAGAGAAGCCGAGTAAACAGACGTTACCCGGAAATACCGTGTATGAGATTAATATGTAATATCATGCCCCTACAGTACCATTATTTTGTTGTGACGTCTTTGATCATTTAGTAAAACCTTATTTTTATTACATAGTAAATGTATATGTTATGGTTCATTTTTTCATTATATTTTAGTATGTTTATACCTAATATTTATCCCGTAAAAATACTTTTCCCCCCGCCTCCCTTTCCCCTGTAAAGAATAAAATCATTGTGCACTGGTCAAAGAGGTCACCCGGTCAAAGACTTAACCCGGTCAAAGATGTCACCTGGCCAAAGATGTCACCCGGTCAAAGATGTCAACCAGCCAAAGACTATCCAATTGTTACAATCTCATTAGACAAATCCTGATACTGGCAATAATACGTGACACTTCTCTTGGGAGCTTTTTAAAAATCTTCCTCTAGAATAGGAGTGTAATATTCGAAGTCTAATATTGTTGGGTTTCAAATCAGGTAGAACTAATACCTTTGGTGCTAGATTCAGGCTAATCACACATACAAGGTGATTTCTTCTCAATGGGCAACACAGTGAAGAGGAACTGTTATACCTGATAGGGAAATTGGATGGATCTCCCTGTACTGTAAAGGAATATCGACACACTCCCACGAGACTATTACACAATACGTTGGGTGGGCTCCTGAAAGCATTGCCATTTATTTTAATACTCAAATTGGAAGGAGAGGAGGCAGGGAGGATTGGATAGCAGGCAATGAGTCCTGACATAGTAATACCCTTCAGTTTCAGAGTAGTAGACAGAGCATGAAATGTGAGTGTAAAGAAACCACATTGATTCAAAACGCTGATAGGGAGTGTGGAATACAGTTTCCACTTCAGTTTTGTTTATTTTAAACAAATCAATTCAATTATTATTACTAGAAGTGTTTCCCTCAAGATGTGAAGTGCGAAAACAGCATTTGCTTAAACTCTTGATGCCGAATAAAACAGTTGCATATGTATTAGTGAAAGGTACCTGTACGATGACTCCTATATTTAGACCTATCAGTTTTGGCCATCTTAACCTAGATAGCATGCAATGTTTTGTAAATATGTGCATCATATTGTATTGTAAATTATTCTATTTGATTTTGTACACATTATAAGAGAAAGGCTGCTGATATATATTATCCAATTTCGTTCTTGATATAAAGTGCCTGAGCATGAAGAAATTGAAATGCGTTTACATTTACATTTGTGACAAAATTTATGACCACATAATAGTAAAGATAAACGAAATTAAGCCCCCAGCAACATTTGCCAACAAAGGCTTCTACACAATTAATACTGCATCTAAGGCTTTGTAGAAAATTGGGTGTTATGTGATCAGACGCTAGATCCTGTTGATACACGACGTGTCAATAAACTCCTATTTGTCTGGCCTCTCCCCCAGAGTGGTTTCAGCTTTGTCTTCAATGCCTGCCCAAACAGCAATTGTAGCACTTTCATGTCTACTAGTTTGAGATCATTTCCCAATATGCAGATTTATGTTTTTTGCTGACATTCTATATCGCTGTCCATTATATTATGGACAGAAGAGGTTAATTTACTGACCATTTCTTGAATCAGGTTTTACTAACTGCAAGAAACCCCTTTTTCTTACGAAGCTGTCTGCTGTGTAAGTGATGCAAGTGTATTTGTATTTATTTATTCATTGATCAAAACATGCCAAATAGTAAGCTGACAAGTATGGTATTATAAATATAGTTGATTCAAGACGGCTATTATATTGTAGATGTGATGATGACCACAAAGTAATAAGTAGAGCCTGGTGGCAAGCCAATTGTCATCTGCACTATATCCTATATTTTCTGATTGATGGAGTTTCAAGTTTCAAGTAACAAACATCAGCTTCAAAAAATGTTATTTGATTTTGCTTTGCAATAGATATATAGATTTGTGCAATTTCCTGATATTCATGTCTCCACTTAGCTTCATTAAAATATCCCTGAGTAGTTAGTCTTCCAAACTAGAACTCACATATTGTTGGGTTAATAGCTAGACTTAGTTCCAGTACAGTGAGGATTGCTCTGCAATTTGTGGAGAGGTGAGGTAATCGGAACCAGCAGTGCTAAATGTCATTCTACCCTACACCCCTCACCCACCACCCTTTCCTTGCACCAGAAACACCCTACTTTCTGGCTACCCTAGAACCGAATGGTAGACCGAATTCCTGGTACTGAGAGTAACTTAAGATATCATTAGGGGCATGCAGTACCGCACTCAGACAGACTTGATCCTGATTCCCTGGTTGCCACATTGACTCCCACAGACACACACTCTGTTTAGTGGTTAGTGGCAGTGGGATGATAGGACAAGTGGACATTACAGGATAAGAGGTAAGGCACTGATCAATATACTAAGTATATCTGTGTACTCCCTGTATCATTATTATACATATACTATAAGACAGAACAATATATTCTTTAGATCTATTTCTTTGTATCTTTGTCAACTCCCTTGTAATGGGTAGCTAGTACCCACCTCATATGGGCACCTACCACTAAATCAGCCCCATCCAGCTACCCTGTTACAGTGTTACACCCTCCCCCAGCACAGCAGCCTGATATGACAGGCTAGTAGCCTGGTAAACCAGGCTGGGGCTAAGGCTTTCACACCTGCTCCATACAGCTACACCTGTGTATGTCAAACCAAATGAAATATAGATTTGAACTTGGAATTACTCATAAATACCGTGCACTCAATGCATCCATAAGTTGGTAGGTCACATATTGATCTATTTTCTAAAGGGTGCTTTATTTTTCGCAAATATCATATCATGATATGGAAATTGCAAAAAAATTAATGATTATATCAATGCTACAGTAAAAGCATAGTACTGTAACAGAACGGCCCTAAATACCAGGCTGAGCGACCTGTACAACCGGTCTGGCTGTATTGTAAATTCGGGCAGTCTTCCACCTGGTGTGGAGGCCGTGTATTCTGGGTCAGACCCGAGCAGCTCATCAGTGATGCAGCTCATATATGGAGCCAAGTCCTCTCTAAAGAAAGGTAATCTACACCTATATACAGGGGCAGTGGTTCATCAAGGTTTCCCTGAGTTGGGACCGGATGCCTGATATTGAACAGTTCAAATCAAAGTTTTCAGATCTTTAGAGGAGAAAATACATAGTGTTATGAAAAAAACCTGGACCAGACAGAGAAAGACACCTCAAGACAGTTTAATATATATGTCACGCGCAATATCCGAATTTGCGCAATATCGGAACTCCTACATGATTATAAAGTATATTACAAAATATATCAGTGTACCCCTCAAACAGAAAATTATGGCAATAAATGCACCTGCAAGGACATTATTTTGTATCATTTGGGGCCCAGGTAGCCAAGCCCCCATTGTTCTATCACAGCAGAGGCATTTCTGCCACACCTTATTCACAACTACACACAGGTGTGAGATGCATATGGGTTCTCCCTGACTGCTTCCATACCTCCAAGGTGCAGTATAGCATCCTCAAACATCACTAAAAAATATATTCATGTTCTAAATCTGTAGCTATAATAAAAACAGGTAGACATTTTGAAACTGCAATCTTAACATGGTGCAATTCCGGAATTGCCCTGCGCAGTTCCGGAATTGTACAGGGGCAATTCCGGAATTGTACAGATTCTGGTTCTGCGCCTGACATATATATACTGAACTTTGGTTTATTCAGCTAGGGGCAAAGCCAGAGAGACCGAGACAGACAGCTGCCGGCAGAGGGAAAAAAGGGAGAAAGGGAGAAACGGAGAAAGAGACATGATTCTTCATTCTGGTGGATCGTTATCATATGTAAATTGCATGATTGTCCATATTTTGTCTCACAACTGAAATATCTATCTTTTAATCTGTTTTCTAGGATGATTTCAGCTGGAAGATGAACAGGTGACAGCTAACTAGGGCTACGTCATCAGTATGATAGAAAGGACCACATTGCTATTTAGTATGCACTCTCAGATATGCTGTTGCAACATCATGTCAGGATGATATGCATGGGCTGCTGTAATTGCAAACTAATTTATAATTAATACATGATCTTTCTGAAAGACAGTTTGATTAACCTTTAATGACCATTGCTACTTTCCTAGACTAGCAAACTCATGACCATTGTCCAGTGGAGCAAGCATTTAGACCTCTCGCTAGTGCTTAGATATTTCACAAAATTATTAGAACACTGAAAGCCTCAGGGTCGTCATTCTGACAATGCCAAAACTGACAACTTTAGGTAGTTAAAGTGACCACCTTAGGTGGTCATTGTGACTACCCATCTGAGCCATTCAGACCAAAGTTGTCATAATGACGACCTTAGGTAGTCACAATAATTAGGTAGTCAGAATGACTACCTTAAGGTTGTTAATTTAGGTATTGTCCATTTGAAGACCTAAAGTCATCAGTATTGACAACTCTCAAGTCCTAGGTTGTCCCGATGACTACCCTATGGTACATAATTCTATTCCTCACTTGCTACTTATGGCACACTACTGCCACCTGGTTTTAATATTTGCATTTACTATATCTGTCGTGAGATATACACTGGTGACAGGGAGCAGAGTGGTCTCTTTACCTTTGGGGCCATCATTTTCACCCATTGGCAACTTATTTATAACAAGTAATGCTACTTAGTTCAATCAAGACTACACCAAATATGTGAAAAGGATGTCTGTCATTAAGAAGTGAACTAATTAGAGACTATATTCACACACCATTCTCCACTCCATCTGCCATTATTCATTATGACTACCTAGGTCGTGATAATGACTAGGCTCCTTGCTCTGGGTTTTCAGTGAATGCAAACTGTGCTTGATTTTAAACTGCTCCCCACCCTAGAGTATTGCCAAAGTAGATCTACCTGTATAGTCTGACCCCTCATATCTATATGAGGTGTCAGACTGTTCAATGTTTGCAATTTAGGAATACACACCATATGTCAATGCCCACTTCTGTAGCAGTGTAGATTTTCAAATGGGAAAAGTATGGGCTTATAATTGCCTAAGACCAGGATGATTGTTTCCTATAAATATTGAAAAACTACCGAGCAAAAATGCTGCTCTGCTTAAATAGCTGCCATGCACTTTAGGGTAGATTCACCATGAGTCGGACACATAGCTTGAGACGGACAGTAAGGTTTGAAGTCATTCATGTACAATGACGACTTTAAGTATTTGTTTTTGGAAGGAATACTACTAAATCTTTACCATTGTTGACATATATAAAGAGCTTTTTAAAGGTGCTTTGATATCCACAAAATCACATGTCCGTCTCAAGGTTTGTGTCTGACTCGATGTGAACACAGAGAAAAGAAGTTGAATACAGATTTGATCACTGAGGTAACTCTCTCCGGAACACTGAAGTGACTCCCTAACATTAGCAGGACTCTGTAATAACTCTATAATGACTCCTATTCTAAGACTTCCTAATGATTGGGAGTCACTTTAGAGTCCTGGGGAGAGTTACCTCAGTGATCGGGGCTGGACTCCCATTCAGTTACAGTGATTCTACTTCTTCTCTGTGTGAATCTACCGCATGGCGGTCTAGTCTCTAGATGCCAGCAGCCACACTAACATACTAGATAGAGGAAATAGGCCTTCTTAATACCACAGGATATGGGGGAGGCAGCAGGTGCATCATCAAGGGACTAATAAATGGGGTCCTCAGTTTACATTTGTCCAGAAGGGAGAGGTGACATGGAGAAAGCACTTCATTGGCCCTAAATGTAACAATATCCGACAGGATATGCACAGTACCAGCTATAGAATAATTGAATGCATTAAAAAACATGATCCGGTATATATAATGTCCTTTTTTTGGGCTGCATTTGCACACTGTCAGAGGTTACTGTAGCTGCACAGTGAGTTATACTGTAGATTTATAGTATCAAAGTACATAATTTTGGTTTTTGAAACCAAAAATACATTGTTTATACTGTACAACTACAGTATAACTCCCTGTGCAGCTACACTTACTTCTGACAGTGCAGCAACATTGGATTTCTGAAGCTAAATAGCATTAGGCCTCCATAATACATGGCCCATGAGAAATATCCACCACCACCATCGTACTTCACTGATGTCTGCACATGAGGGACAGTTTACATATGGGTCGGATCAAAAAATGATGCAGATCTGGGGGTACACATGGGCAAAACACAAAATTCAAAATTTCACTAAACAACTTTATTTTCTTAAAAGGGTAGCATCTTAGCTCCCTGAAACCACTGTGGAACTCTGTTTCGCCCATGAATGCAGTTTCTATTCACTGTCAACCACATGCTACCATAATCTTGAGGCGTCTGTGACATTAATGAAAAGTGCACTGCAACAATCTCTTTTAAAGTGACCCAGGAACTCCAAATTTTGTCTCCTATTTGGCTGATCATGTACCATTATTACTGGGAATTTTCAAAGCTTTAGGTCGCAAATTAAAAAAATTGTGGTACTTTCAATTATGTGGAAATAAGAAAAATCCAAAGCAGTTTGTAACACTTTACCAACTTTAGCCTAGTTTCCTCAAACTTGCTCGGTTTACCATCAAAATAGCTGTGTAATATCTTTTATATGTCTAGTTTCCAAAATATTAATCCTTAGATAATGGTATTGGACCATCTGGCCACACCAGTCATTGCAATGTGGTGTTGAATACTCTATTAACGTCACAGACGCCTCAAGACTCATAGCAATTCCCTAGAATCAGCATAGAATCATCACAAGTGTTCAGAACATGTTTAAAACTTACAAACAAATACAAAACAGGTTACTGAACTAGTTAATGCCAATATACGATGAGATATACCACTCTTAAATTATGCACTCAGTCTTTGAAAATTTAAAAAGTTACATTTTCATCAGTTTTCACAACACAATCTGTGCAGCCATGTTAATAGAAATTCAACATCACAATGACATTTTTCCATCTCTAATCTGTAAGGCAAACCTTCTTACAGTCATTTAAAACAATAATAATGACTATACCAGACCTCAGAGGTAGATACCAGCTGTCTGTGTGAGACCAATGCAAGAATTCATTAACGTCACAGATGCCTCATGTAGATATCAGACATCATTAAGCACTTGAAACATGAAGTTTCTACAACGGCCAAAGCACCTTACTCATACTATAGATATATGATAGGGGCATGTTGTATTAAAATATTGGGAGGCTGGGTGCAGGAGTACTAGTCAATTCCTTCAATTATAAAAGAATGAGGCGTCTGTGACGGAAATTAAATGGCATTAAAATGTAGATAAACTTTGAAAAATAAAAGGGTTTCTTGTATTATTTGGGTTCAGATTATTAGATTAGATACCCCTAAAGCATGTGGTAAACTTACAGCATTCAATTCAATTAAGTAGTCCATGTATAGCAGACATTCAATTTTTCTCTGAGGCGTCTGTGACAAAAACTCATGAATGCATAAAATGACATGAAATTGCCAGAAAAAAGCATAGCTGGGTAAATGTAGCAGCCTAAAATGATGAAGGGTGGTGTGCAGATGGTACATAAATCATAGAATATTATGCTTGGATGGCCTTTTGGTAGATGGTACTATAACTCCTGAAGAAATTTCATAGATTTTCAAGAACTTGTTCTAAAAGTGCCAACAGTATAAGTATAATCAAATTGGTTCATAGAAAAAACTACACACAAGAGTAGAGGAACATCTATTCTACCTATTAAAGTCAGTGTATACCACCAGGGACCCATATTTCATGGGCCAAGACCAATTTGCATATACACGCATTACTGTCACAGACGCCTCCGTTACTGTCACAGACGCCTCACTGGTATACAAATACAGCATCCACAAGGTACATAGGGTATTTATCAATGAAAAAGCTGTTGACAATCCATCAACATATCCATATAAGGGTAATAGATACAAAAAGATATGAATGAAAACATGAATATATGCATGAGAGGGTATAATGTGTTAAGTGTCTGTGACTGTTTTCCAGAATTTGTTCTGGAAGTGCCCGAAATATAACCTTAATCACATGGGATCGTAACAAAACTACACAAAGGGGATGGGGAACATCTATTTTATTCTTTTCAGTTGATATTTACCACCAGTAACCCATATTTCATGGGCTAGGACCAATTTTCCTTGTCCTTTCATTACTGTCACAGACGCCTCAGTTACTGTCACAGACGCCTCACCCGTACACAAACACAGCAAACACAATACATATGGGGTACTTATCAATGCAAATGCTGTTGATGATCCATCAACAAGACCCAATAGGTATTATAGGGTCCAAGAATTTAAAATAAAAGCATAAATAAACGCTGGAGAGGGTAACATGTGTTGAGGCGTCTGTGACAGTAACTCGAGTTCCAATACACTATATTGCACATAAGGGAGAGAAAAAGTGGGCATGACTCAAATTTTTTTTAGCCATGAGCACACCAATTGGGAGGCTCTACATTGTTGGTAGTAAGGATATTTAGTGAATACTTTTAATAAAGATATAGGCCCTTTTATTACTGTCACAGACGCCTCCAAAACATGTAGTTGCTACACTTGAAGGTCACTGTTGAAAAATTTGTGCGGGATATGAAAGTGTAACGATCTGATTTGTTCACATAACATGTAGCTACTAGGAAATGCTGTTTAGTGATAGTTTTTGATGTCTCAGTTGACATGAGGGCCTTGTAAAACATGGATAATTAGCTAAAAATCATGGTTTTTAGCCATTTTTCAATTTTGGAGGCTCATAAATCAGCGAAAAATCATCGTAAATGCAAAATTTTAATTTTTCCCGAAAGCCTAGAGTCTGCCCTCTTATGAAAAACCAACAAAGACCATACTGGTGTATGTATTTTTATTCTGTGGCTGTTGCAAAGCAGAAAAATCCCCAAAACCCAGATCAGCATCTTTTTTCGATCTGACCCATATGTGTATATTTATGCATATATATATATATATTTATGCATATATATATATATATATATATATATATATATATATATATATATATATATATATATATATATATACATATATATATATATATATATACATATATATATTTACATATATATATATATATAAAAATATATATATTATATGTGTGTGTGTATACACTTGATGCCCATAGCATTGTAAAGGAAGAGAGCGGTGGGCTTATATCAGGGGACGATCGTGCATGGTGTCATATACTAGGGGCCACCAACTGTTGGGCTCTTTGACTTTGGTCTGTGTGTGTATGGAGCTATCTGCCATTGTACTGTCAGCCTTGTACTGTCCACCAAAAGGCAGCCTTTTGTGCAGGGTAGGGATGGTCAGTAGCTAGAGGCTGACCTCTTTTTGTAATGGTGTCTAAAGGATGGTGTTGGCTTGAGACAAGTCCATTAAATGGGCAGTCAACAATGTCTATAGGAGAAGCCCTCCAGGTCCCCCTATAGATCAGGAGACAATGCCCCTGACACTCCTTATTACTGGCCACCTGATTGGTTTCCCGCACTGGCTAGCACCTTCTGCCTAAACATTCCGCTTAAACTAAAATATTTTTAGTCACATAAGGTTGGACGCTACTCTTAACCCTATATGCATGGAAATTCATAAGATTTCTAGACCCGGCCCTTTATGCTGTCGGCTGTGTCTCATGAACATGTGCCAATGTTTTAGTCTATGACCAGATGCAAGCTTTGACCGGGTGACGTCTTTGAATGGGTGTCATCTTTGACCGGCAAGATTCAAAACGGCTTAAATGGGGGCTGTGTCCACTGAAATACCGGGAAATTTATGATATATAGTGTAACCTTTTCACTCCATTTCTGTCTCCATTGCCCCTATATTTGCCTCTTCCTTGCTAGCCGGTCATGGAGTGCACCCAGTCATAGACGAAAACATTGACCCATGTTCGTGAGACACAGCCTGTATAGAGATGACACCAGTTACATCTTTAGAGAAGTTGACTGCCATTCAAACGATGTTCATCACCAACATTAGGTGCCACCATTTCCCCTTTATTGGTTCTCCTTCCGGCAGCCTCTTTCCGGGGGCCAGAATTGAGGGGCTTGGCTAACTGTTGGTCTTCGTTATCTGGCCAACATCATGATGGCTACCATTTCAACACAGCACTGAAACTAAGGATGCTTGGTAAAGCTGCCATTAGGTCTGCAAGATGCATCAGTAAATGCTGTGTTATGGTCTATGCTAACGAGCGATAGCTCTTGAGTAGCACATCTAAATTGGGGGGGGGGGGGGGGGGTTGTGAGTAGTAACTCTATAGTAGCAGAGTCCAATGTCCACTGCTCAGTTGATTAAGTTACCTTACTTAGCAAAGTGAATGAACCAGTTTTATATGGGAGGAAACAGCGGGTGGCTAAAACGTCATCATCGCGTGTCTGTAGGTCTATTTCGTTTCGCAGTTACTCTAACTAGTCTTTCAGTCGTTACTACCACGCAATACTGGTAGGGTAAACTAACTACTACTTTACATGAAAAGCAGTCACAATAGCTACTTTTTATATAGTGGCCTATTTAAAATATAATTCCAAAATTTCCTTGCATCCTATTGTTAGGGAAAAAAGATTTAAACTCAGAGACAAGTCTGTAATGATCAGCATGTAAACTACATATACATGCTGGATATTATGAGAAGTCTTGTTGGAAGGAGGATTGCTTTACTGTTACAGTACCTCCCTTGGCCTTGGGGAGTGTCTCAACCCTGTAGCGTCACGTAGATCCTGAATGAAGCACTGGCGAGTTACTCGTTGGGCTGCAGTCATACATCATGACGACCAAGGACTTGATGCATGGTACAAAGGATGCAAGGATGCTTGGTACAAAGACTTCCTCGATGACAAATATAGTTAGAAAATGTATGACTTGTATGACAGCTGCATAGAGCTACAAAGACCCTCACAAATCTGATATGGGGCGGGAGTTCAGCCCTCAAATCCCCCTAAGTTTTATTGATTTCTTTTCCATCTGGAAATCTGCACTGTTACGGACGTTGACATTAACATACTGTGTTTGCTTGAAAACAGTATGTAATCTGACACTTAATAACAACCCTGACAAGACTTGGGGAAGCAATCCTAGATTATGCACAGTTTGCATTATAATAATTCACAGATTGTTAAATGCCCAGGCATCAGCTGAGCGGTGTAATTACTTTTTTTCCACTGGACAATGGCCATCAGTACCTTCTTAATTAATACATGTATATGCATCTTTATGCTAGTCTAGGATGGAGATGTGAGACCGATCAACCTTTCTGCGAAAGTCATAAATTAGTTATTAATCAGGTTGCAAATATAAAGGCTGATGCATGTCAGTTGGACACAATGCTGCAATGTATCTGTGCGTGTATACTAAATTGCATTACTGGTTTGTGGGGCGCAAGGAGAAATTGTCCTGGTTAACTGACACTTGTTCATCCTTCTGATGAAATCATGCTAGTAAAAAGAGATAAAAGATGGACGAACATGCAAATATCTGTATGATGAGAATCCATCAGAATTATTAAATAGATTTCCCTTTATCCATTGTTAGCTTGACAGGCCATAGTTTATGCCTTTAACCTTCTCAATATGATTTTTTTTCTCTGTTTTTTTTCAAGCTGGTTTATATCATCTTCTTTCCCCCAAAGAAATCTTGGTGTCTCACTATGGGCACACCTGATACTAGGTGTCCCAATCAAAAGGAAGATTTATAGTGTCCTGTTTCTAGGTGACCAATGATTCCACTTCAATTTCTACATCAGTGGCGCTTTCCCTGTCGGAGAGAGTCACTTATAGAGGTTAATCACTGATGAGCTGCTCAGGTCTGACCCAGAAGACACGACCCCCCACGCAGAGAGCAGCTCCTGGGGGTAACTGGTGGTCGTTGGGTGCTTTGCCTGCATGTCACTCAGTGAAACCTTGCCACAAATAGCCTACCACGTATCACTGTACGGGAATCGAGCCTAGCTATCTACTCCACAATAAGTGTGCTTTAGCTGACAGGGCTCGCTACTCCAGGATATCTAAATCAAGCCAAGTAGAGAAATGAGTTTTAGGAAATTGCACCCCTATTTACTTATGCAACGCATGATCAAATATCACTGTTTGCAGCTACTATTTGTTTCTCATCAGCAAAACATATTAACACTGATATATTGAAGCCTATCCATCAGAAACTAGAACATGTTTTGCAGAGAATGTAGTGCAAATTCTGGTTATAATTTTTGTTATAATTCTAATACAGGTACTCAAAGAACATTACGAACCTGTTACCAGGTTTCACTTAGTACTTTGTGGTCACCATGATATGCACTATCTAAGGGCCATTGTGAATGGACTGTATTTTTAGTACTATTCCTGGTTGATGTACTTGTCAGCTCACTATAAAGCAGGTTTTTGATTAATGATTGAATTGATGCAAATATATATCTGTTTTACCCTCTGTAAGATATAGGTGTTTCCTGCAGCTAGACTACGCATTCATGCTAATAAGAACCAGTCAGCAAAACAACCCCCTCTGTCCTTGATATACGATAGATGTAAACATCAGCAAATAAGCATATTGAAAAAGACTAAAGCAAGTGAATATGAAATAGGCTGTTTCCAACCAGATCGATACAAATAATTGATAGTGACCTCTTAGACCAGGTGGCCTCTTTGACCGGGTGACCTTTTTGACCAGGTTACCTCTTTGAGGGACACGTGTAAAAAGGCTGATATTGGTGCTAATTAGACAGAAAAAGTGAATGAATATTTTAACACTATATTTTACTAATTTTATTTTGATTTGGTTATGATTATAGGCTTTTTGACGGTTGCTGGTCAAAGGTGTTACCCTGTCAAAGACTATCAACTTGTATTGATCTCGTGAGACATAGCCAGTAGTATTGCTGTTTGGTCAGGCATGGGAGACAATGCTGAAACCACTCTGTGGGAGAGGACAGACAAATATGAGTCTGTTGACACGTCCTGTATCAACAGGATCTAGTGTCTGATGAGATAACACCCAATCTTCTACAAAGCCTTAGATGCAGTATTAATCCTGTAGAAGCCATTGTTGGCAAATGCTATTGGTGGCCACCTGGTTTAGCATATTGACGGCATTGTAACTGCTAAATGATGTTCGGTTCTTTTAGTCTTGTTTATTCTTTACTTTTTAAGTATTGATAAGAGGCCATGTATGAAATTGGATGTAGGTCAGTAATTATTATAGGTCTGTGTTTGGCATCAAAACTCTAATTTGAGGAGTCGGATATACTTTCTTGGTCCTAGACATTGATATATTATCTATGAAACAAACAATGTGTATCATGTGTATGTAACTATAAATAATATAGTTATCCCACGTGTGATATGGAACTCTGTGAAACCTCTTGCATAAAGGGGGAGGCGGGAGGGTGAAGGGTGGAGGGAGAGCGGGGGGGGGGGGAGGCGGGAGGGGGGGCGGTGGGGGGCTTCTGCTCTCACACTTCATGCTTGCAGGGAATTACTTTCCAACTTCTAGCAATTGCATTGCTTCCTTTTAAACAGGTGAAACTGACACAGAGGCACCATGATGGTTTTATAAACCTAGACATAATCATACTGTCTGGTTTGATGGGAGAGGTGACATGAAGAAAGCATTCTGTCAGCCATGAAACCTCACTGGGACTGACAAGTGACACACAGTGCAAGCTGTAAAATGGTTGACAAGAACTGAAAAAAAAGACATATTGAGCTTCGAAAGGTAAGTGCACCCCTACATGACACTTGTGGTGCTTCTTATTAATTCATTACATCCTCAGCTGCCGCCTCTGCCTGAACTGCAATTTTGATAAACAAGTTCATAGACATGCACCTAGCTTATTATGCCATCTACCATGTTATAAATAGGTTTATTTGTTCCACAACTGATGACTATACTCCACAAATGGATTTTTCTACTAAAGCCCATTAATCCAAACATCTCAACTCAAAAGTGAAGGGAGATATGTCGTCCATGTATTCATCTTTTCTGGTAGATACACCTGCCTTCCCTAAGCCTGTAAACAGAACAGCATCTCATTATGAATAGACATAGAGGTGAGCAGGTTAGATGAGGAGAGGATCTGATAAACAGGCTGCCCTGTTTTATAATGTTTGTATTCTGGCCCACAACAAGTCCATTAAAAAAAACGGTAAATAATGTCAGTAAGAGAGGTTTGTAAGGCTAGATATTTCCAAAACTGTGAGATAGTCTCAGAATCCTGAGAATCGCAATTTTGAGACTATCTAGCTCGGGGGTTGCTAGATACTAACAAAACTATAGTATGTTGAGACTATCTTTCAATTTTGAGACTATCTAGCCTGAGGGTTGCAAGATAGTGTCGAAATTTTGAGACTATCTAGCCTGACATGTGTTCTGAGACTATCTCGCAATTTTGAGACTATCTACCCTGAAAGTTGCAAGGTTGTCACAAAACCATGGTATTTTGAAACCATCTTGGAATATTGAGACTATCTCGCCTAACAAGGTCCCTTCAGCCCCACCGAGCAATTCACCTCAGATCCTTTTATTCCCACCTACTTCAGTCGTGTCCAGCAGTGGGTCGAGCTATATGCAAAACTCTATGGTGACTGTGGGACAATACCAGAGGTGACGGACAGAAGGTCTGGTTATGGTAAATAAACTCCACTGCAAGCCTTTAGGTTTAAGGCATTTTCTTTAGTAATGAGGAAATTGGAGATACCCGGAAAAGGCAATGCCATCAGTTTGTCTGATTTATATAATTACTGACATAAGGAATTTGTAAATCTGAATTTATCAGGAATTGTTGCTTTGGCAAAGCACCATCAGTAATGGTTTTGACTTCGAATTTGTCTTTATTGGAATACACATTTACATCAAAATATATTGTTATCATATTACTTAATACATGAGATGAGCAACATCTTAGCCTATTTCAAGGCTCACATTTGAGTCAGTGACTCTTGCCATAAACATTGTACAAATAATTCACTTACGTCGTGATCAGAAACTTTCTTCCACGTGTCTAAAGCTATATAATGTTTTGTAATAATAAGCCATAGTGAAACGCTATATGACGTTGTATAACGTTTACTGCGTTCCTGGTTCCTGCAGGGAAGATCCCCTTCCAGAATTAGGTGCTTATTATCTACTTGCCAGGCATACTGTGAAAGCTGATCTTATAACTATATGAGAGCTGCTATGGTGTGCCAAAAATCGACGCCCAATCGTAATGAGGTAATTGATAATGGCAATCAGGAAAACAAAGAGAAGTGATTGGGTGTGGCTAGAAAGTCCAGTTATATAATGAATGTCTAGATCAAAGCATGGACAGCTAAGTTGTATAACTTATACATTGTGTAATGACCATGCATTTGTAACCCATTTTTACGAAATGGGTCGGAAGTCGCACTATTAAGAACCTAGATAATTATGGGCTCTTGAAGTAGCATAGGATGAAAGAAATATTATTTAAAAGAAAGAGTTTTGCCATTTTTCTAATGTTTGAATGCTAGATTACTAATCAGATTTTACCCCCCCCCCGTTTTTCTCATAATGATGGCAATAGGATTTAAAATTGTAGTGTACATTATAAAACGTTTGGCCGTGCATTATAGCCTCAGAGAAGTCACGTGACCGTTCGTTATAGAGTAACAGTGCATGCTGAGCTGCAAATAGGTCAAGGGCCTTATATTGGCACAGGAAATGTACAACATCATGGTATCTAGATTAATATAACGTTTATAAAGTATATAACCGATTTATAAAGACAATAGAAAACTTGTTCCTCGACTGACTCAGATGCATTTGTGCATTATAGGACAACAGACAGTCTCAACGTGGATAACATCGTTTTCTATTCTCTAAATATAGTTGATATCTAATTTAAAAGTTCATCATCTCCATTTAATCAATTTCTATTCAATTCAACAAAAAAGTATAAAAATCACCTGAGAGTGAATATTGGCTAATATACTACTTGTCATAATTAGGCCAAATGGAGGCTCTTGATTAGCTATTCACTAATATTGTAATGTCACATTTTGTATGTGCGACTTTCGTCCTATTTCATTTCCGTGCCTTTCGTGCCAGGAACTATTTGAAGAATGTCATATTTGAGCAATGTGTAACAAGTGACTAAATTGTACTGGGATAATGCTTTGTATTATACTTAAATGATGCTTTTGCGATGTGCCTTCCTTTACTACTTGAAAAAAAAAATTCTAATTTGAGTTACTGTGGCAACTATAAACCTTTTTTTCCTTGACTTACATTGTGTTCACTATTTTTGGTCAGTAGTTGAATGATTAGGTCTCTCTTAGTTAAAAACAGCCTATTTGCGCCTTTTCAAAATATATTCTGATAAAATTATGTATCATATGATCGGACTATACATGCTAGTATGGCATATATATATGGTACCATTGGGAAGCTAATATCATCACGCTTCAAATGCTGTAGGAATTATCCTGATCAGATAAATAGGCTAGTTAGGGTGATGTTTATGCTATAGCTAGTGCTAAAGCCGGGCATTTTTGGAGTTCTGGCACGAAAGAGTTAAAACGGGTAACGTTTGATAGCACACAGACTGGCACAACTCTGACATAACATCTGAGCTCATTAACAAAATAACTGTAAGACTTTCCTGGTGGGATGAACTGTAATGTACATCTTAGAATATATATGTCCTAATCATAGCTTCATTAACCAAATTCTCAAGTATCTCCTGCCCCACACTAGTTATTTAGCGCAGTCTGGCACATGCTTAATGATGTCGTCACATGATAGGACCGAGGCAGCTGCCTTGCATTAGGAAGCCAGTCGGATTACATTCTCCCGCTCAATTAACCTACCCAGATTTACCCTGTACGCATTCTGTGAAATGACTATTCAATATCGCACAAACTAGCAAACTTCTATGACAACCTGTGAGTTCATAAACCACATGACACTAATGGAGCAGTTTATATAGGTGAGATGGACTGTAATTTACATAAGGAGGTTACTGTTGTCAATAACATTTATAATGTGTAATATATCTATTTGTTGTTGACCTCGCGAATGAAGACCCCTTTCCTCAGCATAAATCTGAGTTAATTACAGCACATAGCACTAGTTAAATGAATTTCTGCCTCATCAAGAGCCGGTGAGTACAACCTGGCATGATTTCAGGTTACTCAGAAGTGCAGCATTTAAGCATCATAAATAGGTAAATTAGATTACAAAGTGTCCTTAAATGGCTAATGCATAGATATTGAGATCTGGTATTTGTATGGTGTGGGGCTATTAGCTTCAACAGGGATTCCACATTTAGGGTTTGCAAAATCCTAATAAGGCATTGACCCTAAAGGCACATACATATCAAGCGGAAATCAAGGGAAGAAAACCCCTCACACTCCCCCAGTAAGCTATTAAAGGTAGAATTCCCCCAACCTGTTTGTAGGCCACAGTTTCCAAATGATGGGCATTAACTTACCATGTGGTTCTTACCTAATACATTGCATTGCATTCTCAGAAATGCAATCCGCTAATTTATATTTGTACATCAATTATTAGTTGTCCAATGCATACATTGTTAGGGACTCCAGAAAAAAATTGAGAATTATTAAAAAGTCAATTTCTTTTCTTCTATCTTGTAGAACATAAAAACATAATGTAAATCTTTTGGAATTATCTATCTATCTTTCACAGAACCTGGGAAATCATCAGATGAATATGTGCCAATAAAATCCAGCAACTTCCCCTAGTACATATTTTATATTATTGTTAGAGTCAATCTGAAAGGTGGTGGTGCCAATTTGTCTCAGGCAGGTGAGTGGGAGGTAGTTATGTAAGGGGTTTGGAGGGCATCTGAAGTACTGGCCAGGCCGGAGTAAAGAAATTGCCTTAATGACCCAATCATAATCATTTTGATGTTTTTGGCCTAGGAGCAGGTGAGAGCATCCTCTGATTGCCTCCATTATTTAACACCATATGACAACATACTGGACAATATCACATACCAAGAGCTAACAAGAGTCATTCAAAACTTCATAGGATTTCATCTGTTTCTTATAGATAGCTGCAACAAAATACCCACTTGTTGTGTGCACTGTGCACAGGGGCGCACCTAGCGGATTCTTGGGTCCCTAACATTGTACAACACACATGCTAAATATACACATGTTATGAATGGTATGAGACATAAATCACATGTATCCCTCGGATGTTCTTGTGAGGTCTGTACATTTATTGCTAACCCATTGCTTATAACCTATTATTAGCATTACTGTCCAACCTTGTGTAACTTTCCAAGTTTCCAAAACACTGTAATGTTTTATCTATTTTCTCATTATAAAGTATTAGCTAAGGCCAGTTATTTTTCAATAACATACCACATGTGTGGGGGCAACAGATTTGTTCTGGTTATTTCTGTCAGTCTTCTTCTCGATCTATCTGACTTCCTCTGCTTGTACGCCGCTCTCTCTCTATATCTCCCACCCTCTCTCAACTGTAGCTGTACAGATCTGAATACTCTGATTTGAATTGCTAAATACAGGGTCCAAGAAGACACAAAACTGTACACTGGGGGTAAGGGGCTGGTAGGTCATTGATCTGTAATACAGAGAATTCAAATTCTCTGCATCACTCTTTAACACCACACATATTGCCCGAGATTATATGATGTTTTAGGAAAATAAAACTTATCTTATTGGAACGCAGTCAATCTTTTCCAAGTACTGATGGTAAAAATAAGCAGGTATCAACATGGTTTTGTCTGTATTTGATATACAACTGGTGGCCGTTAAAATATTGGAGGCATTTCTGTGTAAAGTAATTGTAAACAACATCTGAGAATTGAGAAACAAATACACCTACGTGAAACTCCCTGTTTGGGGAATGACAAGTTTGAGCAATAACACTATCTCTTTTAAGAGTGCAGGGCATATGGAGCTTCTTGGGGATTTGAGAACATTAGTCAGTGATGTTACTTACTATCTTTGATGAATAACATTATCAACAGTTGCCCAAAAGGACTAAATTTAGAGATGAAAAAAACGAAACAAAATTCAAATCGCATATGATACATTTTTTCTAGCAAAAAAAAACTTTCGAAAAAATAATTGAAAATTCTTAGCTTAAATTTAAAAAAAACAATAAGTGGGCCCAAAAGGGGCCGAGCTTGGAATTTAAACATTTAAACCAAAAGAAAAACATAGTCCTGTTGAAGCTACTCTTGGCGACGTTGGTTTAATCTATTCCATTTGAAAAACAAAATACACTGATAATAATGGACCTGGAAATGTTAGTCACTACGGACTACATTTCTATAGTCACATGAATGTAGCAAAAACGACTATACCAAGTTAGTCACCTATGTCTATAGTAAGTTAGTCATATAGTCAACCTATAGTCAGCCATTAAATCGGCTGATTTGAGCTATATAGTCAAGTGACTATGAATTTAATGGTTTCATGGTCTAAAGTAGTCACCATGACTAATAGATATAGTCAATCATGAGAAATAAGGGAAACTTAAGTACTGAAGGCAGGTCAAGGTTCAGCAGGGTAGACATGGCTAGGAAAAGGCAGGGCAGGGGACAGGCTAGTAGGATAGGGCAGGGCAGGGCAGGGACAGGCTAGGATGAGGCAGGGCAGGGGACAGGCTAAATAAGGCAGGCCAGGGGACAAGCTAGGATAAGGCGAGGCAGGGGACAGGCTAGGATGAGGCTGGGCAGGGAGCAGGCTAGGATAGGGCAGGCCAGGGTACAAGCTAGGATAAGGCAGGGCGGGGGACAGGCTAGGATGAGGCTGGGCAGGGAACAGGCTAGGATAGGGCAGGGCGGGGGACAAACTAGGATAAGGCAGGACGGGGAACAAGCTGGGGTAAGGCAGGGCAGGGGCCAGGCTAGCAGGATAGGGCAGGGCAGGGCAGGGGACAGGCAAGGATAAGGCAGGGCAGGGGACAAGCTAGGATAAGGCAGGGCAGGTGACAGGCTAGGATAAGGCAGGGCAAGTGACAGGCCAGGATAAAGCAGGGCAGGGACAGTCTAGGATAAGGCAGGGCAGGAGACATGCTAGGATAGGGCAGGTGACAGGCTAGGATGAGGCAGGACAGGAGACAGGCGAGGATAAGGCAGGGCAGGTGACAGGCTAGGATAAAGCAGGGCAGGGGACAGGCTAGGATAAGGCAAGGCAGGGGACAGGCTAGGATAAGGCAGGGCAGGGGACAAGCTAGGTTAAGGCAGGCCAGGGGACGGGCTAGGATAAGGCAAGGCAGGGGACAGTCTAGGATAAGGCAGAGCAAGTGACAGGTTAGGATAAGGCAGGGCAGGTGACAGGCTAGGATAAGGCAGGGCAAGTGACAGGCCAGGATAAAGCAGGGCAGGGACAGTCTAGGATAAGGCAGGGCAGGAGACATGCTAGGATAGGGCAGGGGACAGGCTAGGATAAGGCAAGGCAGATGACAGGCTAGGATAAGGCAGGGCAGGGGACAAGCTAGGTTAAGGCAGGCCAGGGGACAGGCTAGGATAAGGCAAGGCAGGGGACAGGCTAGGATAAGGCAGGGCAGGTGACAGGCTAGGATAAGGCAGGGCAGGTGACAGGCTAGGATAAGGCAGGGCAAGTGACAGGCCAGGATAAAGCAGGGCAGGGACAGTCTAGGATAAGGCAGGGCAGGAGACATGCTAGGATAGGGCAGGGGACAGGCTAGGATGAGGCAGGACAGGGGACAGGCGAGGATAAGGCAGGGCAGGTGACAGGCTAGGATAAAGCAGGGCAGGGGACAGGCTAGGATAAGGCAGGGCAGGGGACAGGCTAGGATAAGGCAGGGCAGGGGACAAGCTAGGTTAAGGCAGGCCAGGGGACGGGCTAGGATAAGGCAAGGCAGGGGACAGTCTAGGATAAGGCAGAGCAAGTGACAGGTTAGGATAAGGCAGGGCAGATGACAGGCTAGGATAAGGCAGGGCAAGTGACAGGCCAGGATAAAGCAGGGCAGGGACAGTCTAGGATAAGGCAGGGCAGGGGACAGGCTAGGATGAGGCTGGGCAGGGAACAGGCTAGGATAGGGCAGGCCAGGGGACAAGCTAGGATAAGGCAGGGCGGGGGACAGGCTAGGATGAGGCTGGGCAGGGAACAGGCTAGGATAGGGCAGGGCGGGGGACAAAGTAGGATAAGGCAGGACGGGGAACAAGCTGGGGTAAGGCAGGGCAGGGGCCAGGCTAGCAGGATAGGGCAGGGCAGGGCAGGGACAGGCTAGGATGAGGCAGGACAGGGGACAGGCTAGGATAAGGCAGGGCAGGTGACAGGCTAGGACAAGGCAGGCCAGGGGACAAGCTAGGATAAGGCAGGGCAGGGGACATGCTAGGATAGGGCAGGGACAGCCTAGGATTAGGCAGGGCAGGGGACAGGCTAGGATATGGCAGGGCAGGTGGCAGGCTACGATAAGGCAGGCCAGGGGACAGGCTAGGATAGGGCAGGCCAGGGGACAGGCTAGGATAGGGCAGGCCAGGGGACAAGCTAGGATAAGACAGGCCAGGGGACAGGCTAGGATAAGTCAGAGCAGGTGACAGGCTCCTGTGTAGGCCTATCATGCCCTGTCAGTCTAGACATACACTGTTCATGTATGTCTATGTGATCAAAATTGGAACAAATTACCATGATAACTCTATCAAACATGAGAACTCATGCACCCTATAACATCTTAAGTTGTCATAGTCAACTGTAACATAACATATAACAAGCAGGGATATCCATAGAACAGTGGTTTAGGAGAGGATGTGCCTACCTGAAGTCCATGGACCATTCAAATTTGAATCCTAACTGTTTCCTGTGCACACATTCCTGTGACATCATCAATTTGTGTGATCCACATATAGTCACTACTGACTATCTTTATGACTAATATGTGACTAAGTTGTATAGTCTCCTGACTACGGGGGTCAAAATATGATGGTATAGTCAGTACTGACTATAGGTTTTATTATCAGTGTAACATCTACATTTGTGTTTCTTTTCTTAAATAATTTGTTGGCTTGTTTCTCAGTTAACTGACTACACAATAGGTTATCAATTGTACTGCTGTGCATCGGCTGGATGTTATTCCTTAGGAATGTAAAAAAATGAAGAAGTGGCATATTGCATATTGTTTAATTTATATAATCTAGGGTAGGTTCACCCCAAGTCGGCCACATGCCTCAAGTTGGCCACCCCCTCCAGGGTGGATAAAAAGCATAATGGTGTTAAATGGACATTTAGATATGATTGAAAACATTGATTCAACTAACAACATAATATATAACTTTTTCTCCCCACTGGAGGGGTGGCTGACTTGAGTTATATATGGCCGAATAGGGGAGAGCTTACCCGATGTCGCTACAAGTTAATTTGCTAATTTGCTAATCAGATATTTTTTATTGATTGGGTGTCAGCTTAGGAAGGTCCAACACTATTTAACACAGGAGAGTAGCCTATATATAGTAATAGCTATAGCGTTCTCTATAGACCAGTCAACTGATATTCAGAATCCCATACATATTCTACATTAGCTACTACTATCTCCCCATTATCTGTCCTTCTTCCGCTAAACTATTCCGGAGACCGGAAATCAGTGCCCCTCTCACTGTTGGTGCTTGTCATCCGGCCAGCAAAGAGAATCACATTAGTCACTGCTTCAATATAGCACAGCACCTGTCTCTAAGCCACCATTATTTCCCAAAGAGGGATTAGTAGATTTGACAGAATTCATAGTCTATGTGAGCTGATGGACAGTATAATTTTTCTCGTCCCCTTAATGTGTCTGAATTTGTAGACTGTGTCCATATTTATATCAGCAAATGAACAGCCTAAGTAAGATTCTAGACTCCTTTTCCGATTTAAGGATCCAATTTTCAAATTCTTGCGTGACAGTTGGTTTGCTGGCCTACCTTGTAGAACCACACGAGGAAGCGTCCTCTCAGCGCAAAATTTGAAATCCAACTGTGGCCGGCTCAGTCGCGTCCCTGGCAACCACCAACACACACCTAGTGGGTGTACTATGAACTACACGGAGCGTCCTAGAAAAGGGGACGTGGCATGCTACTAGGCAATATACACATATTACTGCCCTGCACTTATATAGACAATCAGCAAATGAACAGCCTAACGGACACTTTACTCCTTCCACGCGGTAAGCCAATATATTGCACAAAATTGCATTGAGTTACACGAAGTCCAGTGGTGAAGGGGTTAAACCACTACACTCTAAGAACAGTGTGTTACGTTTACACACTTATCAACACGCTTTTCTGCAGCCACTTTTAACACACATTCTGGTATAACACACTACACACTACACACTCATTGCCAAAAGTGTGTTGATTTCAAAGGTGCGTTGCAAATATGTGTGTATAACTCCCTATGCATGTTCCCGCAACACACTGTTCTTAGAGTGTATCCTCTGGGCTGTTTGTGGATGTTTAGTACAGGCATTGCCATGACTCACTATTTCTAAACTGCGAATCTTTATTGACTTTCCTTTGTATCTTTCAAAGTGTTAAGAGAAATAATTTGATTTGAAACCAAAGCTTGGTTTTGCACATTGCCCAGAAGAGAATAGGTTGTAATTGAAAAGCCGATGTGTTCACTTTTGCATTTTGTTGGGCCATTAGCCATTTCACGTTTCTCTTGGTAAATGTGTATCCCCTGATGGCGGCAATTTCTGTATCTCATAGAAGTCAGTAATAGGGTAATTATGGTATAGGTATTCGTCCAATATAATCATACAAAATGTAAGTTTTGTTACCTGTGAGCTACTGTACATGTATAGATTCTGGAAAATACCATGATACCCATGCCATACATCTTTAGGAATTAATCACAAATAGACAAGACTGTCCGACACTAATCACATTTTCCTTTTATATCAATTGGATGTCTATAACCTCAGGTTTCATAAGATGCTTTATTCAAATTCTTGGAATAGCGTATTCTATAACGAAGACACATATAACTTGTTTTCTGCATCTCAGGCAACTTTCTAATTCAGCGAAATTCCCTGAGGCACTATTAAACTTATTGGTTCTCATTCAGTTTGTATACAGTGGCACAAACTCCTGACTTGTACACATGTTGTTTTGGCTATTTCTGGCCATTTTCAGGCTTATACCCCTACAGAATAGCAACTTTTGCACATTTTTTTTCAAATTTTTGGTAAGTATGAGAAAACATCCTGCACTTTCAAGAATTTTTTTTTTTTGTTTATTGGCCCAATTCTTTTTTCATTTTCTGGCCCTCCAAAGGCCCAAAAAAAACTAAAAGCGTCAAAAAGGCTAAAAATGACATGTTTTACATGTCTCCCATGTATACTGAGGCAGTAATAGCCTATCCCAAATATCCTTTTCTATTAGCCCTATGGTATAGTCAATTGATTCACGTGGATTTCACTAAATATGTACCATATTTTTTCTCCATAGCCATTTAAGTGTGTATTGTCAGCACAATTTTCAACAGTCCTTTCATTTGATACCCCTATATAGTAAGGAAAGAAGATACACAGTGTATCCATTGTACCCCAGGTGGTGAGGTAACTATTTTGTCTGATGCTGGAGAGAAATGAATTTGTGCAAAATCCAATAATCTAGCATCTAGGAGCGGTATATAGATTTTCCATCTCGGAATCACCAGGTGATTCCTGAAATATGATACATATTAGAAGGAATAGCATGCATATGTGGACTATAAGATTGCCTTTGTTATTCTTTAAACTGATAGAAGACATGTTAACCTTATGCCATACAGGTATTAGAGTGCTACTATGATGATATCATTTTTGTATCTGGTCGCATAATATCAGGAAAGTTAGAAAAATAAAGGAAATTTATTTTTATATGACATGTTGCATATAGGCAAATGATGCCAAATGGTGGTAAATATACCATGGACTCAGCCTACACATGCTATGTACATGTAAAGATAGTTTGGGGAGGCTGGGTGGAGTGTGCTTGTGATGGGAGAACTTTATGTCCAGTGGCTTGATACGGGTGATTCCGAGATGGAAATTCAGAATCTGGGTTTATATTAGAAGGTGCGCATAGTAAAAAAGTAGCAAATGTTGTAAAATATACCCAGGACTCAGCCCACACAATGTAATGTTTAGTACATGTAGGGATAGTTTAAAGAGGTTGTGTGGAGTTTGCTAGTGATTAATGAAGTCAACATTCTGGTCTGGAATATGCCAGATGCTGACTATATAAACTGTTCAAGATCTGTGTCTGCTACCAAAGATATATATATATATATATCTATGCAGCTAGATGAACAAGCAGGACGTCTTCGTTAGTTTGGAACCAAGGGTCAAAATGGACTGTGCTGGGCCCTGACCTCTCCTGCCTGCAGGTGAAGTTCCCATCAAGCTCCTGCTGACTGTTAACTGACAGCTAGATATATTAGCTAAACTAGGAACCAGATCCTCCACAGGACAATGCTCATAGTCACCATTATTGGACACAGGGTAGATGTTACAGCCCCAGTCCAGAGCTGTTATATTCTTTTGCATCTGTCATTGGCTAGGCCAAACAGACATTTTCATTTGAATGCATACACTCCACTGAAAGCCTGCAATCTTGCATTACCATCTATCATAAACGTTGGCTAGTATGGAACAGGGGCTTTACAGAATCATCTTCTTGGTGATTAGTCGCTTGAAACTACTAGCTGAAGACTTGAATAACAGACCTCATATATATATATATATATATATATATATATATATATATATATATATATATATATATATATAAATATATAGATAGATAGATAGATAGATAGATAGATAGATAGATAGATAGAGATAGATAGATAGATAGATAGATAGATAGATAGATAGATAGATAGATAGATAGATAGATAGATATAGATATATACAGTATAGCACCTCAATATACAGGCTTTGGACAGTAGATTAACAAATTAAGCGCATGCAAACCAGTAACAAAATTAATGATTAATACGGGCTACGTATATTTGGTGATTATGTTGGCAGGGCCTGCATGATGGGAATATGATTTTCTCAGGAGGTCTCTACGGTGCCTGGGTATTTAAATGAGGGGAGGAGGGGGGGGGGGGGTGGTAGTGGGGAAGTTGGGCTAGGAGTTATTTGCTGCTATCTTGTTACTGAGTCTGACAGGAACTGGTGCTGGCTTCCGGTGCAGGGGTTTTACTACTTGAGGGACGTGACTTCTTGTCTCACATGGCACGTGCCACGTGAGCTGGTGGTTTTAGGTTACTTGATATTGAAGGATAATTGTGGCAGAAGAAGTAAGTAGTATTGAATAGGCCACTCCAAATCATATCTTCGTTTCTCATCACTAAGCCATGACAATTATGATGAGGGAAGATAATAAACTACAAACGTTTTGAAAGGGTATATTTCCTCTAAATGTGCTTAAGAAAACCTCCTAAACACAATTTTCTTGACGGGCACAGTGATAAGAAACAAGAATATAATTTGGAGTGGCCTTAGGATAAGGTTTTATTATTGAAATAAGTTCATTTCAAGGAAATTTACTTTCTTGATCCTGTAAACCCTCTGCAATCTTCACCCAATGACAGTCATTTTGAATTTGCCATCATGAGATTCTAAACATTATTCTAAGTTGTCCCTTTCTATCTCTCGATTTAGATTCATCAAGAGTCCTCCACTCATTTCAGGGCAGCAATCTAATCTTGTCTCCCTGTTATGAATTTATATTTGATTTTAGCTGAAACTTAATTATCGGATCACATTGTGCTTCAATGTACTTTACTCCCGTGAGTCTACTCATCAGGGCTGTATCCATACATAATGCTGACACTTCAGGAGCGCATCAACTCTGAATGGCATACACAATGCATAGATGCAGCCCTGGCTAGTTACTTAACAAGGCTGCATTAATCATGATGCACAGAAGTGTTATACAGTGTCGAAGGGCTAAGAATTGAGAAATATTATTAGGGAAGTGGTATACTCATAATTGGTATTTATGGTTTTAATTGATGTAAGTGGTTTAGTTCTGAGATAATGCATCCCATATTGCTGTCGTGCTATAGATTGGGAGACAAGCTCTAGGGCTTCTAATACCCAGGATGGAGTAATAGTCCAGTTGCCAGGGAGGAATTATCCTTGCAACCTTGCAATAAAACCCCCCGAAGAGGTTATGACTGATTTGGGTACAGTAAGTCATATACTTTCAGAATCTTGACGATGCCCGGCTGGCATCGTTGAGCGTTTTCCAAAATTCAAGATGGCGTCCAAGATGGCTGACGAAAATGTTTAAA
Organism: Harmothoe impar; assembly: GCA_947462335.1. Lineage (NCBI taxonomy): Eukaryota > Metazoa > Annelida > Polychaeta > Phyllodocida > Polynoidae > Harmothoe > Harmothoe impar. The sequence goes on along the minus strand of OX381704.1, from coordinate 105,928,109 downwards.
GTCATAAATCAGTCAATTCTTATATGATTTGCATGTGTAATACCTCTAAATTGGGGTTTTTGGGCATGTCTGATTGATTAAAAGAGTCCAAAAGTCATTTGAGTAGGTATCCATGGTGATAGCGTGTTTCCATAGCAACCAGCATGCCGATTCTAATACAAAATATATATTGTTTTAAGAAATTTGTCATTTCTCAACACCTACACTCATGTAATATCTCAAATTACAGGTCTCATTGAGATACATCATTTTAACATAGTTTAAGAGTTGTCACAGGTCCTAGGTAACCATGGCAACCAGAAATCACCAACATTAATGCCTAATGATTGAAGCCGAAACATCATCATCCTTACTGATAACTGCAAATACATGACAGAACAACCAACATGGCCACCAGATAATGATTCTCTGCTTGATGTCAAAATGTCACCTGAGTGGTTATCTATGGAGATGGGTCAATTCCATAGCAACCAATATGCTTATATGCAGAAAGTTTCGATTTCATGATATAATTTTTACCAAATGTGCACTTTTTATCATAGATCTTGAAAACTCACATCTTTTAACATGTTATTAATTGCTGCTACTATGGTAACTAAAAATAATTTTCTGCTGTACATACTCGAATCTGGGACCTGCTGGCAAGACTCCTGACTATGAGGTGATGACAAGTCATACTAGTGGTGTCTATAAGATGCATCCTCAGAGCTCCCATAAATCTATGATGTTTACAACAGTCATTAAAGCAGCTCGTACCCTGCCAGTCCTCTATAGTGCACTCATTATTAGCCAGCCTCTTTGTCATCCTGGCTGCCCCTTTGTTGGCCTGGCCAGCCCCTTTGTCGGCCTGGCCAGCTAGTGAATGATGCAGTATAGCTGTTCAATATCAGCAATACATAAACATATGAACATGCAGATGTGTATTATTACTGTGTAATAACTCCAGTCTGCTGACATACCTTATACAGATACAAAATGTATAATGCTATAACGGTTTGTAACTATTTGCTTGATGGTTAGCTTAGAAGCACACAATAATGGCTTCAGTGACTATCTCACTGAATACTACGGCCAATATTACAATCAATATGGTCATCTACAATAGTTCCCTCCTCCAGATTGTCAACCATAGCGTCATTTGGATGGGACACTAAGTATGTGAATCAATGATCTGACATTTTCACATATCTGTGCAGTTCAATCAAGCATGATCATCAGCAAGCAACATCTCCATGAACAGCATGGGTCTGAGGAAGAACAGTTACAGCAAAGCATTTTGAGGATAGTTGATGGAGGAATATGAATCACATTTGGCAATGGTGTGGGGATGACACACTTCATTGCTGTATGCAAAGACCAGTCAAATAGCAGAGGGTCTGGTTCTGGATGTTCTGAAGACGTAGCACCCCCTCAGGTTAGCAGAATAAAGACACCGGTGTCATAAGAGATGACATTGTACTCTTTGATATTACTACACAGATTTCATAGCTTGATTGGTCATGACTGCATTGGCTTGTTCATTTGTGATGCTCGATCATGTAGCTGTATTCTCCTGATCAAAGAGGAGTCTTTGAATTTCTCAGTTCTTGAGAATCAAGATCGATAGAGCCTGATTGGTTCCAATTGATCCATTGACACTTCTGTGTCAACTGATTCTGCATCCCTTATCTATGACCTTTTCCAGTTCACAGCCATGGCAGTAACTTGTCAATGAAACCATCAGAAAGCTTTCTCATGTAAGGCTGAATGCCCCTTTTGATGCTTGAGGTGTACATGGCTATTGATATTCTCATGTAACTTCTTTCTGTCCTATTCATATTTTGTTATATGGGCCTGGATTTATTCCTTGTGTATGTTGGCAACAGTATATCATTACTCCCTAAATCTCTTGTAGTGCTTAACAGCTAGCTGCAAACAGCAGGATCAGTGCCAACTAGTTTGTGACATTCTTATTTGAGGTTATGTTATTCAGTACAAACCACACTGCATTGGGACTGATGGGTCGCATGGTGTGCTTGCTCTGGATCAACTTTTCCTCAGTTAATTCTGGCAACAACTTCAATGTGTACATGTGGTGATTTTGGAGTAAGAGGCCTGTTGCTCACCAGGGTCAGGCCAGTAAAAGTTGGTGGGAAGGGAGGTTAGGGGGTCAGATTATGGTGGTTACCATGGATGATGAAAGGCTGCAGACACAGGGTATTTTGATTGCAGACACTGACCAGAGAGACATAGTGCCTAAAAAGCGTGTGGGAGTGGTAATTTGAACTACCTGTATGTCAATCATTATGGATTATTGTTGTTGATTTCCAGTTGTCATGGTCAGATTTGAATGATTGATCGATTTGTTTAATGTCCAGACGTACATCAAGTACCTCACGGGACGTATCTAAAGTTAGCAAATAGTAGTAGTGTTGCCTTGCAGTGATACAGATATTTATATGCTGCTTGCCTAATTCAGCAGTGACTGCATCTAGGGATGATAGAATGTATGAAATGAATGACCGCATCTATGAGGTGAGGGAGAAAACCGCTACCGGGCCACGTACCTTGCTTCTTTTCAGAGGAGAGCAAGCGTTCTTTTATTTGCATGGTCTTACATACCTAGGCTAATACTATAGTAGGCAGGGCCAGACAAACCATAGCCTTTGATATCTCAGACGTGGTTCTCTGAGGAAAGATCACAAAGACCACCAGCAAGTTATTCTACTCCTTCATGGCCCCATCATGGAGGTCCCCACTAACACAGGGGGAAGTTGTCATGGTTACCCAGTACCTATGACAACTGTGGAACAATATTAAAATCATGCATCTCAGTGAGACCTTTACTTTGAGATATCACATGACCATATCATGTTATAAAAAGACAAATTCCTCAATATATTGTGAGCTAAAATCATGTTTTGAGTTAAAATGTTGGTTGCTATGGAAATGATGCATCCCCATGGATACCCACGGTCTTACATACCTAGGCTAATACTATAGTAGGCAGGGCCAGACAAACCATAGCCTTTGATATCTCAGACGTGGTTCTCTGAGGAAAGATCACAAAGACCACCAGCAAGTTATTCTACTCCTTCATGGCCCCATCATGGAGGTCCCCACTAACACAGGGGGAAGTTGTCATGGTTACCCAGTACCTATGACAACTGTGGAACAATATTAAAATCATGCATCTCAGTGAGACCTTTACTTTGAGATATCACATGACCATATCATGTTATGAAAAGACAAATTCCTCAATATATTGTGAGCTAAAATCATGTTTTGAGTTAAAATGTTGGTTGCTATGGAAATGATGCATCCCCATGGATACCCACTCAAATGACTTTTTGACATTGAGGACAGAGTATATTGTGGCCATATTGGTTGTTCTGTCATGCATTCACAGTTATCAGTAAGGATGATGATGTTGCAGCATCAATCATTAGGCATTACTGTTGATGATTTCTGGTTGCCATGGTTACCTAGGACCTGTGACAACTCTTAAACTATGTTAAAATGATGTATCTCAATGAGACCTTTAATTTGAGATATTACATGAGTGTAGGTGTTGAGAAATGACAAATTTCTTAAAACAATATATATTTTGTATTAGAATCGGCATGCTGGTTGCTATGGAAACACGCTATCACCATGGATACCTACTCAAATGACTTTTTGACTCTTTTAATCAATCAGGCATGCCCAAAAACCCCAATTTAGAGGTATTACACATGCAAATCACATAAGAATTGACTGATTTATGACTTTAAACATTTTCGTCAGCCATCTTGGACGCCATCTTGAATTTTGGAAAACGCTCAACGATGCCAGCCGGGCATCGTCAAGATTCTGAAAGTATATGACTTCCTGTACCCAAATCAGTCATAACCTCTTCGGGGGGTTTTTCTGCAAGGTTTTCAAGCTGGCAACCGGACTATAACATTGTTTAGGCTTCATGTTGACTCCACTAATGCAGATACGGCTAGTGACTATTAGTTTTCAGGCTTGCTGTTCACGGATGATATTAAGTTATAAAACGGTTGGCTCTAGAGAGGTCACGTGCCGTGCGTTATAGTGTAACAGTGCACGCTGAGCACTAGCTGTAACTAGGTCAATGGCCTGTCTGTAGCTTGCACATTACATCAGCTACAATCATTACATTAGTTACAGACGGACATTACGTTAGTTACCCCAGCACTGTTTTATAAAGACTGTAGCTGTTGGCTATTCTAAGATAGACATCTGCTATAAAACTCCAGATTCAAAAATAGGTTGTTCAGAAATTACACTTTATTCATTCTGACATACGGCTCGTAATCATACAGACGGATAGCAATAATCAAATAGGCTTCTGAACACCAGTGGTCATATGAACATACAGGAGGTATACGCTCACGGTCTAGTACATAGTTCCCGAGTTCCAATGCTCTCTTCCATCTTGGTTAACTCCTCTTGGGCCAGACTCCCCCGTAGGGAGTTCTGTACCCGGAGTTGTACACCAGTGCGTCTATCTCCTCTAGTTCCCCCAGAGGGTAGAACAGAGAGAGACGCAGGGTGACCAAGGTGGAAGCAGCGACAGGACTAGGCCTAAAAGGTACAACAGAGTTCGGGGAAGCTCTGTTGTGGAGCAGCCAAGCTGGCCGAAGTGCGCAGCAAGACTGGGTCCTCGATTAGCAGAACTCCAGGTCTTATGTACTGGTCGTTATGTAATTCTCTCCATTACTCGTAAACACTTGAGTTCCCGAGGAACTCCGGGTAACCACGCGCCGGTGCATCCGAGCCGACACTGTACCCGAGATATGTCGGGTGACACGTGGCGGTCACGGCTCAATGCACATAACCAGGCCGCGCTCCACCATTCCTCAGGTGGGCTTATATAACCTTATACTCGGCAGTAGACAGGAGTGCGGCCTGGATACACGACAACACATATACCAAATATAACTCCAACTGGTTCCCTAGAAATAGTACAGCGGCGACCCACTACACTACCCCCCTTCAGACAATATCACAGCGTCTAAATAGCAGCACTAAGTGCAGTATTATTATACTACCTTAATACAAATGACAAATTTTATCTCCAAACAACCCAAAAAACAAATATATTGTCTCCAAACATATACATAGTGGAGGCAAGCGTAACTCTTTCTATTAGAACCACTAATATTTCTTGGGTATCATAGATATGTATTCATCCTTTTTGATATTAACGTCAATCATATCAACCATCAGGATCCAGTTACACAATAATCGAGTATAATCCTTCAATAACAGTCATGATTTATGGGACTAAGAGGATAAACTCCACACAGCCAGTCAAGCCCTATAAAACAAACTTGACTATATATCATAAAAAAAAAATATATAAAACCTTCAAGACACATTTATCGCATACTAACCATGTCTCATCGAAAACGATTTGTTACAACAGGTATCGTATACATACAGATCAAATATGAGCACTTCTCCTTAAAAGTTACCAAGTTTTAGTACAAGACATATTGGAAACAAAAAAGGTGGCAAGTGTCGACTTTATAGTAAACCTTGACCCAACCCGTCTATTTGAATAGACTCACTCGCTTTACGTGCCAGAGTAAGGTTTGAAAGATCAATATTTTTGGAATAAATGAACATATAGCGTAGATCCGGTAAATGCAGTTTTCAATCCAATCAAGGTCTCCAAAACCTTATGCACCATGGTCACATGGGTGTCTTCACACAATAATACAAGTGACATTCTCCATATAGGAATACCGTAAGCAATCAGATCTAGTGTTGGCGTAACATATTTCAACGATTCAGGGAGAATTAGTCTCCACAATTAGTTCAAAGATCAAAAAAACGCAGCAAGCTGAAAAATAGAATGACCCGGCTCCTCACTCGATACCTTCCTTCTGAAAGTAATCAACGGGAGCCTACAGATCTCCATAACAACTTACGCAATTTCCACTCTCAGTACCTGAATAAATTTTGCGTTTTTCAGGTTCATTGATATGTTATTACCACAGATCTACACATAGTACGAATGTAGTCAAGCAACCTTTCATCTCAGTAGGTATCATCAGGATCCAGTCCCTCATATCTTTACTCATTGGACGGTTAAATCTGAGTATCACAATCGGCATACAATAATCATACCTATAGCATATGTCATCAACTCAAACAGAACCCGTTTCACAAATACTGTCTTATGGCAAAAAAATATAGAACACTCTTTGGTGATGGTTTTAACAGTTTCATATATAGCGATAACTGCAAACCTAGATCATATCAAAGTCTTTTCATAAATAGGTGATAATGATCCACTGTTCTTGTCATCTCAGTCTTTTATAAATATATATATATCTATCTAGTCATCCTGTGACTTATAGTCTATAGTATAAAGCATCATATGATCCGTGGTGTACTAACAACCCCACTACTGCAAAAGTTCAACCTTGATGACGACACATGGTAGAGGTTCCATATATGCTGCAACTGGGAATGTTTTTATGACTCGCCACTCAGCAAAAGTTCTTCGTTTCTGGACACTGGAGACATACATTCACTAGGTCGATTGTCACTCATCTCAATGGATATGTCCATCCCAAACCGTAGCTGCGAAGCGTCAGGGTCAGGACCATGCATTTGAGCACCCATAGCTATACTCGCCATGGATACAGGAATGTCCAGGGTAGATGGACGATGGTTCCCAGACATAGAACCAGTCGTCACAGGTAGGTCCATTGGAGGATCCACCATCATGGATTGTTCGAGTTCGTTTTCAGGAGCCATAAGCGCCTCAGCATCACGGATAGACAGACGTAAGTCAGCCTCAGCAATTGCATCGTTCAGCTCCATCAGTATCTGAACCGCCTCTCTAGTCTCACTTTCCGTTATCTGGTACGGTGACTGACAAGAGGTGGTGTCGAGTATTGGTGTTGAGACAGGAGTCGAGTTATGTGACTCTGTCTGCAGTTCATTCACCACCATCCTCGCTAGAGCGGACACCCCGGCTGGAGTATCCATAGTCTCAAAGGAAGACACGGTTGTGTCCACCCCCATGGTAGTATACTGCATCGTCTTAGCATCAGACGACACAGAGGTAGACGTCACAGCAACAGGTGTCACCGAGACTGGTGACACAGGGACAGACGTCACAGCCCCAGACGTCACAGGAACGGGTGACACTGGAATAGACGCCACAGCAACGGACGTCACAGGAACAGGTGACACCGGAACAGACGTCACAGCCACGGACGTCTTAGGAACAGACGTCACAGGAACCAACTCCGATGACCCACAGGCCATGGAGGTGGCAGCCACGTAACTGCAGTCGGCCAGGTGCGTCTCATCTTCCGTAGATGGAGGTGGAGGACTCCTAGGGGTATTACTAGCCCTGGAGTCAGCTCTCAACCTTTGTGCGTATGCATCACCGTCAAATCCTAAGGGAAGAGGGGCGGAACCCCGTTCAACCCTGTACACACTCTCGTCGTACCAACTCGACAATGGTATCTCATAGCAATCCTCAAAGAACTCAGCCAACTCTTCATAGAAGTCATCGTTCTGTTGAGCTTCCTTTTTATAGCTAGAAAATTCTTCTGTTAGACCACCAATTTCGTGTTCCAACTTCCGAATAATTTTGGTTTTTAGACTTATTTCAGTCCTGGCAGCAGTTAGCTTATGTTCAGCAGAACTGACCATATCCTTACTGCGATCCAACTTGACTTTGAGATCATCAATTAAAAATTGACTTTCCATACGAGATTTTTCAATGTTCAATCTCAAATCATCTACTATTCTGCTAGAGGTTGCTACCATGTCATTTCGTTGTCCCAACTGTCTTTTGAGGGCTTCATTCTCCTCAGTCATTTTGGACATTTTAGATAGGAGTTCTGCTTTAGCAGTCTCCACTTTCTCTAATTCGGCCAAACGACTTTCTTTTACCAATTGCTCAGCTTGAGCCCTAGCTCCTTGCAGAGCTAGTTGACAAGCGAGATCCAGTGTGTCAAATGAACTTTTCAGTCCAGTGACATACTGTTCTTTCAGAAGATTCCTGATACTTACATTCTCAGGGTGATCAATATCACCAGTCAGCTTAGGCAGGGGGACCGACTCCAAAGAGATATCTTCCTCACCCACTCCAGGTGATGGAGAGTTTAGTGAAAGACCCCCCATACAGGTAGATGGTGATGGAACGGAGGATAGTCTGCGACCAATCTCCTGTTCCTTCCTCATCTCTGTTTTACTTGATTGAACCCTGCCTGTGGGTGGGGTGAATTTCTGGTCCACCCAATCATCTCCCTCAGACTGAAAATCAATCGTTCTGTAGATCATTTTAGATTTGGAATCCTCTTTCCCACTTACTGACTCTATCTTCCCTGTTACATACCCTTGACTATCAGTAGAAGTATTTTCTGTTTTTAATATCTTCCTTGACACTCCCGGGTTCCCTCTAGCTTCAGAGATTGTGGTAGGAGGTATTACCTCCTCTCCCACAAATACACAGTCATCCTCCTCCTCTACAGGAGAAGCCAACAGGTCATTTACCATTTTTCCTCTAAGGCTAGCCTTGGGCTAACAGCAACCCTCGGTAATGTTCCGCCAGAGCCCTCCTTGTTGGATTCAGTAGTGTTCCTACTAAACCCACAGGAAGACCCCGGAGCACGTCTTTTGGTTGGGGTAGATCGGCCGTCAGGTGATGAGTCCAACTCAGCAGAAGCTGAGGACTCCTCTGAACCTGTGGTCCGCATCTCTCCTAAGGTAACCGAGACAGGAGTGTACACTCCATGGTCCACAGTTTTACCTTCAGACAGCATTTTACCTTTAGGCGGAGTGGCCAATTCCATTTTACTACGATAATCAGAGGCTTTCTCTGGAAAGTCCTGAAGGTAGTATGGCCACGCCTTTCGATTCAACCACAACCTTCTCGGGTTATGGTTAAACACTAAGGTGTATGCCAACCCCTGTGGTACCCTCACACACTTTTCTCTGTCCGTGAGTCCTAAGGCCTCCGGACTATTCTCGAGAATGTCTAGATTGGACATGGCAGTTTCAGCCTTCATATGGTGTACATCCACTAAATGCCTTACCATACAACCCTTTCTAGATGTGCTGAAAGGTTCACCATCTTTCATACATTTAACTGAGCGATTAGGTCTGGCCCGGCACTGCCACATCATTTTGGAGTGCGCGTGGAACTCCACTAGATGTCGTGCGAACTGGTACAGGTCCAGATACTCAGCTATTGGATTTCTATCCATACACTCATTGAATGGGCATTGCCCCGAACCTATTCTCCAACCTCTACCAGGTTTATAAGTAGGCATACCTGGCGGGACAAATGTCATCCACGCCCATTTCAACCGGTCTCTATCTTCGTTGGAGAGGTCGGCAGCCCTGTATGTCCCCATACTTTGCTTTATAACCTCATCCCAGAACTTGTAAGCTTGATGTGCTGCTGAACTACTATATTCTAACCACCACTCCAAATCCCTTTCTGTATCTTCGTAGGATGGTAGCCTAGCTCGGCTCCCTATCTCCCCAGTAACCTCCCCTGTATAGGGTCTGGACTTGGAATTATCGGAAGGAGGTCTGAATAGTTTAGTACATTTCCTCTCGTTGAATTTGTCCAACTGTTGGATATATGCCCCCCTGCATATCTTACTCCCGGGAATCACTGCATCTGGCTTAAATTTCTCAAATTTTGCTGCTAGCTGCATTACTGCCATAGTTGGAATACGTTCCGGAGTTGACTGTGTAGGGGCATCCCAATCGGGTACAAAGTTACCATGCACCGGATGTAAACCATCCGCACGGTCATACGACATAGCACCCCACGGAGCACCCACTGGCATGTCACTGACCGGGTACACCGGTATCCCGGGCATATTCGGGTCAGTCCGGGTCACTCCCGAGGTAGGTGGTGACGCAATATTCCCAACCTGGAACAAGGGAAATCCCCCGGCCTCGAGTCCTTTTAACCCCGGCCCTGACACGAACCCCCTAGCTTGCGCCACTGATAAACCCATATCTACCAGTTTCTTAACATGTTCTCCCCGAGCTAGGAGATACTGTGTGGTTTTAACCTTTTCAGCTCTCCTTATCTCCGAGATATTACTGTGATTTCGGCGTTTCACACCCCTATTCTTCATCTTAGCTGGTGGATGATACACAAATTTAGGTAAATCTGCCTCCCGAAATCGTTTTGGAAGATCATACTCGACCGGAGCTGTTGACTCCAGGTCCCCCAAAGCTAATAAATCTCTCTGTTCCTGCGACAGAGGGGAAACTTCCGTCGAGTGACTCCTTCTTTGGGAGTCTCCCGACGGATAGTTATCCGCCATGATAACTACACAGAGGGCGGCCCAGAGGAGCCCACTCTAAAAATGAGCTTAAATGAGTAGTAAAATCAGGAAAATTGTTACAAATGTGTCCTCCTGTACTACCTCACTTTAGTGTCTCCTCTCTCCCTCACATGTAGATGTTCTAACCGGTGTTACATACGCGGAGAGAGGTGCCTTCGCATCCACCCTCTCCAACGGTATGTGCAGGACTGACGCTTTCCGCGCCAAACCAGCATGCGTGCGCACCCAAGCGCAAAGGATCACGGGTACCGGATAGCCCTTCCCGAAGAAGTTATCCGGTATTATCCGAAGAAAACCGGGTGGCGGAGTTAACTGCGTAGTAGTTGCAATCTTCGCCGGGTTTTCTCGGATTGTATTTTTGCACATCATTTCAAGTAATAGCAATTCTTCAGTTCGTCACAGCTGTCTCATTTATAGCTTATGAACTTTCAGAACGCTGTTTTAAACAAACATTATAAAAAAATACGTGTCAAAGTAAATTTCTTTGGTTGTCCGAACAAATTCGGAATACGTATGAGTACCTTTTCTCATATTGTTGTAACGAGTTTTCCACCCGTACTTTCCACATAATATTTCGTATCAGGATCCTCATATTATCCTTAGAAAAATTACTGACTAGGTTTGATTGGATTCTAATCTGAAACCATCACGACAAGTACTAAATGGGAAACTAACTCACAGACCATAGCATGTAAACATTCAAAACTAACTTTAGTAAAGCAGAACGTTGGGTACCCCAATGCCATCTACTGGTCAATTTCACCATTATTCCCGTCACAAAGACTAAAGAATAAAATCCGGTATTTCTCGTTGTGTTTTTGACAATCAGCACCAGTTACGCAACTTTCCGGGGTTTACCGGGTAAGTCCTTGGAGACCCGAACTATTTCGGGTAACCACAACAAACAAACCCAGCCCCGCCGCTCTTACGTAACAGCACCTCGACCCGCTATACGAGCACTTCTACGTATGGGTCCTTGGGGTTTCTTCTTCTCAATTACTGTAGGAACCTCTCTAGTTTCCTTTTCAGTAACTACCTTCTTCTTCTTCTTCCTACCATCGACTTTCCTAGCTGGCGTTGCTTTTCTAGTCTTCTTTGTAGGCGGGGGTGCTGTAACCTGTGTTTTACGCACCCACCTGGGTTGGGGCATTGGCACTTCTACCAAAGGCTCATTCTCATCGCCGGGCCGGCGACCTAGCCAAGGCTTCAGGCGATCTACATGGCCTGCAACTATCTTGCCTTTCACATTTTTCAATAACACAGTAACATCCGATATTACTTTTGTCACTTCAAATGGCCCATCCCAACCCTTCGAGATTTTTCCATGTACAGGTGGTTTCAATCTCACCACCTTTTGTCCAACTACATACTTCCTCTCTCTCAAGCCTGTATCATACCCTACTTTCTGATGGATGGCCGCTTTCTTCAAATGGCCTCTCACCAATGCATAGCCTTCCCGCAATTCTCTGCGCAGGGATTCCGCAAATGCCACTCGGCATGGGACATCCTTTCTCCGCAGTACACTGCCAAAGACCAAATCTGCAGGCATTATGATCTCAGATCCAAATACCAGGCTGTTAGGAGTGCAGCCAGTTGAAGCATGCACCGTACCGTTGTATGCATGAGCCACATACTGGGAAAACGTATCCCAGTCATCCTGATTAGAATTAACCAGCGTGGTCAGCCCCTGAATCAACGTGCGGTTGAATCTCTCAACCATCCCATCCGACTGCGGTCGGTACGGATTAGTGCGTGTCTTAACTATGGCTAATTCTTCCAGCATCCCCTGAAAGAGACGCGATTCAAACTCCCTACCCTGGTCTGAATGTAACATGAGAGGTGCGCCAAATGTTAGTACCCACTCCTCAACCAAAGCTTGTGCGCAAGTTAATGCCGTGTGATCCTTCATTGGAATCACTTTCACGTACTTTGAATAGTAGTCTTGTACCACCATCATGCACACGTTGGAGTTTGGAGTTGTCTGGAAGCCAGTGATTATGTCAATGGCTATCCTCGCAAATCTGACTCCGAACAGTTCCTGTCTGAGAGATGTCTTACCTTTCCCAGGGCCCGGCTTCACCAGGCAACACGTTGGGCATTCACTCAACCAACGTATTACGTCCTTAGACATCCCAGGCCAGTAATATCTCCTCGCGAGTTTGTCCAAAGTCCGTTTCCTGCCAAAATGAGCGGAAGTCTGATGACCATGGAAAAACTCGAATACTTCCCATCTCAGAGAAGCTGGCAAGACTATCTGTAGCCTCCTCCTGGCTTTGCCTTCAAGAGTTTTCCATCTACACAATAGGCCGTCTCGCACTACCAGCTGCGACCATTGGCCCACTAAGTTCCTTACTTCCACACATTCCAATGACAGAGCAGGTCTGACGGGACGAGCAGCTCTCTCCAGGATCAGATTCCGTATCATATTGATACCATCGTCATCCTGCTGAGCTTCAAGTATGGACTCCGCCGACCAAAACACCAAGTTCTCTTCCCAGGCCGGATCAAAATTCATTATTGGAGCCACCAACGCGTTATGTATGCCACAGTCTTCACAGTCCATTCTTGCACATCTTCGGATTGGTCTCCTAGACAAACAATCCGCATTTACGTGCTTCACTCCGCTCCGATGCTGAATCTGGGTATTCTCTATCCCTAGTTCAGACAACGCGGAGATCCATCTACCCATCATCCCATCTGCTTCCTTGAAATTAAGGAGCCATCTCAAGGATGAATGGTCTGTTCGTAGAATAAAATTCCCACCATACAAATAATGGCGGAATTTCTTTGTGTAAACTACTATGGCCAACAACTCTCTCTTGGTGGTGCAATAATTGCGTTGAGTTTTACTCAAGCTGTTGCTAGCAAATGCCAAGGGCACTTCTCTACCTTCCTGCACTTGGGATAAGACAGCGCCTATGCTATCGTTGCTAGCGTCGGTGTCCAGGATGAACTGATCACCCTCAGTAGGATAGCTCAGCACAGGAGTTACCGTAAATAACTCCTTCAGCTTTTGAAAAGCCTGTCCAGCTAATTCCGTCCAAATAAACGGAGGTAGCTTCAACATTCCCTTCCTTTTTCCTACTACCAGCGCCTGTAATGGAGCTGACACCTCAGCAAATCCGGGAATGAAATCGCGGTAGTACGAGCAGAAACCCAAAAATGACCTCACTTCTTTCTGGTCTTTTGGCGTTGCCCAATTAGCTACAGCTTCTAATTTCCCTGGATCCGCCGAAATACCTGTGCCACTGACTATTCGGCCCAGATATTCCACTGATTGCCTGAAGAACTTGCATTTCTTAGCTTTCAGTCTAAGGTTGTAGGATCTCAATCGATCCATCACCTTGTTCAGATTTGATAGACACTCCTCCCGAGTTTTCCCGAAAACTATGATGTCGTCTAGATAAACTAGACAGTTTTTCCACAACAATCCCCTTAGCATTGTCTCCATCATATTCTCGAAAGTAGCCGGAGCATTGCATAAGCCAAATGGCATTACATTGAACTCAAACAAACCCCGGTGGGTTGTGAATGCTGTCTTTTCCTTATCCTCTGGGTGCATCCCAATCTGCCAGTATCCTGACTGGAGATCTAAGGTACTAAACCAGTGATTGCCTCCCAAGGAATCCAGACTTTCGTCAATGCGTGGCAAGGGGTAGGCATTCTTCCTCGTAATCCCATTCAGTCTCCTGTAATCTATACAGAACCGACAGGTGCCATCCTTTTTGGTAACCATTACCACCGGACTAGCCCATGGACTATCTGAGGGCCTTATTATCCCTTCCCCTAACATCTTGTCCACCTCATCCTCCAATGCCTGTTTCTTAGACAACGGGAGGCGCCGGTATGGCAAGCGCAATGGTGGGCTAGAACCGGTGTCTATCCGATGAGTTACTCGGTCAGTTCTACCCAATTGCTCCCCTGGAGCGGAGAACAAGTCTGCATTCTCGCATAATAGCTGAGCTAGACTCCGTTTGTCCTCCTCCGTCTCCAAGTGGCTATCTGTCACTAATGGTAAAAGATGCAGTGGCAAACCATATCCTTCCTTCCTATCCTGCTCTCCAGTGTCTTGCAATACCACTGGCATAGCGGATGGATCCAAAGCTCCTATTTCCACTGCCCTCTTTACTGCTAACTCCACTTCCGGTGAGTCAGCTCTTCCTACCACGTCAGCATATGTTACGTCCCCAAAGGTCGTCCCCTTCTCCAGGTACACATCCTGAAAAGTCATATTACTGACTGGTACTACTGTTCGTCTTGAACTTTGCACTAAGGCACTGGTGGAAACCAATCCCAGCTTACTCAAATGCTGCTGATTCGGTTCCACCACCCCCATGCGGTCAAATTCCATTTCCCGGCAGTATACAACTACATTGCACACATGGCGGGGAGGAATTCGCACTGTCTGAGAGACAGACGAGACGCCTGAAATCCGGCGGAGTACACACTGGACTTTCATCTCTTGTGGGTATCGAAGAGTGAGTTCCCCTGTCACACTATCCAATACCGCCCCATACAGAGAACAAAAATCTACTCCCAAGATTCCCTCATCCGTCAATTCAGCTACAGTTGTTGAAACAACAAATGAATGTTGATTCACCCAAAAGGGTATCACCTGTCTGCCATGTGTCCGCATATGAGACCCATCAGCACTTCTGACCGACCCAGACCCCACAGGGTTAGTCGACAGACCTGCGAGCTTCCTGAAGAAATGGTGACCCATCATGGAGTGACTAGCTCCAGTATCAATCAGAAATTCCCCCAAGCAGCCCTGAATCTGCACAGGCAAGTACCATCTCTTCCCTTGTAAAGGGGAAGGTTGCAAGGCAAATCTCTGGATTCCAGCTTCACCGCCCAAGTCATATCCCCTCGAGTTGAGAAACTTAACTATAGGATCATCGGGTTTGAGTCGCGAAGCACAAAACCTTTCTACTTCTTCCGCCAACTCAATTCTGCGGACGGTGTCCAGATGAGCTAAATCTTCAACACCATTCTCGTCCGTTCCCTGGGGCCCATCTCCACCTGGCGGATCAGACTCAGGTGCGGCTAACCCCAGCGGTTCCCATGAAGTGGAATCTTTTGATTCTCCCCTAACAGTACCTTTGACAATCACAGGTGGGGTTGTTATCTTGTCATCGATAACAACCCCTGTTAGTTTTCCGTCGGTGGTGGGCTTTGGTCAGAAGAGGGTCCGTCTTTTTGTTTCTCGACCGATGATACATTCTTAGTATCCTTGGACCAACATGTCCTTGCAAAGTGACCCTTCTTCCCACAATTATAACATTTCGTGTCTTTGTTGGGTTTCCCCTTACCGCGACCACGAGATGCGACCTTCTCAGCCTTCTCAGCCTTACTACGCTCCTCCATGACTTTTCCGATCATGGCCTTCAATGCACCCTCCTCTGGCGCCTGAGCGTCTGATCCTGGAATCCTTCGTCTTACATAAAAAGAACGACGGCCTTTCCATTTAGGATCTATTGCTGCCACCTCTTGCACTCCCTCTGCAGTCAGTTCAACCTCTTCTACGGGCATTTCTATTACTGCTACAGGGGCTGCCTCTACAGTTTTCAACAGCTTCCTCTTTCTCAGAGCATCTTCCGTAAGCTCGAAGATATCTGCTAGTGACATAGTGGTCTTCCACTGTGAAGCAATCTCGCTCGACAATCTTTCGTCCTTAAGTCCATCTATATACAGGCTGGACAATTTCCTTACCAGCCATGGATCACTTGGACTCATAGATGCAAATGCTTCTGCTGCTAGCACTCTGAGAGCCATTCCAAACTGTCTGTGCCCTTCACCGGGCTTCTGAACTCTTGCCTCTAGCTCAGACGCGGGATCCGCACCGGATGTGGAACCTAAAGCCCAAGAAGCTGTTTCCACTAATCCCTTGTACGTTCTACCCCCGCTTAACTCAAAGCTTGTTAGAGCGGGATCACCAGGACCATCCCGCAGACACCATGACAAAGCTGCAAGGCATTCATCGCCCTCCCAACCATTATGTCTCATATCTGCTGAAAATCGTGTGAACCATTTTCTCCATGGAACTGTGCCATCATACTGCTTCATCTTGATAGCCTGCTTTCTCACAGGTGTCATCCCCGTTCTTAACGGTATATCAGTCTGACTTAAAGCATAGTCCACTGCTTTAAAGTTCCCCACGTCGTTCGGTACCGCATCAATCCCCAATCTTCTAATTGCTGGATTGTTTTGGAACACTACCTCATCCTCCATAGACATATTTGCCCTATGTTGGTAGGGTGTCCCACTTTGAATAGTACCTCCTGTCCTTGGTGTATTCATGCTTCCTGGAGTTACATGACTGCCAGGCAATGGGGGAGGTGGTAAATTGAACATCGGTCTTGCGTTCCCATAACAGTTATCCGGGCCAACATTACTCCACCCCCCATAGGAGGTGTTAGGCCCTGCCAGATTCCCTTGACCTGGCGGCCGAGCATTCATGTTTACCCCCTTGGGCAAACCTGGTCTACCCACTGTAGACACGTTTACCGGACCTGTAGGAACCTGCCTTGTTCCCGGAGCTGGAGTAGAATGAGCACCTGGAGCTGGAGCAGTGTTACCTGGTCCCACAGGAGGCTTATTCCCTGCAGCCTGGGCTACCGGAACGTCTCCTTTTACTCCCTTGGTGTCATTCTCCACACTCACTGACTCTGTTTCCTCAAGAAAGCAATCTAACTTCTCCTGAAACAGCTTTTCAACTCTACCACACAGTTCCAACATGAACTCCTCATTCTTATCAAACTTACTGCCATGCATGGATGAGTGTCCACTCACACTGGATAACATGTCAGCTGTATGTATCACCATGGAACCATCTAGATCCTCAGTGGCAGGTGGTTTCACCACCTCTTCCACTGTATTGACTATAAAAACTGAGGGATCGTCGGCAGTCACAAAGGTCTCATCTTTAGACACTTCTTGTGCTGTCCCCACTGAGTCCCTTTGTACCTTAGTCACTTCTGGTTCCAGTTTCTTTACCATGTGATTCTCAGCTTGTTGAGCTAGTGCTTCCAACTCTCCTAACTTACTATCCTGTTTCTTCAACAACTCATCATACTCCGCTACTTGTAACTGTCTTGCCAGTATCTCGGAACTAATTTCTTTATTCCGCACCACTAGCTTTTCTGTTTCAGACTTCAATCTGACTTCAGTTCCCTCAAGTAGACCTACATTGACTGAAATTTGTTCCAGATGTTTTATCTGAGCTGCATGTTCCCCAATGTTTCCCGACCTCTTTGCCAAAAAACTCTTTTCGAAAGCTTCCCTTTCCTCCTTCAGCTTTCTAAGGGATTCCTCCTCTAGTCTTATCCCTTCTTTCATATGCTCATGCTCATTTCTCAATCTGAGCGTCCTTATGTCATCCAGGCTCAACCTCTCCCTGGGTTCATAAGGTGGAACTTCTAGACCCGGTATCGTCAGCCTAAAAGGATCTGGGAACAGCTTATCTCCCCTGGAGATCACCTCAGCTGTCTCTTCCCCTTCCTCAGGAGTTTCCTTTAGGTCGTCCCTTTTGACTACCTCAACTCCTTCCTGACTGACCGGGACCACCACTCTAGTCCCCTCCACTGCTTCCACAGTGGGTACCGGTCTAAGTTCCCATCTCACTGGTACATCTACTGTACCCTCCAGACTAGGTATACTAGAGTCACTATCCTCTCCAATATCTTCTATGGTTACCGGTCCAAGCAGCTCCCGGACCCGGCCTACCATTTCCCTATCTGGCTCCAGAGCTGGACGTTTCGCTGGAGGGTCCCCTAGTGAATCCTCAGATCTCACTTCATGGGCACTATCTTCCCCTCCATGTCCAATTTCCCTACTCTGATTGAACGTATGCACCTTCTGCCTAGCATCAAACCTCACCCTAGATCGTAATCTAGGACGCATCCCCTCCCCTTGGTTAGTAACCGACGGGGGAGGTACCTCTGTATCCGACATATCTTCACCACACAAAAGCAACCTGTAATAGCTATCCTTGAAACCTACCAATTCTGGTTCAAACATATAAGAGCTTAACTCTCAATTTCAGAAAGAAAAATAACAAAAAAATGTAAATCAATACTTACCCAAAGTGGTCACGGCACCAGTGTAGCTGTTGGCTATTCTAAGATAGACATCTGCTATAAAACTCCAGATTCGAAAATAGGTTGTTCAGAAATTACACTTTATTCATTCTGACATACGGCTCGTAATCATACAGACGGATAGCAATAATCAAATAGGCTTCTGAACACCAGTGGTCATATGAACATACAGGAGGTATACGCTCACGGTCTAGTACATAGTTCCCGAGTTCCAATGCTCTCTTCCATCTTGGTTAACTCCTCTTGGGCCAGACTCCCCCGTAGGGAGTTCTGTACCCGGAGTTGTACACCAGTGCGTCTATCTCCTCTAGTTCCCCCAGAGGGTAGAACAGAGAGAGACGCAGGGTGACCAAGGTGGAAGCAGCGACAGGACTAGGCCTAAAAGGTACAACAGAGTTCGGGGAAGCTCTGTTGTGGAGCAGCCAAGCTGGCCGAAGTGCGCAGCAAGACTGGGTCCTCGATTAGCAGAACTCCAGGTCTTATGTACTGGTCGTTATGTAATTCTCTCCATTACTCGTAAACACTTGAGTTCCCGAGGAACTCCGGGTAACCACGCGCCGGTGCATCCGAGCCGACACTGTACCCGAGATATGTCGGGTGACACGTGGCGGTCACGGCTCAATGCACATAACCAGGCCGCGCTCCACCATTCCTCAGGTGGGCTTATATAACCTTATACTCGGCAGTAGACAGGAGTGCGGCCTGGATACACGACAACACATATACCAAATATAACTCCAACTGGTTCCCTAGAAATAGTACAGCGGCGACCCACTACAAGACAATAGAATACTCCTTCTTCACGTCTGGAGCCTTATGAAGGCTTGACACCATCGTGCGTTATAGGCCAACAGACAGTCTCGACGTGAAGAAAATCGTTTTCTATTCTCTAAATAGAATCCTACTCGTCATATAGCCATAATAACTTGGAGTTTCATCTCATTTTATGTGGCACCATCTGCTAAAAGGGACCTTATCGCAGGGTACACTAAGGTCCCCTTTTCCAAATCATGTCACATATTATCTCAGATTCAGATACGGTTTATGGACAGTATTTCTTCATCTTTGATTACCATACAGTGTGTTCAAGCAGTGGGTTTATAAGTAGGTGCTGGTATTGTATAAGTGCTAAGTGCTAAGTGCTAAGGCTAAGGGTGTTGATATGTCTCCATACCCAGCACTAAGAGTTCACCATATAGCACTATAAGTACAGGAAGAAATGTATCTCCCTCAGAGGCATAGGAAAACGCCATGCATTAGTGAGTTTTGGTCAGACTCACCCACAAACTGTTAACATCACATAATATACCAAGATGAAAATCATTAGCTGGGATCACAAGTAAAGAACAAGGATAATGTTTGTTGACTTAGTTGTTATGCACATTGTGCGGTAGTTGTGTCAACTTTTGTATCCAGTATTTTAAGGTTGAGTAGAGTAAGTGATTAATACAGCACCACTGGTCCATAGTCAGGATAGTAGCAAAGGAATCATTGTCCCTACTTGTCTTACTAGCCTTCATCCAGAGTTCATAGAACTCCCTTAAGGACCATATACCAAGCCCACTTCCTGTGCCAGTGATCGTCCAGGGGGACATCATTTCAGACAGATTAGTTGGTCGGAAGGATTCCGAATATATGAATATGAATTGATTATCCTTGTCAATTGCAAATGGTGTAGTTGTTCACACAATCTCTAATTGACACTGCATCCCCTAGGGTTCCAGGAATTGTATGCGTGTGATTGAGGGTTATGACGCACATAACTGTTTTCCTGATGGTAGTCAATTTGGATGCAAAAAGCATCCCCCGTGTCATATTTGGTAATAGTGTTAGAAATGATTGGGTCGGCTAGACATTCTCATTATAATTATATTGAATGCTTTGATGCTTGGACATCTAAGTCCATGCTGTCCATCTTCAACTGTGGTGCTACCATCTCTGTTTTATCAGTTCGATAATTAACCTTGGTTATCATTTTCATATGGCACTGGAACTTAAAGGCTGTATGAACCACCGGTTGCCTTTGAGTTGCTTTCAGAAAAAGATTGTCCCTTTTTTGCGACCCCCCCCCCCTCAAGAGGGGTCGAAATCATTTTGGTCGCCCCTCATTCAAGGGGCAATTCTCTCCCCCCCCCCCCCAAGAAAATTAAATAAAATAAAAAAAGAATTAAACAACCCCGCCCTTGTTGTTACAAAATGACCACTCCCTATACTCCTAGGCTGTGACGTAATATAAGTCATTAAATTTAATAAAAGCACATAAGCATATATATTGTGGGGTACCTCGGCCGTATAAGCAGAGGGAGTGGAACTTGAGCAGCGGTTTCAGCTGCTCACAGTAAACAGAGCTGCTCCATTAAGATTCAGAATTTACATTGTTTGAGGTTGTTAAAGGTTTGCAGACTTTCAACAATAAATCTTAATTGCCATTTTGAAGAATAGTATTACTAATGTCTGGGTCTACTGCGTCTTGGCTTACACTGTGTCTATCATCATAGTCGGAAGTACACAAAAATAGTGTGGGTGTTCTATTCTACTTGGGTGGTCAGTCGGGTTTTTATTCTGTAAGGCTAGAAAAATATATGGCTGCATGGTTTAAAAATCTAGGTTGGATAGGCCGGACTCGTTATTTTTGTTTTGTTTGCACCCATGAATTGACATGTCAACTCCAGTATTGACTAATGGTGTCAACTTGTGGACTATCAAAGTAACTCTGAAATAGCCCCAAAATTATTTGAAATAGAAACATGTTTTCTTCAAAATTAGATTGCCCAGGGTTCGCCCTGTTTTGCTAGGTAGGGTCTGGTAACTTGAAACACACCTTCTTTTTTCTAAAGAAATTGGCCTAAGCTACAGTTACAATGGTGTTTTTACGTAATATGTTGTTGATAATAATTATACCTTAATGATAAGTTTTTCATGGTCAACATGCTCAGAAAAGACTTTACTTGAAAGTTATAATTGAAAGTTATAATTGTTATGAGAGATTCATTTCACAGACGTCCTTGAGAGGTCGATACATTTACTCATAACTCATGGTTCATAACTTATTATGTGACTCTGCAATTTTGCATCCTGTTATTGCTTTCTCTGGATTATTGACAAATTTAACAGTCTTTCCCATCGCCATATAGTTTCCCAATTCTCAGTCAGCAGTAACAAAAAGCTGGAAAAACCCGTTAGATTGCCACAATTGCCATTGACCAGAAAAGCGCTCATGTGCATATGTCTCTTACAAGCGGTTTAAAAGCAGTGCTTACATTGAACCTTGTTAGCCTAATGACAATCCGATTTGATTTTTGTTGTACAATTGTTTGTTGTAAATATGTTTACATGTTGACATCTAAGCCGCCATGTCGACATCTAGGCCGCCAAATGTTGAAAGCTTGGCCGCCTCCCTCATGTCCGATCTCTCTCTCACATCCAACGTCCTTTCTCACAACGGCCAGTATGTCGACCTGGCGGCCAGTATGTCGACATGGTGGCCAGTGTGTCGACATATGGCAGCCAGTATGTCGACATGGCGGCCAGTATGTTGACCATGATTTAAATTTGAGTGCCCTAATTCACTTAAAAACGACCAGTGCATATAGACAAATTCCTAGGGGGCGGGGCAAGGGTCCAGGGGGCTAACTGTCCTGGGAGGCCAAATGTCAGGAAGGCCAAAGGTCAGGGGGCCAACTGTCAGGGGGCCAGGTGTCCCAGGGGCCAGTAGCCCTCGAATCCCCCACCCCACACTGTGTATGAATAACAATTCAAATTCTCACCCTCCCCAGTGTCTGGAGAAGTGCTCTTATTCACACCCTAAGGGCTTGTGAATAAAGGTCTCTCCTCCTGTACCAATGGCGTGCAGATAGCATAAGCCATATATATATAATTATATATATATATATATATATATATATATATATATATAATTATATATATATATATATAAACATATGCCAATTTCAACCAAGGTTACACTTGTAAACTAATACCTGACTTTATATACGACTTTAGTCACTGATATGTTTGTGTAATAATGCAGAATTAAAAGTATTGATATAATGACATTCATGAATTATGGGTAGTCAATTGCCTTTAATGATGATATTGAATTCAATATGAATCATGATGTGATACATGAAGCTAACAGTAGAGGTTACAACATTTACTTATAGCAGATAATATGGCTGCCAAGGTCATGTTCTACTTACTGGACTAACACAGGTGCAATCTGCTGGTCCCTATCAGGGACAGGTGGTTTTTGAATCGTCTGATCACGAATATCATCATAGCTGTAGTGGGAGATTGTAGGGCCTGATAATGAACAGTTATTATTTGGACCTCAATGACAGATGTAACAACCCCCAAACTGGAACACATTTGACCATTGCAACAGTCCAGCAAAACGTGTGCGAAACATGCTTTGTGTTACACAAAATACATGGGCAAACAGTCCAAAACAAATATGTTCATGGATTGCTTTGTCAATCTAGTGCAGTCCAGGCTCATGTTTGGGAAAGCCTGTAGTTTACTGTGGCAGAATCCGGTCATATCCTGTGGTTAGAGAATAAAGCCTCCGCTGCACCTTGCCACTTCTATCTGCGTCCACAAGCAGCTGAGGCACATGATATATGCAACAAAGCCACTCTTAAACCAGGATATGGCAGGATTGTGTCAGCCTTGGGCTCTGGGTTAAATGGCCACACTTACATAGGAAGGATAGATGTATGTCCTATATCTCATGAATAGTATGCATTCATGCCACAAAAGTGAATCATGCAGTTATCTTAATGTACTAATCCACCAGCCAGAAGTCTCTATGTATGGACAACTCTATTACTGCTATTCTGCCATGTAGCATGAAGCCTGGTGAATCTAAGATAGTAGCAGGGTGGAGCCCCCACTGCTCAGATATTAGGTGACCAACACCAAAGGGAATAAACTAGGTTGTATCATTGATGAAGGGAATCATTCAGCATAATCTAGGGCCTGTTTCCTAACCAAAAATTGATATAACGACATCTTTTGGTGTTTCATAACTCAATATATTTGCAGTTTTGCGATGTCAGTGCTACACTAGGGTTCAATCCACTAATATAGCCCCTTCTCACTAATATATAATTTCATAACATGTTGCTAGACCTATTTTCATTGTTATCCCAGCATTATATTAAGGTCGCTAATATATTGTTTAGCCTGCTGCAATATAGCTGTTTAGGACCATATCCAGGGGTGGATGTAAACTTCTAAGAATTGGTTGATTAAAAGATTAATTTCACAGATCCTCATAGCCTTTCCCAGTCTTTGTGTCTGACTGGGTGAATACATTATATTAATGTGGAAAATGCTAGAATGGTCCCGGTTATGTATTAAAGCATGGTGACCTATTTATTTAGATGTGTTATCTTAGAGACCCCTGTATAATGACAGAGCTTCATAAACAATATCAACTATTATCATCTTTTGACTTGGTATTTGGATTTCCCAATAGCCCTCTTTGATCTCCTTTTTACCTGTTGGAATAGAGGTATGAAGTTGCCTTGTGTGAATGGAAATTGTGATGCCAGTCTATTTACTGTCAGAGAAACGATATCCCAGGCAATATTTGGTTGTGTTGAACATCCACATGTATACATCAGCAAGCATACTATAAAGACCCACCATATGTGGCAGTCAGAGCAATCAAATACTCTGGACAAATCACTGTCAATCAGCTAGTACCATACAGAAAGAGGGATATTTCAGTACCCTTGGATTTTCCTCTCATGAATGTAAACAGAAATATGTTTCGTTGCTGATTGGTAAGTAACTACTCCTAAAAGCAGAAAAGTGAAATATTCATTTTCATCGTTTTTCTTCTCTGATGCCAGTTGTAAATAACATTTGAATTTAAATATAGGCAATTGTTGACATCAATTCCAAGTCAACAAAGAGAGTACTTGAGGCATCCAGTTGGTACAGGTGTCACATTAAAAGGAAAGGCACCTCGTCAAGAAATGGATGGTTGCTACACTCTTGAAGGGTCGGCAGGATGCACAAATGCAGCACCAGCGAGTTACTCGCTGGGGCTGCATTTTACTGACAGATCAAGAGAATAAACCAATTGAATAGGAAGTAAATACATAAGCAAGGGACTGATGAATGGCATTCCCTGTATATATCCTGTGGATAAAACTGGCATGGTGAAAACACATCAGCTGGAAATTGTATCAAGGATTGTGGACCGCAGTTCCAGCAATAAAAAAGAGTGGCATCTATCTGTCTTTTTAATACTAATCCTCTGCTGCAGCTTCCTCTGGAGCCATATGGTACATCAGAAATGTATTAATGGAATCTTATAAATTGTAAATACATGTACCTCCTCAAATGCCCTCATTTAACAGGATGTGTTGCTTTAGTAGTGATTCATTATTCATGTGAAGCAGCTCTTCTTATATCATCTGGGCAATATTTTTGGTTTTTGTGCCTGCCCCTAGCAAAGGTTATAACTAGACCTCAGCCAGTAGGCCGTACATAGAGTAACATAGACTGTATGCTGGTCCCCCATGCATTATCATAGCATGCAGGTCCTTAGTACTCTCTATCGTAAGCAACTTACTAAACATCGGTATTGAGGGGTCAGGTCAGTTGACCACCCTTGTATCTGTGACCTTAATCTAAATCAGACTGACAAGCGAAGTCATGTGTTAGCGCTGAGAGCGCTAGTACTACTTAGCCAGGGCTTGCGGGTATGCCTGTCATCACGGGTCCGTGGGAATTAGCGGACATATGTGTTAAGCTTTAATTTAAGGGGTCATTCATTACTGGACACTCAAAAGAACCCAACATTTTGCCCATGTGAAGGAGAAAAATAGGGTCAGAACCAGGGCTTTTGTCGGCTATTTGTACTGTGACAACTAATCAGCTGTAGAATCGACTGTAATTTTTACAGTGGAGAGTCTGCCCACGTAGATATTGTGGGAGGAGGTGGAGAGAGTGCATGGTGAAAACACTTCCATTGTGGCTTTGTTATTCAATTAATGTGTCAACTGCATCCATGTTGTATAAAATTCTGATTATGACATTTACATGCCAAACACCAAAACACTTCATGCAATTAGCCAAAGTGATTCAGGTATCAAAACCTCTAACAATGGTAACAAAATGACTAATTGCTTCCTGCAGTGTAATCTCAAGTTCAAGTTCAAAATGGTGTTATTGCGTACAATCATTACATGTTATGCAGTCCCAATACTCGGCTACATTTGAACGACCTTCACCTTGTACCCACGTGACCCTTGACTGGTTATCATTTGGCACGCTAATGTATACTACAAAATGGGGCCGAGGATTGGGTATATACTCCAATGTGAGAGGGAATTCTACAACAGGGTGTATCCCTTTGTCAAGTACGGGGATAAGAAGTTACAGGCTCAGCAGAGATAACAAAATGCCTGAGCAAGGACTATGTCGCTAGTTTGGAGGACCAAATCCTCATATCAGGGGAAAGCATGCAGTACCACATCGAAGCAGGATATGTACTATATCCCACCACCACCCCTTTGTATTGAACACATGTGGAATGTTTACACATTTGTTATGCACTGCTTTAATTGCACTGTATCATACCCAATAATTAGTAAGGTGCATTTCAGGCTACATGTGTTGCCTGTATAATTTCATAATCTGCCCACGTAGGTATTGTGGGAGGGGGCGGAGAGAGTGCATGGTGGCCATGTTATTCGATTAATGTGTCAACTGCACCGATTGTATCAAATTCTGATTATGACATTCACATGCTTCCTGCAATGTAATCTCAAATTCAAGTTCAAATGGTGTTATGGCGTACAATCATGTATGCTTTATGCAGTCCCAAAACTGGGCTGACCAACTCTTGGTGATAATACTCTATGTTTCATCTTATCGATGTACAAATTACGCATTGCTTAATTAGCAGAATTAGCGGTATATTGATGTAAAGATCATATCAGATCACTATTGAATAAAAGATCCCCAGAATCAAGTTATTTTCCTCACACAAACTTTAATATAAAATGCTGGTATACTTTGCTTAACCTAGCCTTATATACATTTAACGTGAGATGATAACCGCCATCTTTCTACCATACATGGTACAAAGGTACATACATCTGCAGCTCCAGATTGCTAATGTCCTTGGCAGAGCCCTGCATGATGGGAATATGCTATTCCCAGGAGGTCTCTGTAGCTTCTTGGTAGTGGGACAAGTGGTACTGGTATCACTTGGTAAAGGTAGAGTAAGGGTCATTTACTGCTATCTTGTTACTGAAGCTGACAAGTACCGGTGCTGCCCTCCTCAGGAGCTACTTGAGGAACGTGACTTCTTGTCTGACATGGCATGTGACCGGTGAGCTGCTGATTTTAGGGTACCTGATATGGGAGGATAATTGAAGAACAACATAGTTTAATGGCAGTATTCCACTGAGACAAATTGGCCGATGTTCGGCCATCCGATGAAAGTACATAATGTTAAACCTATGGACAAATCTCGTCCGATGACGGAATCTTGTCCAGATAGAATCTAGGAAAGAAATGTACAGGTATGTGTCGTATTCCAATCAAGTCCGCAGGTAATATTTAATTACTTGGTCTTTGGATCAAAGTCATAACATGACATGATATGCCAGTTACTAGTGGATTGATATATGCTGATTACTAGTGAGTAACTTGTTTTAGCAATCTTTAAGGCCACATAGTGCTTTGATGTACCAGGCTCTTGTGAGTCTACTCATTAGGGCTACATTTGTACATGATGCCCACACTTTGGGAGTATATCTATTTGGAAGTGCATGCATGATGCTTGAATGCAGCCCTGGCAGGTAACTCAATAGGGCTGCATAAAAATATGCTATACATCCTCCAAAGGTTTAACACACAAATTGAGAACTAATATTGGGAAAGTGAATGCGGGACTGGAACCATTAGCAGAATTTGTATCAAGGATTCAATTTTAAGTGGTTAAGTTCTGGGATAATGCATTGCTATTGTAATATAGATAGGAATAATGCATCCTATATGGCTTTAACATGTTTTGATACTAGAGATGCTGTAACATCGTTCAGGATTTATGTCAGCATTACTAATTATTGTTTGATGCAGATACTGTGAGTGAGCTATATTCCTCAGGCCTGCTGCTCATGCATAATATCTAGATAGAATCTAACTCGTCATGTATCCATAACTAACTTGGAATATCATATCATGATATCTTAGATTCAGAGCTTGGAAACAGTATGAGAACAGCAATTCCTCATCTCCTATTACCATACTGTTGCCTTTAAGCACTGGATCTTAAATGAACAACTGTATTGTAAAAGTCGTAGGGCTAAGATACATAACTACTTAAATCAACCCAGAATCAAGTTATGAGATAAACCCAATATAGACTTCCATTTGTCATTTCCTTATCAACTGACAGGCCCTTTAAAAGCCATTTGTTATGAAATCTAGATGACATACTGAATGGAGGGCTCTCTACTAGACCTATGAATTCACTGTGAGAGCCTATGTGTTTTGATTGTTCATAATGGCCCCTTGCTTGCAGGTTTCCATTTCTGGTGGCTCACGGTTATATATTTTGCATGCCATTATGGCATTATTTACAGGTTAAAAGAGAAACAACAGACTCCAAATTTCTCATATAGACAGACAGGCACTTGATATATGAAAATATAATGAAATAAAAAAAATCACTCAAAATTGGCTGGTAATGAATCTTTAAAGCTCCACACTCGGCAATAACACCTCACCATATAAAACTATTATTATCTCCCCCCTCTGAGATATGGCAAACCCCTTTTCACACATTCTGAGGCCAAGTGTAGGCGTCCTGGTGGCTGTCAATGGAGAGCTTATAAGTACCTTAAAGGGCGTATCAATGACCTGCTTCCAATCTATGTTACATATAATAACAGTACTCTATGTTTCAGCATGGGGTGGTGGGTGGCAGTTGGAGGAGCCTCAGAAAGCTGCTGTTTCTTCTACTGGACAAGGCATGCCGTGATAGCGTTTGTAAGTAATAAGGCATGCCATGGCTGTCTGTGCGTAATAATTTCCGATTTCGTAAAGAAGATCTTGATCGAGTAAGTGTCATTGTAAACTGTATATATTGACCTCTTGACCAAAATCAATATCTCATCTGTTCTGATCTTAGCTTCAACCTCCATGCATAACGAGGCTATAATGTCATGATTATATCCATTCTACCAACATCTAACTGAACACTCAGCCAATGCACCGGGTGATCCCGATGCAGTGTAGCACTGTTTGGTGATAATTATATGCTCATGAGTTGCAAGAGGCAATCAGTCCGAGATTGGAGAATTATCAAGTGTCAGTACCACTGTTATAAACATGCACTGATTGACATCATCAGGCTATTGACATTTCAATAGATGTATACCAGTAAATTACCCAAAGCCGTTGGGCTCCTGTAAGCTCATTCAAGACAAGTCACAAAATCGTAGGCAGTTTATCACGCCGCAAAGGGGCTATTTCAAGAGAAATTAGGTTGAAATCTATATGACAAAACACATAAATACCACCGTTGGCATTCACAATTATCCTTGTCAATTGCAAATGTTGCACTATTGATAAGATCCAATTCTCAAGTCACAAATCTATTCTGAAAGACTTTCCTTGGCCATCTTTACATCAACCCTGGCACAGAACAGGCTACAATGTCATGATTTCCATAACTATAGGTATTTGCATGACTTAATATACAGGTAATAGTTTTGTACCTTTCACAAAAAGGCCACTGACAGGTAGACATTACCATGCGGGAGAGGATAGCAGGTTTAACTTGACCTCAGCTTAGTGAGCTGGTAGGCTGTACAAAGGGTAACATAGAAAGATCTACATTGTCCAGAACAGACACAGACTCTAATGTATACCCCGGTGCCTGTTGTTGTATACATAGCGTATTCAATGAAACACACTCGAAACGCCCAAAATTTGTAAATAATTTCCTAACCACTAGAAAGGTGTTTAGAATAATTTGTTGAACACACTGTGTGCTTATTATGGTGAATGTGATACCACAACAGCAAAACAATTACGGGAAAATGGATGGGGGGTGTGCACTAAATGGGTTTAAAGTTAGTTTTTGATTTTTTAGCTTCAAATATTTCGTTAAGAGCATTGTACACTATAACAGTCATTTCCTGTTATCCTGCACTAGTCAATTTAGATGCTCAAAGCCCTCATTTGGGACTTTATGATAGACTGAATCTGAGATGTAATCTTATCAGCCTGCTAAGAACATAAATTATGTGTCCAACATCCAGGCAAGTTGTTCATAAGCTACCTGCCAGGCTGACTATGGAATCCCTTAACCGTGAGATGAATTGCAATGTCGTGTCCAAAATCTAGGTCCAAAGATGCTTTTCATAATACGATCAGTAATATAATGATGATACAATAGTCAGTAGATGAGCTATTGTATGGTCAGGGAGATTGTGCCATTCATGATAACAGCAAATAAATCATTACCCCCAGTACCTTCCTAAATAACAAATACTGCCCCTGACCCAGAGGCCATAGAACCCCTTTTAGGGACCTAATAGATCTACTGCTTCATCCTGTTCGGGCTTCCTCTGTTAGCAACCACCCTTGGATCTGTTATACACAAATGTGTTCATAGGAGAGAGTCTTTAAGGTGGGTATAACCGATAATCCTAAATCCTACTCCAATGTTGGAAAACTTAATCTTGTGATGTACAATTTGTTGTACTCTCCCCAATTTTCGGGTTACAAACACCTATCTATCACTATGCATCATTCCTCATTATTACTATATCATCCTGATTGATTGATTGATTACATTCCTGAATGTTGAGGCAAAAGGAATATTTATTAAGAAATATGGTAAATGACAGACAAGACGGATTGTAGTTGATTGTTTTTGTCTCATATCAGCATATTATATACTGAGATCTTTATGTTGTAATAAAGGAGTTTTTTGCAAGCTCATTGAAACACAAATTTAAACACGGTCAAAGTACAATACTTAGGGGTCAACATAGGTCAAGTTAATGGCATCAATGAGGTCACAAACGGTCCCAATCCCCCCCCCCCCCACCATGGACTTTTCTAGTGTATTTTCAATGGGGCGGGGGAATAAAAGCATGCATGTTTTATCCAAAATGACCATATATTGGGCAGTGAAAAGTAGAGGAAAATCAGAGGAAATTAGGGGAAATGGAACAGATAGGAACAGATAGGAAGTCGAATATATTATTTAACATTTCGACTCATTTTTAGGGAAATAAATTTTCTTCGTCCCATACATCAGACGTACCAACTTTAATGGATGAGTAGTGTGCATGAGCATGAAGAAGCCACAGATTCAGGTGACAGCATTAAGACACTTCACATGTTCTGCTGTCCCCGGATGTGGGAACTATGGGCAAAACTTTCCCACCACTCGAAGAGGAAGACAATAAATCTAATTTTGACCCACTGAGATGTAAACATTACCATACAGTGGACCTTGGGTAAGAGGGGGATAGGATGGCACAAATCCACAAAGATGCTCGTTTCGACATCGCAGGTTATAACTCGACATCATCTTGGTAAGTGAGTGGGCTGTGCATAAGTTAAGATAGAAAGGATGGGGGGGTGGGTGGGGGGGCTTTGTTAGGCTTGGTGGGGGTGGCTTTGGCTCGATGGCGCTGGGTTCCGTTAGAATACAGGAGGATCTCCTTTCCCCATCAAATAATACAGTTCCTCTTTACTGTGTTGCCCATTCTGCTATTTTAGCTCTTGCACCAAAGTTAATTGTTCTACCAGGTTCGAAACCCAACAAATATTAGACTTCGAAAATTACACCATTCTTATGAAAAATAGAAATATAAAAAACTCCAATGTCTATATCATAGCATACAATGATTGTCAATCTCAAAAGTTCTGAGGGAAGACTGCCATGAGAAGAGCTACTTATGATTGCCAATATATGAGCATCATTTGAAAAATGGGCTTCTTGTACCTGATAAAAGGTATCTATCACCCATTGGTTGCTTACTCACCAAACTTGATTGTATTTCAGGGGGATATTGATTTGCAGTACTATTTGACAAAGCCCTTTGAATTCGCAGCACGTTTTGTGAATACCATGTTGGGAATTTTAATTACATGTACCTGCTGACATCCTTGTTATATCCCAAGCGCAGAGAGAAAGTACTCGGGGCATCAAATCAGTACCGGTGTCTCATTGATAGCCAATAGGCACCTCATCAAGGGTCTGATGGATGTGATTCTCAGTCGTGTCTGTGTGAGAAGTGACATGAAAGAAGCACTCTATCAGCAATGATACCTTACTGGGGTTGACAAGCAACGCACAGTGCAAGCTATAAAATGATTGACAGGGATTAAAACCTTGCTGTGGTAAAAAAAGAAAAGAAGATAAAGGTGCACCTCTACAAAACACCCCTGCGGCTTCCTGTTCATTCACTACACCCCTTGTCATTGAGCAGAGCAGCATCTTTTGCTCAGTCGGGATTCATTATTTATAGGGAGAAGCTCTTGTGATCTGTTTTATTACCGGTAATGTTGCTTTTTGTGCCTGCCCGAATGGTGACCTGGGGGACGGCAGAACAGTACCCCTGGGTCTGCCTCACATAGTATATGGATGGTGGTAGAGGTCAGTTGGACAGGGAGGGGTCGCCATGTATGGTCGAACCTCTTTTGGTAATAAATAGACAGAGCTGCACGCTAAAGTGACCGTGTCAGTGGTTATTGCACAAGTAGAGACTGGGCCGTTCTGCACGAGGCCATAGAAAACTTTCTGAATGTTTCCACTTATATAAATACTAGGATATCACATGACAAAAGACCACAGTACTGCTACCCCTCCCTTCCTCTATATTTAATAAATCAACATACAATCCCCTGTTATTATTTTTCATCATTACAAATTTACTGTACTACTTTATACCAAATTCCTAAATTCCAAACAGTGCCTCACTTTTTTATATACATCAAATTTTCATAGTGATAGTTTACTGAATTAGGATGTCTTTCTGATGGGCGACTAGGGAGGAAGGTTGGACTTTAAGGGACTCTACAAGGGACCCTACAACCAAGCATTTGGTCTTAGCATCTACTTTTTAATGGGTAGGTAAGGTGGTTGTTATTCAAGGCACCCCACCCTCAACCCATACTGCACCAATGAAATATCATCCATTATGAAGTAGTTTACTTTGCTGGGTGTGTGGGCTTCAGATGAATTAGGTTGTCTTTCTGACCCACATCAGAGGAGAGAGAAGGGTGATTGAGCTCAAAGGCACCCTACCCTACAACCCAGGATTACAATCCTAGGATATTTGGTTTTCTCATCGGACTTTTAATTGCGGAGGGAAGGGGATGGTTATAGTTTAAGGTACCCAGCCCTCAACCCATACTGGGCAAAGGTAGTATGTGATTCAATATGAAGTAAATGGCTTTGTGAGCCTCACATGTAATTTTGTGACATTCTCTTCCATGGCATACCACAGGCAGTCTGCAACTTGCTTGTAGTTGTCTTGTCTGGGATGGAGGCCATCTTTCAGTTTTCTATTATGTTTAAACGAGACAATAGAATGATTAATAAACCTTAAGAAAATGTAAAATCATCAGTGTGTCAGCTTCTTGTGGCCTGTGTAACTTGCTGAAATATGCCTATAGTCCTGTTTTCATTACATTCTTTCTTGTGGCAGTGAGAAGACAGTCACTGGTCTTGTTGATGAATTACTCCTAAAAAGTTCTTTTTGGACTGAAAAACAAAATCAACTCATGCACAACTCCATTCCCTGAACTATCAGCCATGTCTTCAGGTTGTGAAGAATAGATGGATCTGATTCCTCTTCCATGGTTCTATCACTCTTGGAATTCCAATGAGAACTGTCTGACTCTACTCTTATCCTGGGTGCTGTGAACTGAACCATTTTATGTCATCAAGGCATGAACACTTGTTTTTCCCTGTCTAAAAGTTCTCTCAGTAGATTTAGACAGGCAATGATGCCTTGCAGCAACATCCCCCATAGGGTTGTGGGTAAGCATCTCTGTTTCAGTTGAATGTCATCGCAGCTCCGGAGCAGAACTTGAAGAGAGTTGCTAGGTTGGATCTTAGACCTGAAATTCCTTTTTTACCTTTTCTCTCTGTTAAGGTTTGTTCTAGTCCAATTCCAAAACGGGATGGGTTTATTAGGGGAAGGGTGCTTATTACATCGAATACGGTATAGACTAAAGCCATTCTTACAGCCATATCCAAAGATGGCTACTACTGAATATTTCTCCTCTTCTACTCAACTTAGAATCATGATCTCAAAAGCTAGATATACATTTCTGAGGCCAAGGAATGCAATGGTGTTCATTTTGAGGAGATGGATGGCAGCCATCTTGGATTTTTATAAGGTTATCCTTAGAAACCCTTTTAATTAGCTGATTTTCGTTATCAATTACTCCCTTTCATTACAGATGTTATCCACTATCAACATCTAGATACGTAATCTATGTATTTGTGTTGTTTTTTGTTGTATCCCAATATTGGCAATATCTAAGTATCAGCAGAAATGGGTACGTGTTTTAGCCCATTCAAGGCATCTTATGGATCAATGTCAAACTATGAATTATAGATATTGAGATGAGCAACGATAGATACCACCGACAGAAAGTCATTAACAAAGGCCTGCCCTCTGTGGTGGTCTTATGGTGTCAACAAATACACATTACTAAAGCAATTAGAACAGTGTGGTATCCCGAGAATCACACCATGGTTATTCAAGAGTGGTCTACATTCACAGGTAATCAACACTTGCAAACAACATGTCAGAGCAGGTGTCAATTTCCATAAGAATCAGTGTGGGGTCCCTCTTTTGTTGGCTAGTTTACATAAGTAGCATTGATACTTAGTTCACATACCACATCATATTTACACACCTGTAACACTTTTGAAAGACCAAACATATTGAATTGTGCACCATGCAGTGCATGGAACCACAGAAGCTTTATTTCCTCTGTGTATCCCCTACCCCCCCCCCCCCCAGTGCCCCTTACATGAATTAATTTGTGCATATTATAGCTAATTCTTAGTGATGGCCCAATATGACAGTTCCAGTCTCCCTGGCTTTGTCCCCAGCTTTACAAGCCACAGTTTAGTCACTAAATCAATCTGTCCGCAATCTCATTTTTTGCCTGTCCATGTCATCCTCTGCATCTCTTTCCCTCTAAAGACCTGAATACTCTGATTTAACAAGTAATACACATGCTTCCAGTGCCTGCTCAGTGATAGGCATGGATTGTTCTACTTTGAGAATTCTTGGCTCCATGTCTGAGTTGCATCACTGATGCAGGGGAAAAGCAGTAGGTGTTTTGGTGTTTTGCCTACTTGACGATCGATAATAGACAGAATGTTGGTGAAAAAAAAGAACTGCTGTGCATACTGAACAAAGCTCTCCGCTGTGTATATAAAATAAAGGTAGAAAAGAATCCGACAGTGTCAAATTGCATGAAGCTAGAAAGAAGGAGGGAACTTCACCTCATCTATTATGCCTTCTATGTACCATTTCTTGAAAAAGTAATTATGTTGACAAAAGGGTCCTACCAACAAGGGCACCTGTTAGAAAGGTGCTGTTAGTTCCAGATAGTCTCAAACCAATTGTACTCAGAAGTGCATTGTCATCTGGAATAGGCTGAAACCTGAATATACCCTCATAGAAGACCTACAATCAAAACTGCCATAAAGAAGAACCATAGAAACTGCTTCATGTAACACCCCCCCCCCCCCCATGAATTCAGTTTTTTGATTTTGCAGTGTGTATTTATTTCATCAAATGATATTTCAAAATACAACAACAATCAAAAATGATATGTGAAAAGCATGGTATGGAGTATCCATAATCGTCACATTAAAGGGTCTTATGCCCAATTACCAAATACAGCTGATATATCATACATATACATGTCCAAATGCAGATATACAAAGAAGACCTTTACCATAATTATTATGTTGTGTCCAACAACGTATAACCAGGTGCAACAGTAATATATATGCAGAATTATAACATAGTTCACAGCCTCATTACATTTCATCCCATTGGTTTTATTGATACATACAATAGCAACTTTTATTTTACGTGATACTATGAACATGTAAATTACCACACATAGGAATCTCCATACCACCTTTCTTGTATAAGTAGATTAATAGTTCTTAGAGAGGTTGTAGCTGAATAATGGCAATGCGCCAAAGCTATGTTTGATACAGTTACTTGTAATTGTATTAATTTAACCTGAATAAAAACCTTAAAAAAAACACCTCTCAACACACGTTGCTGGACAATAATGGACAATAGTGTCACCTGATGTTGAAAGATGATGAGGGCCTTTCACTATTGTACCGTACAGTATATATATATATATACAGGCAGGTAGGGTAGATTTACCCAAAGATGAACACACCATGAGTCAGACACTTTTGATCACTGGTTTCATAATTAAATGTATGATATCAGGTGAACATTATGGCTTATACTGAAAGCAGTGCATAATTAGCCTAGATATCTAGGTCCTTTTCAGTGTTGAAAGTTAGGGTATATTTTGAAATCATGATGTGAATCAGACAAACATTGATTGAGGTTGCATGAAATGAAATGCATGAAGTGAAATGGTGGAAAGTTTATAAGATGTGTGGGGTTGCATTGAACTATAACTACTTGGAAAAGAAAGTACTTGGAAATCAGTAGAGGTGTCTCATCCAGGGATTGATTGATGGTTAATGGGGCAAGGTGTCCTGCTAGTCACACTTTATTGCCAATTAAACCTAACTGGGACTGACAACTCATGCCGAAAGCTATAAAAAGGATGACACTGATTGGAAATCATGCTGGGTACAGTTGTAATTAAAGGTGCTGTACTCTAAGTCACCCCTAGTGCTTCCCCTTAATTCACTGGATACAGCTTCTATTTTTTTTATCCAGCTAGTTCTAGAGCGAACGTGCAATAGAGACCTTTAGAATTTAGCTAATGAATCATATCATGTCTTTACACTCTCCTGCTCTCCTTGAAGAGACTAGGATCTGTGACTTGGAAGGGGTTAATTATATATGCTGAGCAGCTCTTGTGATCTATTCATTTTAGTTACCTTAGGTTTTGGCCACCTTATACATATACTTTGTAGGACAACAGCAAACAAAGCGTACAGTCCGGGGGGCCTTGACTCCGGGGGGGGGGGAGCTTCAGTCAGGGGGGGACCTTCAGTCCTGGAACCCAGCAAATGCTACCCACTGAGATAGGCTTAAAACAATGTCTTCCTGCTCCCCATGTGGTTATGCAATTGAAAATAAACCCAATGGAATCCTTTGGTCTGAATTGAATGATCTATGGTCGAGGTAGTTATGAGCACAATTTGGTAACTCTGCTGTTAACGCTCCAGATTGTGCCTGTCAATAATAGATATTATCCTTTTGACGAAAAATCTCACTATGACAACTGACAAATTTGTTCTGAAAACGTTTCAACCGTAGCATTAACCTTCCCAGAACCAGGCTATAATACCATGATTGTGTACCTCCTACAAAGTCTTCGCGAAAACCTTTTCATCCCACCGGACATTCAGTCCTGCAAATTTTAAATGTTGCAGGACCAGCTACATTTTTGAAGGACTGGATATGTACTTTAAGTATGAAATATTTTTGTCCATTGAAAATATATTTTATTTCTAATGCTCTATGGCTAAATCAGGATAAATACATAGATCTACACGTTATATTGACAAACATATTTCAGGTTTAGAGACCAACTAAATTATTCTAGTTCAGAAAAGCCCATCATGTGACTGGACATTCAGACCTGCTACATTTGTCAATCTGCTGGACCGATTGCATTTTAGGAGGACATTGCCACTGTCCTGCATGTTTTTTGCAAAGACTGCATACGCACTTGTAACTGAACACTCAGCCAATGATCTCCATGCACTCTGGCCTGGTTTGATGCCTTTTCTATAATATGATTTGCTCATTAGTTGAACCAGACAGTCAGTCTGAGATTGGATGATAAGCAATTGTCAGTATCACTGATAAATGATTAGGTTATTGATATTTGAGTGTATTTGAGTGTATTTGAGTGTATGATTTGATATGAGGGGGTGGGTACATACATGTACATGTACATATATTTATATATAACAAGTCAATTTAGATGCACAAAGGATCCCCTAATTTCAAATTTGGGTCATAAAGATGATCTAATTCTAAATCCATCACCCTCTTAAGAATTTTGATTGTGTGTCCAATATCCAGGCAATCTGCTAAAGAGCCACCTGCCAGGCTCATAACCATGAGAAGAATGAGTACTAGTATGATATGTTCAACATAGAGAGCCATTCCTGATGAACTGATTCATCATAAGATGTCTTAGGTCTACGAATGCAAATGATTGGGTGTGGCTAGACATGATATGAGAGAA
The DNA here is from genome assembly GCA_947462335.1 of Harmothoe impar. NCBI lineage: Eukaryota > Metazoa > Annelida > Polychaeta > Phyllodocida > Polynoidae > Harmothoe > Harmothoe impar. Next base: position 105,890,233 of record OX381704.1, on the reverse strand, counting down.
TTACTAAATACAAGGACATCTAATTATAAGTTGTACATACATGGAAGTTGGTATCGGAAATATAAGCCTGCATTATAAAGCAATTACCCTGCACATATTCTGTGAAATGACTTTTTGATATAGCACACGAACCTTCAAACTTATACCATTACTAGTGACTTCATAGACCTAATGACAGTAATAGAGGACTTCCTTCCTGGAATGAACTATAATGCACATTCTATGAAAAGTCTCAGTCATAACTTCATTAAACAAAGTTGAAGTAGCTACTGGCACATATTAGTTAACTGGTGAGAGGAACTGCATACTGTGAGATGCTAAATGATGGCAACACTTGATGGGACCTTGACAGCTGCCTTGCATTAGGAAGCCAGTCAGACTATGCTCTGCTGCTGATCATACTGATTAACATGCAGCAAATTTACCGTGTACATGTTCTGTGTAATTACTATTTGATATCACACAAACTTGCAAACTTCTACGATGACCTGTGATTTCATAAACCAATAACAATAGTGCATAGAAAATATCTATTCCTGAATAAGCCAGGCAATAGTGGACTTGACTTATATTAGTGCAAAGCAATAAAGTTTTGTAGCATAATCAACTGGGAACTCTTATAGTATGCGCTTACGTCTCTTTTTCCTCAATGACTCTACTCTCATACCGGATATTAAGGGAGTGGTAATTTTTTAACAACAGGTGAAATTTCGCAGTAGCCAGTCAAAAATCTTTTGGTGTCCCTCAGCGGTGGGGCTGAAATTTTTTCAGTCCACCCTCAGGCAGGTTGAAACTGAGCTTGGCCATCCTCTTTGACCTATAGTAATGCCCAGGCTTTTTTTTCCTTAAAAAGGGGTGCTTTCTTTTGGTCCCCTCCTCAAGAGGGGTTCTAATTTCTCTGTTCCTCCCCTTTAAGGGGTCCAACATTTTGTTGGTTCCAGACCCCCCATGAAGCTAGGTGGGTGATGGGAAAAGGGTGAGATGAAGGTGAAGGTCTCAGGTGCTTCGTGCTCTAAGAGAGTAAGTGCATCCCTCTTGGTGATGGACCTAGGTACAGCTGGTACCAACACTCAGACATTGTAACACTAACAGATCAGCTTCTATATTTCATCTTGCAGTGCCCACTCTGCTATAAGGGAGTTTAAGGTCTCAATGTGTATACATGGCAATGTGTACGTGTAATGTCACAAGTCACGTGGGGGGGGGGGGTATCCCCATCCAGAGGTATACAACTTGTAGGCTAGAAAGGGAAGTCAATAGATATTACTAGCCCCAAGGTTAATATAGGGTGAGATGGATAAGAAGTTGCCAGGTGCTTGGTGCTCTTAGAGATCATGTGAACCCCTCAGGCTGATGGACCTGGGCAGCTGGTACCAACACCCAGACATCATAACAGTAACATAACTAGTATAGCCTGTAATACCCACGGGCACTAGCGTTGTGGGTATAGGATATAAGTGTCAGAAAAGCTTTGGAAAATGGTACCATTTGCGAGGTGACTTTCCTTCAATTTCCCCTGGGTTTGATCATGATTATACAGACTTATAAATTAATAGGTAGTATCTTACATATCTATACTATAGTTGATTCATAAATTGAATTACAGACATCATTTACTTTCCACACATTGAGGCACTTTGATGAAGGTAGTCTGTATAGGTAGAGACAATTTTCTGCCCCTTGAACTGTACTATTGATTGGTCTAGACATTACTATAATTGCAAATTTGTTCATTTCAGCTCACCCAGTTAAGGCCCTTAGTAGCATAAAGGGCCAATCATGGCCCTTTTGATTGGCTGTCGAAATTTACATGATCGGTTAGGATAAGTACAACCAATAGAAAACTGACCCTTCTGTCCATAACTCTCAGACAGCCCTCGGCCCCATCTTAGAGCCGTAACTATAACATAATAGGAAGGTAGCCCCTGCAGCCATCCTACAGTTGTATATCAGGTACACACAGAATACTACGCCAGCTCGATGCATAACTCCCTCGGTCACTCTGTCACCATGGTATACAGAGACATTTAGTTGGTTAAGCATGAGAACATCTCACCAAAAGAGTGAAATTACAGCCCGTAGGCTCTTGAACCGTAGGCTCTTGAACATAAGTGCCAGTACTACTCTAGTTTTTGAAATCCTCTCCTTGTATACACTCTGGTGGCAACAGGATGATAGTTTGTAGGCATAGATGGGTTTAACAATAAGTGTAGATAAGTTGTAGGATTGGTAGGTAATATTCATATTTATCTGTGCACTTCCATTTGTCTTTTGTATCACCACATGTCTGCTATTGTTATCTAGGGATGATGATTATGATGGATGGATGGATGTGGGGTATGATTTAGTTTATCTCAAGGATTTAACCAATTTTGATTGATGATAATATTATTTGAATACAAAGAGAAAATCATTCATTGTCGATGGACAAAATATGAAACGATTTACCAGAAAACGTTGGATGAAGAGGAATCAAATGAAAGCAATGGATCACATTGAAAGTGATACAATCTCTGATTACAAAAGTAGAAAATATTAATATCTTAAATGAGTTCATGTAATCTGAGTCGTAATGGCTGTGTGGGCTGAATACAATTTTGTTGGCTAAAGGCCCTACAGGCTTCTGTACACTTTAAAAATGTGAAGTTCGGGATGGCAATTAGAAGTTAATCATGGGTTCAGTTGTAAAGGATTATGAAACATGTTGAAAGATTTCTTTAGTATTACTGATAGCTATGCACACTGGCACATCTTGCTTCTTATCACACTGTTTTAATATCCTGTCTATCCGACCTGAGCTAAAGCTATCTTCAAAGATGTTGGCAGTTTCTATAGAAATAGGATAATTGATAATGATCCTTTCTGAATACCCCTCCCCTCCCCTTCACATCCATACCTGTCTCTTATTTGGGAATCTAATACAATTTCTGTTAGGCAATGTTACTTGCTACATTAGAAGAGGCTTATCGTGACAAGACTTCCCAAAGGTTCGATTACATGTTTACCCCTCCGGACTCAGTTTGCATAATCATAAAATTTGAGCACACTGGGGTTGCTCATGATCAAATAGGCACGGGCAGGCGTAATAAATAAGTATAGCTTGGAGTTCTAATGGATAATGTGGCCATCCCCAGGGGCAATTAATATACCAAAGCATATAATTATGCCTGTGTAAAATCAATGTCAACCCTTCTTGTACTTGGAGATTCATAACAAAGTAAGCCTGTACAAACTATATGCAATGCCTTCACAGTGTTGAGTGCTCATAAACATTGGGGTAGACCCCTAAAATCGACACAGCGACATGGCTTATTCTTAAAATCGACATGCAACATGCGGCTTAGTGACATGTGACAGAAGGCTTAAAAGCTTAGTGAAATGGGACATGGACCTTTCTTAAAAGCGACATGGGACATGAGCATTATTAAGCAACATTGACATGCGACATTGCCATTTCTTAAAATCGACATGCGACATGGGGACCCCCATCTTTACCCCATAAACATCCTCGGGTCAGCTAAGGGTTGCCACACTACCCACTAAAAATAGTCATAGCAATCAGCAAGGTATCAAGGTGATTGCATCTACTATTAATGAGTGGGTGTAGATGAAACAAGAACATTTGCGAACAAAGGCTTCAACAGGATTTACATGGTGTCTAAGGCTTTGTAAGATAGAGGATATTATCGAATCGCAGACTAGATCTTGTTGAACATGGTTGACTCGGCTGGGGGCCACAATTTTGTGAATATTACTTCACATGCTGGGAGCAACCTGCAATTTATCTGAAAGGGTATGCAAGTTCATGGAAGATATCTCATTTTAATTAATAGCACCATTTTTATCAGTAATCTTTGGAAATGTGACTTTCACAAAAGGATTATTTTGATGTAAGAGCTTGCAAGATGAGGCCATGGTCTTTGAAATCAGGTTATTAGAAAGAGGAAGGAAGGAGAGAATTGTTATTATTTAAAGACCGAACAAATTTGAGATCAGCAATTTCATCTCCCTTAGAACAATTGTTCCTATTCTTAACTATAATGGGACCAGGACAGTATCAAACTGTTAGAGGGAAATTCTACATTCATCTGGATTCTACCATGTCTCATATATAGATAACATAGAACGCATGATGAGAGGTAGAATTTTATCTCTCCCCTCTGAGATATGGCAAACCCCTTTTCACACTTTTTAACGCCAAGTAAAGGTGTCTTGTTGGCTGTCAATAAAGAGCTTATATGTACCTTAGAGGGTGTATAAATGACCTACTTCCAATCTATGTTACATATAGTAACAGAACTATTTGTCCCGCTGCAGCATGGGGTGGAAGGTGGCAGTTGGAGGAGACACGGGGAGCTGTTGTTTCGTCTACTGGACAGGGCATGCCGTGATAGAATTCGTGAGTAATAAGATTTGGTCAGAATTACCCCCATTCTGTCGACAGCATATGACATATCTGTGTGAAAATCACCAGCCAAGGTAGAAAATTGAGTTTGTGATTATCCAGTGGCACATGATCATAGATAAGAGGCTGTTTGGAAGGACCTGTCATGGTTGCTTCACCTGAGCAAGTTACTCATTTGGCTTGGACAGAATGTCTTTGTCAGTACATGCACATCTCAAAGAAAGGCCTAATGACTTCCCTCACTGACAATACGTAAGGCCAAAATACTAGTCCTTGGTCCACTATGACTTTTGTTTTTAAATATCATTGTTTTTGATACATACTCTTTCTCAAAATTGAATGCATTCCGTTTTTTATGTGTAGAAACATAATCTACCATAAACAGAGATATCAAAACGATACTGAGGTGTTTTATAATATAGGGCGACCTTTGTCTTGTTACCTCGAGGAAATATTATGTATCAATTGACGAAGCTTCCTGGAAAATATCTGTGATTAATGAGTGCAGAAAGTTCTAAAACATACAGTGCTCTCAAGAGGATGAGGCCATATAATATTAATTCATATAACAACAAAATATTTTGTTTCAAGCAAGCCCGCTCTAGATTCCCAAAAAGGCTGACCCTAGGGCATTTATTTCAATTCTGGAGATATTTTCCTCATTTGTTTTTATACTCCAATTCTGTTACTGTAATTCTTCTTTGGTCAAGCACAAGATGTTCCCACCTTAACCTTAGTGGTCTGAATAATAGTCCACCAAGTTCTTGATTTTCCTAATTACTGGAGTAATTAGTGAGTCGTTCTGGGGACTCCTTGAAACCTTGAGATGTGGAATAAGAAAAAAAAATCTAAAATACCTACCCTAACTTTTTAAACTGTGATGCCTGAAACGCACATTACTTTTCGCCTGAGGCTATTATTGGTTTAAAAAGTGGTAACAAAGTATATACTTCTCTATGAATACTAGCAATTGGCTTTTCAGGAGAAATATCCAACAAATTCTTGATTTTCCAAATACTAGAGTGGTGAGTGAGTCATTCTGTTAATTCTTCAATTAATGTGGCAATTTACAGCTCATTCCTCTCAGCATGTAAAAAAAAGAAAAAGAAAATCCACCTACTTATGCTAACATTTCGGATCATGGGTCTGCGGCTCTGATTCATTCAAATGACGGTGACAAAGAAAACAACACCAGAAAATCCTGAAACACACCAAGTGATAAATAGTGCAGACAAAACAACTATTTTTTGAGAGAAAGCTATAACTTGAGACTGATGTTGGGGCAAAGTATATAATCCTGCCATGATCACATACCTACTGTGTACATGGCATTTAATCAATATTTCGACCATATAAAAGTCTGCAACATTATGACCAGCCTTGGTGACATATGGATGTCCAACAAGGGAATCTATACATATATATATACCAACAAGAGGAAGAACTCTGCAAGGAGAGGTCACATTTAGAATTGGGATCATGGGCATTCCATTATTTGTGTGGTATCGATCTGTGTTACCAGACTATTGATGCCCAATGTTGGTGAGTTGTAGGCACCTCTGTCTAACACCCACACTCTCACACTGACTCTGCCCGAATCCCTTTCTGCTACCAGATAACTCGTTATTGCTATTCATTTTACCAACCTTGGGTGGATGGGGAGCTTTCTCAGAAACCCATAAACTATGCTCAATTATCAGGAACACTGTCATGGAGGTATCCCCAGTGCATTTCCTAACTGGATAGGGTTTTAATACCTTTCCTCAGTAAACCTTTAGTGATTTAGGCAATCACTTTGGCATGTCATGATTGTCTACCTCCTACACACTTGCACTGAATAATCTTCCAATTAGTGTGGCATGGCTTGGTGTGATTTCTATCTGGTGACTCCCTTGTTTGCGCCGTGCACTGCACCATATTGAGATTTTGCATACACTCAGAGACAGATTGTCATATAGGTCGTGCTATAATGAGATGCATGAGCAATTGTACTTATTATCTGAATTATAATTATTTGTGTTATTTCTCACAAATTAGTGATATTCAAACTTTTGTAATAATATCAGTGATTGATGTCGTTTGTTGTGGACGTGGCGTTCGTTCCTCCCAACACTACATACCAATCTGACTGAGGTAAGTTTGAAATTCCCTCTCTGTGCCTGGTGCTGGTCATGTGACCCAATCTGAGTGATTTCAATGGCTGCCAGAAAGCTGGTCTAGCATTTCAGGTTTGTGTTTGACTTTATTTCACCATTTTATTTATCTATATTTTAATAAAAGTTTGAGCTTTCTTAGGAAACTCTTAGATAAATAGAGTTACTCTATTTATTTTTCATAAATTTGGAAAAGGTGTAGGTCCAATCAATGTACAGAGTTGGTGCTGTGTTGCATTCAAAAGAAACATGAAGTTCAACTTGCCCAAGATTTCTGCCTGTGAACTCCCCCCACCCCCCGCCCTCCTTCCCCATTCCTCTCCCTTATACCATGAGAGCCGCCGCAAATTCAGCCTGCCAGCCCTTAGGCCGCACATAGGTCATGCTGGGTCGTGTTGGGGGGGAAGGGGTAGCCTACCATTAAAATTACATGTTTAAACCATTATCATAGCAGGATGTCCGGACATTAGGTCTGTCTGTCCGCTAGACCCATAAGCCTATAATATACCATATGACTGCTTTGATTTATTTGCGCCAGGATATACTAGTGCTGCAGCAGTGGGATGCTCAGATCATTATTTCTCGCGATACCCATTACCAAAATATACCAGAATTTTCTCATGATATCTGGCATGTGTATTCCCTATGTCCTTATGCCCCTACATACCAATCCCCAGCACTCTGGAACCAAAATGAACTCTTTGGGACAACCCTGAATCAAGTGTTTCCTCTGAAAACCCTCATTTTTTGCCCATTTGACCTACTTTAGGTGACCTTGACCTACTTAGAGGTCAAATATCTTTTGAAAATTTAATAAGCCTATACGAGGCCTATGCTGACCCCAAAAATTGAAAAAACAGCTACCATAATATTTCCTGAAATATTCACAATTGATTGAAATATAGCATCATTTCCTATATGTGTGAACTTGATCTTTGACCTTGACCTTGACAAAAACCCTCCCAATATTTTTTTTACACTCTCCATATCAATAATCTCCAAAACAAGAGCTTTCCAGTGATATAGGGTGTTGCTTTGTATATTTTAGTGATGGGTGTTCACCTACTGCTGTCTGCCCTGCTGCAGCACTATGACGTGTTTGCACCCTGGGTGTGTGTGGGGGGGGGGGGAGGTCCATGATAAGAGCCAAATTATCCTGAGCTAACAAAGGATACAGATCTAATGAATATTATGAAGATGATTATGATTTGTGATAAATAAAAAAACGAAAAAACTAACTTGCTATAATAGCTGTGGACCAAACCTGGCTATAAATTATGCTCATGAGTTGAACCAGGTAATCAATCTGAGATTGGATAACATCTGTCAGTATCACCATTGAACACCCACTGACTTAAATGATTAAGTTATGCTCATGTATGTTCATTCAATACAAGGCATGAATTTGTAGGTAACCTTTCACGTGACGAAGTCTGTTTGACCATCAAGAGAAGGGCTTCTTTCACAAGAAATTCTGTTTAAATCTACACAACAAAACATATGTAGATACCAGCTACATAGGGTCTTAGCACCGACCTTGGCATAGAACTTGGTTATGTTGTCCTATCTGTGATACAAATGTGTACTAACTTAAGTGTGGAAGTAAAAACGTAGTGATCCATGAGCGAGAGGGATGATATGGTACCTTTACATATAATTAGTGTATGTGTATAATTAAAAGTAATTAATTCCTGTCATCCTGATACTAGTCGATTTAGATGTACAAATGATCCCCTAGTTCCACGTTTAGGTCATAATGATTGTGTAATTCTAAGCCTAGCCCCCTGCTAAGAATATGTCATATATCGAGGCAAGCTGCTAATAAGCTTCTTCTTGCCAGGCTGACTGTGAACTGTTATCGTATAACCGTGAGAAGAATGGCTATGTAATGAAATATTCAACATCGACAGGCATTCATTATGACAAATAGAAATGATTGGGTGTAACTTCATAAACCCAATGACAGTAATAGAGGACTTCCCTGGTGAAATGAACTATAATGTACATTCTATCAAATGTCTAAAATCCTAAGATTATCAAACAAATTCCTCAGTATCTACTGGCTCACACTAGTCTTTAATTGGTGTTACACATGAGCATGACAAAGCTACAGATTAAGGTGACCGCATTAAGACAATGTTAGATGCTCTACTGTCTTCTCTGTCTCTAAAGTACATTAGTAGCTTTTTCACTACTTAAAGTAAATGAAAAACAGCAGAGCATTGCAGGGTTAAGAAGATTGTTGGATTGTACGATTCATGATGACATCAAATGAATCGTAACCCCAAAATCTTCCTACATAACAACCACTGCCCCTAACCCTGACCCAGAAGCCATAGAACCCTCTTTACGGATGTAATAGATCTACATCCTGCAGCGTCATACTGTGTCAGCGACCATTCCGGGATCTTGTCATAGACAAATTAGTTGGCCAGCAGGGGACTTTGATGGGTGGTACGAAGCTACAGCATTAAAGATGGTATTGCAACTAATACACTTCAAAAACCTCTTTTTTCAAAAGGATTGCCATAAGTTTCATTATCATTTTAGCTGATACATACTACTCTGTATTTGCCCAGACATATTTCCCAGACATTTGTCTATTAATAAATGATTTGAGATGGATAAAGATGTAGTATATTAACCCCACTCAGGCACTCCCCAATGTGAGTCCAGGGGGAAGTAACTGAGCACTGAGCCATGCAATAACAACCAACAGTAAAAAATATTGCACTGCATGTGCTCATCTTATAGACTAAGACACTGCCAATAATTTTAAAAGTTAGGTGAGATGTATGGGATAGGATATACCATAGGCATATGATAAGACTAGAAAATCTCCAAACATTTAGCTGACACACCACCTTTAAGTCAATATCAGATGCGCTACTGTCTTCTCTGTCTCTGAAGTACATTAGTAGCATTTTCACTACTTAAAGGGGAAGCCAATAGATTAAAACCCCAAGGTTAAGATAGGGTGAGATGGAAGGGAAGGTGTCAGGTGCTTGGTGCTCTTAGAGTGATGTGGACCCCGCTGGGTGATGGACCTGGGTACAGCTGGTAGTAGCATATAGACACCATTACAGAACAGGCCAGCCACTACAGGCCACCCCCACATCTGTTCTGAAAAAGTCGCAACCTTAGCTTTAACCTTGGCACGGAACCAGGCTATAATATCATGATTGTGTACCTCCTACACACTTGTAACTGGACACTCAGCCAATGCACTGAGTGGTCTCCATGCAGTGTGGCATGGTTTGATGCCTTTTGTATAATATGCCCACGCAATCAGTCTGAGATGGATGATTAGCAAGTGTCAGTATCATCATTGAACTCCCACTGACTCAAATGGTCATTGATATCGATATTCTGAAAGGAGTACATGGTAGCTCATTCAGAACAAGTCACGAATTCCTAGGCGATTCATCACATGACAAAAAATACATCTGACTATCACGACAGCGGGGGGCTTTCACAAGAAATCCTGTTAAATTCTATACAGTGACAAATGCAGAGTTTGGGTCCAAAATGCAATTAGCGCCATTCTGTAATATTACACCAGTTTTAGTGTAAGGCAGGAATAGGAAAATGCAATTTTGAAACCATTCTTCCTCAAAATCCTAATTTTCATGTATTTAGGTCCTCTCTGGTGTAAACATTAAATCCAAGGCACTATATTTGCCAATATGGTAGCCTTAGATAAATAATTGTATGTTTCAATTCTCGAGTGTATTCGTTGTGTTTTGCAAAGAAGCTCTTCATATATATATATAAATACCAACATTGACATTCATTATTACCTTTGCCATTTGATGAGTCTGATGAGTCTGAGGCAGCTGAGTCTGCCTCGGACTCTGAGGATGAGGGCTGAAGTGGTTATTGGTAACATAGTTCTAGTGCCTGACTCTTGACCCTTTTTTTCACAGTCTGAAACTATTACTTTATATAGGTATACAAAAGGGATGGGCTCCAGGGAACACTGCTTTTTTTCACTTTTTTTTCACTTTTCACCATCACTGTTTGTTTTCCAATATTATATTCTCATACATCAACTTGTTCCACTGTTCTTGGTTGTTTTCTCACTGATTTGTCAATCTCATAAATGTCTGTAAGGACTGTTTGATATCGGTCGAAATGTGCCTTGACACCTTAGATACGTAGCTATTGGGTAAAGACATCTTGTAATACACCACTGAGATTGATATTTCATTAACTTGCTATATCTGGCACGCTGATTTAGTGATAAGATAGCACTCCTGTCTTGAGTACTGCGAAGGGCTAGCATTGTCCCCAAGGACAACATATGTCCTGATTAACTATTAGTAATACACCTAGAAGTATTCATTAGCATATTCATCTGGACTTCATTTTGCTCAATGTGACTAGCTCACTTCAATACACGTTTATCTAAACAAAGGACTAGAGATGATTATCTCATACATTGTCACTATGCAGACTTTATGCATGAACAAATAGAACTTCTGGACATTCATAGAAACCATAATTTTGCTTCAGTTACAAATGAACACATCACATTTGCCTGGCATATGTAATACTTTGTAATAAAAGAGTCTCGTTTAGAGCTCACTGAAACAAAACTAAAAAATTGTTAAATCTTGCATTGTTGACTAAAACCCAATCCTAGAGGGTCACAAATCTGTTCTGAAATACTTTTCTGTGCCACCTGTGCTCTGACCTATACTTCAATCTTAGCTTCAACATCGGCACAGAACTTGTGATGATGTGCAGGTCATAAGTGTTATTCAATTCATAAAAATGCCACTGAATTGTTGGCATCACGATGTAGTGAACCGTAGACAAGAGGTGGGATAAAATAGCACAAATCTGCAAATGTGATAGGATCCCCATACAGTACTTCCCCAGTACTTCCAGTTACAGGAGGTACATGCCATCTACGTACAATCTAGTCTGGATTGATGCTTCATCCTCTAGGCACCTGTATTATATGTCTAAATAAAGATAACAAGGCACATTACTAATTCCTGTTATCCTGATACTAGTTAATTTAGATGCACCAAGCAACCCCTAGTTTCACATTTCATTTCGGTCATAATGGTTGTCTGACTCCGAGATGTAATCCCATCACCCTGCTAGGAGTTATGTGTCCAATATCCAGGCAAGTTGCTAATAAGCTACCTGCTGGACTGGCAGTAAATGCTAGCCTGATATCCCTGAAAATGGCTATAATAATTATGTCAATCATCTAGGCCTGCACATTTCTGATGTGCTTATTGATAATCAGATTAAATGAGAGAGAAACTACCTGTATGGTGTGAGATGCTTAAAGATGTCAAAACTTGATGGGACCTTGACAGCTGCCCTCCATTAGGAGGCCAGTCAGTCTATGCTCTGCTACTAACCATACTGATTAACATATAGAACAACTATCCTGAACATGTTCTGCGAAATGACTACTATTTTATATCACACAAATGTTCAAACTTCTATGATGGCTTGTGAATTCTTAAACAAATAACAATAGTACATGGAAAATATCCATTATTGAATGAGCCAGGTCCTTGTGTACTAGAGGGCAGACAGACAGCAGAGCATTGCAGGATTGAGAAGAGTCATGTGGCATTAAATGAATCCTTACCCCAAAACCTTCCTACATAACAACGACTGCCCCTTACCTTGACCCAGAAGCCATAGAACCCTCTTTACTGATGTAATGGATCTACTGCTACATCCTGCAGCGTCATACTGTGTCAGCGACCATTCCAGGATCTTGTCATAGACCAATTAGTTTGCCGGAAGGAGTCTTTAATGGGTTGTACACATGAGCATGATTAAGCTACATATTCAGGTAACATCATTAAGACAATGTCAGATGCCTTACTGTCTTCTGGGTTTCTAAGTACATGAATAGCTCTTTCACTACCTTAAGGGGAAGCCAATAGATCTAAACCCAAAAGTTAAGATAGGGTGAGATGGAGGGAAAGCTTTCATGTGCTTTGTGCTCGTACACGTTTATATGGGCCCCTCTGGGTGATAGACATGAATACAGCTGGTACAAGCACTCAGACATTGTAACACTAACAGGTCAGCTTCTATATTATGCATGTGACCCAGCAGAACTAAAACAATTATTCGTCCTGTTATGGTCCATGATGGAAAGGAAGGGATATATTTACAATTAAGCAGTACATGTACTTCCTTTGCAGGACTCTGGAGCCTAGGTAATTACAATTTGTAAGTGTAGATATGCTGTAGGATTGGCAGGCAATATTCATATTGACTTGTGCACGTCCATTGATATCTACGGGGGATGATAAGGATGAATGGGTGGATGTGGGATAGCATTCACTTTTTAGAGATTTAACCAATTTTAATTGATAATAATATCATTTGAGCATAAAGAGAAAATTATCCATTGTCAGCAGACTAAATCTATAAACATTTACCAGAAAAAGTTAGCTATAAGGAATTCAAAATAATGAATCAAATTGTAACTGATTAGAACTCTGATTACAATAGTAGAGAAAGTTCAATTCTCAAATCAGTATTCAGTTATAATGTGGGCTGAATGTAACTTTGTTTGCTGAAGGCCCTATAACCAGCACACACTTTGAAAGTGTGTCCACACCCAGACTTTATGTTCTGGATGTTCTGGATAGTCATCAGAACGAAAATATTGTTCAATTGAAGAAATGATAAAACATGCTTTAGTATTATTGATAGAAATGTCTGCTGTTACACCCCACTCCTTATCGCAATTAATGTTTTAATATCCCGTCTTTTTAATTACATTTTTACGCTAAGTTATTCAGTGTACATAATCATGACTAATTCCATTTGAACATACCAGAGTTCCTCAGACATACCCTTGGTAGGCATAATATCTATATCTATATAGCCTTGAGACTATGCACATCTCGTCCTTGTAAGCATTCTCAAGAGTTCAGTATGTCACCCCCTGTTACTTCCTGTCCATTCCACAGTACTCCGACAGCCTCCTGCTTGGCTTGAAATTCATTATCTGTTATCTGCCAGATACCTCTTATATAAAGCCACACCTACGCATTCATGTATCATGACCTTGGTGATCATGATGTATGAATACACCTCTGCCAAGTAGCTTGCTAGGGCTGTATTCAAGCGTTATGCATATTGGACACCTTAGCAATAAACTACATCAGTACATAAACCTTTATGATTATAAGAGGCGGCAAATCGTTATCATTGTGAAGCTAAGTCCCTTTTCACGTACTTCAGAGAACACAACAGTGACAGAACGCATAACTGTGGATCGAATGACATTAAACATTATGTAAGTGTTTTTCATAAGCTTTCACAAATCTTACAGTTTTTATTGAATACTCAGTTTGACCCCATTATCATACAAACCTAGATAGTAATCAAAACATCTGTACCGACTGCCGACTTATCACTCACCTGAAAAGAGAGAATGTATGACAGAGATCAGAAAAGCAATTCTAGCACACAACCAATAAATGAGATGAGTTGGTATCTTATTTCATGTGGAGAAACGAACTTGCGATGCTTAAAGATGCAAAATCACCACTCGCGGTGCAACCCCATAGCAGACTAGAACAGGACTGGAAATGTGAACGGGACACGCTTGGTGATTGTGCCGGTTGGAGTAGTAGAATGGCCGTTCTCCACATCCGTGTGGAGAAACTGATGCTCATTGTTCATGGGATGTTTCTCCATGATGATGTCACTAAGATGGCTATGAAACCAATCGTTACCTCTGTCTATATAGTTTGTTTAGGTTAGTGTAGTATATACATAGACAGGAAAGGTATCTGCGTGAGATATTGATAAATAAATGCTTACTTTTTCTAGTTACTATTTAGATGAAACATGATATCCTTTAGGGTCCTGGCCTGCAATATTCTGGGCTTATTTTCGTGGATGTTATCCAATTCACTCATATTCACTTGCAGACATACCCCATTAATAATTTCAGCACCCCTATACAACTTGTGCTGTTTTATGACCTTTAACACTAAACTGGTAGTCAAAGTGTAAGTTGGGTAAGCCGTGAACATTACCCAAGCCAATCCATTATGGTAAGCTTGGGTATGGCCATGGCTCGCCAAAGCTCGACCTGGTTTGCTGGGTATAAAACTCCTGGGGTTAGCTGAGGTGTCATCTTTCCACCATAAATAGCCATAGTAATTAGCAATGTATCGGGGTATGCATAATGCCATTCAAGATGGCGTCCAGGTGATTATGGGACAACACAATAGTGGGTGCAGATGAAACCAGCAGCTATATTAAAGGTCAACAAAGGCCTCAGCATGATTAAGACAGTGTCTAAGGCTTTGTAGAAGAGTGGGTGTTATCTGATTAGAGACTAGATCCTGTTGATACAGGGTGTGTCAATAACCTCATATTTGTCTGTCCTCTCCTCAAAGGGTGGTTTCAGCATTGTCTCTCACGCCTGCCCAACCAGCAATAGTAGCACTTTCATGTTGGCATGTGTGAGTTCATTTCTCAATTTGCAAATGTTCTTTGCTGACTATTTATGGTTCATTTCCAAAATAGTGAAACCTCAAATATTGTGATGGCCACCCATCTATCAAGTATAGAGTAGGCAATTTTGCTAACCATGTATTTTAAGCATTGCTGTCCGTTTGGGGAATGGGTCGACATTTTCACAACTTTTAGGTCCCTACTACCTATTATATGCCATTTACTAAACATAGCGTCACAGTGCAGCTATGGCGCAATGCTAAACATATGGACTGGCAATGATAGTAGCAACTAGTTTGCTTTGCCTCAAAGCTGTAAAGGGTCTTTCAATGTCTCCAAGGCACATTATGGTTGGCTACACGCTTGATAATAGCAGCTTAGAGGGAGTAACAGTGCCACTCTAAAATAGGTTCTAAGGTGATTCTATGTGACAGATAATAAACACCCTCTTTTTCATCTTAGGGGGCTGTTACAGAAAACAGTGATAATTCAATAACGAAAAAAGAGTAACAAAATATTTTTTTACGGTATATTTGAAGAGGGTGGTATTACAGAAAAATAATTACGCTATTGATTTACTTGTGTTAGCGTAGGTTTTATGTTTTCAAAAGTGGTGTTAGGAAATACAGTAAACTTGCCTAAATTAGCGCTGATTTCAAGGCTTTAGCGTAAATTATTAACCATAGTTAGTTAAGCATTAGCATTTATATGCTTTTTTTCACCATTTTTTACATTGTTTTTCTGGAACAGCCCTGAGAGGAAGTTTCAGGAAGGAGAACAGATAAAAAGGAGGATAGTAGCACCTAATGTTGAAGATGGACGCCATTTTGAATGTTAGAAGACTGGTATACTTCTATGTAAGGTACCAGCCAGTGTTAAAGGGGCTTAGACAAAGCTTATTTAATGTAGTTTCATCTAGGCTACCAGATACATCTATGTCATGTTTACTTGTTTTACTTCTTTATTCTGCTGATTTATCTAGACCTACCCAAATATCTAGACCTACCACTTGTAACAACATTTATAGTATTCTACATTATATGTTGTTGGTATTTCCTGAGAGTAATCCAATCTCAATGTATCAAGCCAACTTGCTCAATCTAGCACATACCTGCTAAGTAATGCCATAAGGTTATGATAGATTAATAACATAAGTATTCCGACAGCTCTCATTTGAAGTCTATTCATTTATTACTTATGATCGATAAGTTGTTCTTATTAGAAATGCTGATATTGTATAAATGTGATGAAGAAGCAAACTCAGCTAACAATGAAACGCTATTTTACTAAATAGCGTGAAACGTTATTTAACGTCAAAATAGCGTTTTAAAACTTTATATAACGTTATGCCATAGTGAGGGGCCTTGGAAAAACGTTATATAACGTTATAAAACGTTGTATAACTTCTTTTGTTCACTGGGAACACGTTATTGCCACTGCTTATGCAACTTTCCGATCATGCAAAACAGCCTGGGGCTTGCTAGCATCAGTTTTCTCACCAATGAAATATCATCCGTTATGAAGTAGTTTACTTTGCTGGGTGTGTGGGCTTCAGATGAATTAGGTTGTCTTTCTGACCCACATCAGAGGAGAGAGGAGGGTGATCGAGCTCAGGGCACCCTACCCTACAACCCAGGATTGCAATCCTAGGATATTTGGTTTTTACAACCAACTTTAAATGGCGGAGGGAATGGGATGGTTATAGTTCAAGGTACCCAACCCTCAACCCATACTGGGAAAAGGTAGTATGTGATTAAATATGAAGTAAATGGCTTTGTGAGCCTCACAAGTATTAATATGACATTCTCTTCCATGGCATACCAGAGGCAGTCTGCAATTGCAGATCCAGGAATTTAAAAAGGGGGAGGGGTGTTCTATAGGTAAAAATCTTCCTCCCTGATCTTTGGGAATTTTATAGACAGGTCATTTTGTATAAGTTACTCCCCCATTTAAGAGACTATATTTCGAGAGTTGATTCTTATGTATTTTTTTCAAGAAAATTTAAGTCTGCCAGGGGACATTGCAGATTTTGCATATTAAGGTCCCTGATTAGCATATTCTAATTAGGTAGCCAAATATCAGGTTTCATAAGCAAAACAACTGTCAAATTGGTCCAAAGCTTTTAGAAATGATAATAAACCTTCAGATAGGGCTGAGGCTGAGGATTTGCACACACATTCCCTGGGTCATGAAAAGCAATTATAAATTTGGCGACATAGCAGTTACCGTATTCGACATAATAAGCACCCTGGGCACTTATAAAATTATTTTTATGGTCGTTTCAGAACTTAAGAGTTTGATTATCTCTAAAGTTGTCTCTAAGCCATTCTTATAGCCATATCTAAAGATGGCAACTACTGAATATTTCTCCTCTTCTACTCAACTTAGAATCATGATTGCAATAGCTAAATATACATTTCTGAGGCCAAGGAATGCAATGGTGTTCATTCTGAGGAGATGGATGGCAGCCATCTTGGATTTTTATAAGGTTATCCTTAGAAAATTAATTAGCTGATTTTCGTTATCAATTACTCCCTTTCATTACAGATGTTATCATTATCCCAACTGCAGTGATATAAATTATAACCTGAGCACCATGTTAGATTTGATGGTGTTTTAGACATGGTAGCCATCTTCATAGTTGCAATTAACGGAGTATCAATGGGTGCCTGGCAGCAACAGCCTCTTGCCGGCCGACAGCATTTACAGTATTATAGTCTGGGTTGTAGGCACACATATGGGATAAGATACTGGTCAAAATGGCAGTGGCTGTAATGAAACCCGTTTAATCTCTGCCAGGTTGAGGCATCCACTAAAAACATCTATATACGTAATCTATGTCTTTCTGTTGTTTTTTGTTGTATCCCAATATTGGCAATATCTTAGTATCAGCAGAAATGGGTACGTGCTTTAGCCCATTCAAGGCATCTTATGGATCAATGTCAAACTATGAATTATAGATATTGAGATGAGCAACGATAGATACCACCAACAGAAAGTCATTAACAAAGGCCTGCCCTCTGTGGTGGTCTTATGGTGTCAACAAATACACATTACTAAGGCAATTAGAACAGTGTGGTATCCCGGGAATCACGCCATGGTTATTCAAGAGTGGTCTACATTCACAGGTAATCAACACTTGCAAACAACATGTCATAGCAGGTGTCAATTCCCATAAGAATCAGTGTGGGGTCCCTCTTTTGTTGGCTAGTTTACATAAGTAGCATTGATACTTAGTTCACATACCACATCATATTTACACCTGTAAATTTTCGCCAGCGATATTCTCACGAGGAACTCGTGCGTATAAGGGCCGCTATTCGCACAGGGAACGGTGAGACAGGCGACGGCACTGGCCAACGGCGAGATAGGCGATCCCACGAGGAAATTGGCGAGATAGGAGACCGTACATGGACATGGCGAGATAGGCGACCGTACATGAACATGGCGAGAGAGGGGACATGCATGAGGATAACATGAACTTTTCTTATGCATCTCAGCAAGTAAAAGCATGGTGTAATGGTCAGCATGTCCGTCTCCCATGTCTCTGGCCAGGATTCGATTCCCTGTAGGGATTTGTTTTAATGGTGTGACGAGATAGGGGACATGACGACAAGAGAGGGGACATGACGACGAGAGAGGGGACATGACGACGAGAGAGGGGACATGACGACGAGAGAGGGGACATGACGACGAGAGAGGGGACATGCATATATATATGATCTTTTTACGGTCTTCAACCAATGTATTGCGTAATAAATTGTTGATTACATTCTTCTATAATGTTATGTACTGTTCTGCCTCTGAAAAGTGATAAATCTGGGAATGAAGACACTGTAAACATGGCGAGATAGGCGACCGTACATGAACATGGCGAGAGAGGGGACATGCATGAGGATAACATGAACTTTTCTTATGCATCTCAGCAAGTAAAAGCATGGTGTAATGGTCAGCATGTCCGTCTCCCATGTCTCTGGCCAGGATTCGATTCCCTGTAGGGATTTGTTTTAATGGTGTGACGAGATAGGGGACATGACGACAAGAGAGGGGACATGACGACGAGAGAGGGGACATGACGACGAGAGAGGGGACATGACGACGAGAGAGGGGACATGACGACGAGAGAGGGGACATGACGACGAGAGAGGGGACATGCATATATATATGATCTTTTTACGGTCTTCAACCAATGTATTGCGTAATAAATTGTTGATTACATTCTTCTATAATGTTATGTACTGTTCTGCCTCTGAAAAGTGATAAATCTGGGAATGAAGACACTGTAAATATGTTACACAAGAAACTTATTTTTTTTCACAAACCGTAAACTATGTATTCTATCATAATTTTATAACCAAATTGTATCAAATTTGTTTATGTCATTATCCATATTATCTTCCCTTAATACACTACTAACATTGGGTCATTATTCAGTCATTTAATTGTCTAACACCATTGCCAAAGAGCCCTGAAATACGGGGCACCTTGAGCCCCGTTTTTTGTGGCTCAATGTGCCCCATGCTGGTCATCACAGATAAGATTGATGTTATTCAAATTACATAACACACCTAGCAGTAAAGTTGGGTTCTTTTCAAGGGTTCATGTGTATACTTCGACCTCCATAGAGATCTTAGGCCAGCAATGTTTTTTAACTACTTTCAAGGCCATAAACCTTTAATGTTGTCTAACTTTCTCATCAGCATCCTAAAATCATCATGATGTTGCTGATTTGAACTGTCTATATAAGGGGGTAATGTGGTAGGCATACTGACAGAAAATTCCCAAAGGAATAACAAAGAGAGCGGGCGGCTCAACGTGCCCGGGTGGTCAACGTGCCCCGGTCTCCCCTACTGCACTTTGAGATGGCTGTACTCTTTCCTATTTTACAGTTACAACAAAATAATGGTAATTGTGATAGGTCGCCTCTCTCGTCGTCGCCTATCTCACCGGGCGTGTAGGTCGCCTATCTCGCCGGTCCTCGTGTAGGTTGCCTATCTCATCGTCGCCTATCTCGCCAGTTCCTCGTGCAAATAACGGCCGCTATTCGCACGAGCTCCTGGTGCGGATATCATCGGCCGTAAATTTTTGCGAGACCAAAAATGTTGAATTGTGCACCATGCAGTGCATGGAACCTTAGCAGCTTTATTTCCTCTGTGTATCCCCTATCCCCCCTCCAGTGCCACTTACATGAATGAATTAGTGCATATTATAGCTAATTCTTAGTGATGGCCCAATATGACAGTTCCAGTCTCTCTGGCTTTGCCCCCAGCTTTACAAGCCACAGTTTAGTCACTAAATCAATCTGTCCACAATCTCTTTTTTTGCCTGTCCAAGTCATCCTCTGCATCCTCTGCATCTCTTTCCCTCTAAAGATCTGAATACTCTGATTTATTATGTAATGCTTCCAGTGCCTGCTCAGTGATAGGCATGGATTGCCCTACTTTGAGAGTTCTTGGCTCCATGTCTGAGCTGCATCACTGATGCAGGGGATAAGCAGTAGGTGTTTGGGTGTTTTGCCTACTTGACGATCGATAATAGACAGAATTTTGGTGAAAAAAAAGAACTGCAGTGCATACTGAACAAAGCTCTCTGCTGTGTACATAAAGTAAAGGTAGAAAAGAATCCCAGGTACAACAGTGTCAAATTGCATGAAGCTAGAAAAAAGGAGGGAACTTCACCTCATCTATTATGCCTTCTATGTATCATGTCTTGAAAAATAATTATGTTGACAAAAGAGTCCTACCAACAAGGGCACCTGCTGGAAAGATGCTGTTAGTCCCAAACAGTCTCAAACCAATTGTACTCAGAAGTGCCTTGTTTAGATGCATTGTTATCTGGAATAGGCTGAAACCTGAATTTACCCTAATAGAAGACACAGAACAAGGACGGCGGCAAAGGTAAACCTCCCCAGAAGCGCCACTTCAACGTTAGGCGGCGCCACCGCATGGGGAGTGGCGCCGCCTAGCGGTTGGCCCACCAAGCGGTGCCACCAGAACGAGGCAGCAGCAGCCACAACATGGCGGACATGGCGGCCGCAGAAGGCACCAAGCCGAAATACAAAGGCAAACAGTGCCAGGCAGCAGACTGCAAGAACTTTGAGGGACTCTGCCCTGGGAAATCATTCTTCAGGTTTCCTCCTGATAAAAAACGGTAGGTTGTCCATAGAAAGTGTGACCAGAAGTCTTTGAATTTGACACGGGATCTGCCCCTTCAACCTTCAAGTTCACGTCAGGCCGATGTCCGAATCGACTGGGTGGGTGAAGTGACGGGCATAGTACTAGTACATGTAGTAGTAGATCTACTACTACTACGACTAGGCTATCAGAATGAAAGTAAGAGTTTACCGTCCGAGAGTTCTGCAAAACAGATGCGGCCTTTTTTCATTTTTTTTTTTTATTCATGAAGTGACGGACGTAGTAGTAGTACTACTACTACTACTACTACTAGATCTACTACGACTAGGCCATCAGAATGAAAGAATGAGTTTACCATCCGAGACTTTTTAGAATGTGATGAGGCTTTTTGTCATTGTTCATTAACTGCTCTATAGGCCTGAGTATTTTATTGCCAGCTGGGGGAGGGGGGGGGTGAATATATAGGCCATGGGGCGGGGGTCGACACTCCCCCCCCCCCCCCCTACTACGTTAGCCCCCCCCCCCCCCTAAAACCGCATGCACAACAAATCCCTGTGTCTAATGCCCATGACACAAAATAATTGAACTTCTAGAAGTAGAACACTTAAATTTTTTATCTTTAGATTAGTTTTAAGATAGAACTCGTCCAAAATACCTCACTAGGTTGATTATTATTATGAACATGTGTGAGGTAGGCTACTTACAGTCTATTTCAGTTAGGTATCACAATCAATAAGATCTATATGTTAAGTAAAGTGCTCTCTGAACCCCGGTGCCCCAGTCATTTGGGTTCGTCAGGGTGTAGGCAGAGATGCAGATCAAATGATTTTCGTACCGCCACACAGTGTCCATCTGCAGTCTTTATATCTAAATAAATCTATAAAGATCAACCCTTTAAGTACTCAATTAGATATTTAGGGAGTGTTCATTTATTAGTTATAGGGGGGGGGGTGGGTTTGGGGGGGGGGGCATAAAAATTTCCGACCCCTCCTGAGGGGGGGCATAAAAAATTCTGATCCCTCTTGAGGGGGGGCGTAAAAAATGTAGCCCTTTTAGCAAAAAAGCCAGCGTGTTACTATAGTTCAAAGGGGGGTGGGCGAAAAATTTTCGGCCCCTCCGGCAAGGGGGGGCACAGATTGTTCCACGCGCTCTCGAGGGGGGGGGGCGTAAAAAAATGTCGTCCCTCCGCGCGAAATCTCACCACCCCCCCCCTGTAATTAATAAATGAACACTCCCTTAGTATGCTCATTTCCAAGGTGGAATTCTTATACTATACTGTACTATACGTTCTAAGGTAGTCAGAGATTTTGACAGGAATTTTTGCAATGGCGCACCCAAAATCAGGAACAATGCGTCATTTTGAAAATAGATGGGCCATTATAGTACCTGTACTAAAACATCAATAAATATTTGTAATTAAATTAGACATTTAGTCACCTCTATATAGGACCACAAATCCGCAAACTCCAGAAGGGAATACATTTTGGAATTGATATTTTAGGTTTGGAATTTTTGGTAGATTTCTACTGTTGTTACACATATAAATATTCGATCTCTTTATCTGGACTCTAGATGTGAAAGAGAGCCTATACAGCGAGGGGAGGAGAGGAAGGGGATAACATTGGAAAATATTTTGGAAAATATAATAACATTTAATATGTTGCTATTATTTTCTTTTAATCCATCACACTTATTATACCGTTCTTAATTCAAAGGATACGCCTATCGATTCGCTTTCCCTGTGTTTCTAGCTTTCAAATGGTATATGGCATGATATATTTCCTATATTACAACCTAGACATGATTTCATAGAACATGTTTGGGAACATAATTCATGATGATTTATGCGCCAATGGGCGCATACTATGGTGCATTTAATGCGCCATTTAGAATTAAAATGCGTGAATTGCGCGCTGCGCGGCCCTGTCAAATCCCCTGAGACTGTAGTTCACATGTAGCACACGGAGCAATAGCTTTCCAATACTGTTTAAATCATGGGAAGTGATAGGGTAGTTCTTGAGATAATTCGTATTTTTTACTTAAATATACAATAGATGAGATTCTAATTGAATAGTGTATTGGTACATGGCTTCTGGAGATGCGATAATCTTGAATGTTTTAGAAATGGAAGTAATGAAATATTTTTGAAATAATGAAATTTTTATGCGGCCCCTCCAAAGGCATGCGGGCGGTGGACGGTAAACTCTCACTTTCATTCCCATGGCCTAAGTTAATGTGACGGGATTATTGACCATATTAATATGATTTAAAAAAAGTGATTGTTGACCTGTAGAATTGCGAAAAGGAGCCCTTAGAAAGGTGACATCAGGGGGCAGTTTTAGTAAACCGCTGTGGCATATGTAGCGAGATCTTAGGCCATGAGAATGAAAGCAAAAAGTAAGAGTTTACCGTCTGGGATTTTTGGAAAACATGTGCGGCCATTATTCATTTCTGCATTATTATGGATTTCACTAAAAAACTGAATTTCGGAGTTTTCTGGGGCATTATTTCAGACTACTGTTCAGACTTTTGAACAAATGAAAATAATGAAAATTTATATTGAAAATGAACTGCTACCATCCTCTAAATCTCTAAATATAAAAACATGTGAAGTTTAATTTTTCTCCTAGTTAGTAAAAATATATGCAAAATACATAAGTTTGTTTTGAAAGAAGTGTAAATTCATTGAATAGTGGCTACATGGTCATAACTTCGCTTCTAATAGGTCTATCTGAAAAATTCTTATAACTTCTTTTTTATATTTCAGATTCGCTGTGTGGAGGCATGCACTAAAACGGGAAGACTTGAAGAGAACACTTCCTCAATCCAAGTTCAAGCATAGGCGTATATGCAGCGACCATTTTGCGGATTGTATGTTTAAGAATCCCAATGACAGGTGTGTATCAAAATGTTATTAATTAAATTGCGTTCAGCCAGTAAAAGTCAATCTATTTATATAGTGAATGACACTACCATAGAAAGCCTGCGTGTTGTTGCAGCTGTTGGTGTGCTTGCATGTTGTTAAACCATTACCACACATACATGTCCCAGGTACATACAGCACCCCAGGGCCACCCTGTACCCCAGGCACATGTAATCCCAGCACTACCGGGTAGTTTACACTCAATATGACTAAACCAACCCTAAACCCCTTGTATGACTGCTTCTATACTAGATAAGATAAGATTAGATAAGGTCGAAACGTTGGTTCAAACAGAAGATGCTCCTAGCCAGGGCCCTTTGTTTATGTACTTCCAAGCTTTCTTATATCTCTGAAATCTCATTGCAGGAAGAGTGGCTTGAACTGCAATGCCACCCCTACACCTGTGAGAAAGATGCATGGCACTCAAGCAAGCCAACCATCAAAGCGGAAGGCTCCAGCAAAAAGAGTGTACCAGCCTACTACAAAGAGAAGAAAGGTGGACAGAGGTAGGACTCATGGGAAATCTTGCTTTATTGGATTGGGTCATTACTGTGCACAATATTAAAAAAAAATAGTATTGAAATATGTTAACTGCCCCACTAAAAGTTATCAAATGCTTTGTATTTCCTACATTTTTGACAACGTGGGAATGGCAATCTCCTTCTATCATTAATGGTATGTATTCTCTTTCAGGGTCAACTACAACAAACCCAACTCAGGGACTGTTTACAATATTATTACGGTCATGTATAGATAACATATTAACATAGCAAGACTCAGCATGCAATAACAGTAACCAAAGAGCAAATACTATTAGTGGCACTTTGCTGTAACCGCATGCTAACATAACTCATATTTTCAGCTTACAGTCTCACATAACACTGCGACCAGAGACCTGAAGTGTGTCTGTTGTGGCTAGTCAGTTCTTTGCTTCTCAGTCAAGGGACTTTTGGCAGAGTATGGCCCATATAGGCCAGTCTCGTGGGTTCGAGTCCCACGGTCCCTGGGAATGGTGAAAGCTGCTGACACAACATTATGGATATGCTGATTTCTTGGTCCACGCTATTTGATAACAGTAACATGCATGCTTAAATTGTAATATACTAGATGTAAGATCTATAAAGTGTATGCTTACAGAAGGTCCAGCTGCAAGGTAGTTTAACATTAGATGTAATAACTGCTTTGGCCCATCTCCTTGTCCCAACTGTAACATCGCAAATTCCTGCATATAACCCGCATGTCGTGTATACCTTACCGTCGTGTTTAAGCGTCCCGGCAACTTCGGAGGGATGTTTACCCCCAGCGCTTATACAAGACAGGCGCTTAGCGTAAAGCCTCGCGTATAAGCTGCGGCTAGTACGCGAATCAGATCGGCAGTGCGGCTTATAGCATCGGCCCAGAGTCAGGGTGCAGCTTATACGCGAGTTTTTGCTACTATGGTACAGTACTAAAAGCCACCATACTCAGATCTCTGATGCGGCTTATAAGATCGGCCAAATGACCGGGTGTGGCTTATACGGGAGTTAGGCTTATGCGCGAGGTTTTACGGTATTTGAAATCCATATTAAGTGCTTCAGAAATATTTCAAGACCTCCATACCACCGGCGCTTATTGACCGGCACTATGTGTCCGGTCAGGTATTAAGATAGACAGATGGCCGTAAGCTAAGACAGACAAACGGCGAGCCCATTGAAATAGCATTGAGGGATCGGACCTAGCACCCTAGCAGCATATCCTCTATTCTCCGTAGGATTAGTACTAGACACCCTGCACTGCTGCCCTCTGCCAGGGTGATTATAAACTAATTCCGCTGACTCCTCCCATTCCTCAGCATTGCCTAGCTCACAATCCGCTAAAATATACCTAGCCCCATATGGTCTATTGACTCCCACCCAGAATGCACTGCTCATTCCGGTCTGCTGAGTTTTCAATAGGTACATGGCATTTGAAAACTCACTGGAGCCCGCCCAAGGTTATCACACCTCCCATAGAAGCTCCCCAGTACCACCGCGGTGGCTTAATCTGTACATTGCGGCCCTTAAAGGGAAGTGGCAACATGTTTGTGACACCTGGATAATAACCCTTTAAGGCCTTCTATATACACCCATCCCCAACACACTGTACACCTTGTAATACGAATATAGTAATGGGTAATGTTGGCCTCAAAGGGTTAACTATATGGTGAATGTCGTCTGCTATTTCCTATGCCGCTCTCTGCTACTTACCAGGCCACCACAAGCCTCACACATACCGCTTTTGTCATTAGAAAGTTGAATGAATTATCTAATTTGAGTACAGTACGTTATTTCTCATTTCTGACAGCAGAATCGTAATCGCCAGAAGAAGCTACCCTAATTTCATATATTGGAAGTCATATATAATCGAATTCCAGGTGGTGGCTATAGGTGAGCAGGTGGCTGTGGGAAAGCAGGTGGCTGGGGGCGAGCAGGTGGCTGTGGGCGTCAGCGCCCGGCAGCGCGTAACCGCTGTTTTACGTCTCGGCTGAAAAAGCGAGTCGATCGGAGCGTCAGCAGCGACACTATCTTCGTTGCAGCTTCGTTTCTGGTTCGACGTGTCGGGTTGGCCGGGGGGCGGCATGAGCTGCAGATGATTTTGCCTCCAAAACCGATTTTGCCCCCAAAACCGATATTGAGCCCCTAAACGATTTTGACCCAAAAACGATTTTGAAGTTCTCCTACCCTTCCGAAAATCGGGCCGATCGGAGCGTACACAGCGAAGATATTTGCGATTTTTGTTTTGTCGGATTATATTGGTACCTATGTGTTCTCTGTTTATCCCGTTCTCTGTTTATCCCGTTCTCCGTTTATCCCGTTCTCCGTTTATCCCGTTCTCCGTTTATCCCGTTCTCCCTTTCTTCCGTTCTCCGTTTATCCCATTTTCCGTTTATCTGGTTTTCCGTTTATCCCGTTCTCCGTTTATCCCGTTCTCCGTTTATCCCGTTCTCCGTTTATCCCGCTCTCCCTTTATCCTGTTCTCCGTTTATCCCGTTCTCCCGTTCTCCCGTTCTCCCTTTCTCCCGTTCTCTGTTTCTCCCGTTCTCTGTTTCTCCCATTCTCCGTTTAGCCCGTTCTCCGTTTAGCCCGTTCTTCATTTATCCCGTTCTCCGTTTATCCCGCTCTCCGTTTATCCCGCTCTCGCTTTATCCAGCTCTCCCTTTATCCTGTTCTCTGTTTATCCCCTTCTCCCTTTCTCCCGTTCTCCGTTTATCCCGTTCTCCGTTTATCCCGTTCTCCGTTTTCCGTTTAGCCCGTTCTCCGTTTATCCCGCTCTCCGTTTATCCCGTTCTCCGTTTATCCCGCTCTCCGTTTATCCCTTTCTTCCCTTCTCCCTTTCTCCCTTTCTCTCGCTCTCCCTTTCTCCCTTTCTCCCTTTCTCCCGTTCTCTGTTTCTGCCGTTCTCTGTTTCTCCCTTTCTCCGTTTAGCCCGTTCTGCGTTTAGCCCGTTCTCCGTTTAGCCCGTTCTCCGTTTAGCCCGTTCTCCGTTTAGGCCGTTCTCTGTTTATCCCGTTCTCTGTTTAGCCCATTCTCTGCTTAGCCCGTTCTCCGTTTATCCCGTTCTCTGTTTATCCTGTTCTCCGTTTAGCCCGTTCTCCGTTTATCCCGCTCTCCGTTTATCCCATTCTCCGTTTATCCCGCTCTCCGTTTATCCCGCTCTCCCTTTATTCCGCTCTCCCTTTATCCCGCTCTCCATTTATCCTGTTCTCCGTTTATCCCGTTCTCCCTTTCTCCCGGTTTCCCGTTCTCCCTTTCTCCGGTTCTCCGTTTATCCCGTTTTCCGTTCATCCCATTCTCCGTTTATCCCATTCTCTGTTTACCCCGCTCTCCGTTTATCCCATTCTCCGTTTATCCCGCTCTCCCTTTATCCCGCTCTCCCTTTATCCCGCTCTCCCTTTATCCCGCTCTCCATTTATCCTGTTCTCCCTTTATCCCGTTCTCCCTTTCTCCCGGTTTCCCGTTCTCCCTTTCTCCCGTTCTCCCTTTCTCCCGTTCTCCGTTTATCCCGTTTTCCGTTTATCCCAGTCTCCGTTTATCCCGCTCTCCGTTTATCCTGTTCTCCGTTTATCCCGTTCTCTGTTTATCCCGTTCTCCGTTTATCCCGCTCTCCGTTTATCCCGTTCTCCGTTTATCCCGCTCTCCGTTTATCCCGCTCCCCCTTTATCCTGCTCTCCCTTTATCTCGCTCTCCCTTTATCCCGCTCTCCGTTTATCCTGTTCTCCGTTTATCCCGTTCTCCCGGTTTCCCGTTCTCCCTTTCTCCCGTTCTCCGTTTATCCCGTTTTCCGTTTATCCCGTTCTCTGTTTATCCCGTTCTCCGTTTATCCCGTTCTCCGTTTATCCCGTTCTCCGTTTATCCCGTTCTCCGTTTATCCCGTTCTCCGTTTATCCCATTCTCCGTTTATCCCGTTCTCCGTTTATCCCGTTCTCCGTTTATCCCGTCCCGTTTATCTTAGACAATAACCTTTTAATCCTAATTTGGTTGCCGGTCATCACACCTACGGTGTGCAAATCCTAGAGCAGAACCTTTGCATCCTAGTACAAGACCTGCGCTTATTAAAAACACGACGCTTAAATGCGACGGTACGATAACCCATACAACAACTTTCAGAAAACACTATAACCCGCATGTGGTTTCTGAAAGTTGACGTTAGTATACTATTACCCGCACCTAGACTTTAAGGTTATTGTCCGAGCGAACTATATAAGTCAACCTAAGATTCCGCAGCCTCAAAGAGGGAAACCGTGCATAGGTAGGGATAACCACTAAAAAGGCCTATAGCGCCTTGAATCCTGAACACCTGGCTCTGGTCCCCATTCACTACCCTTGTAAGTGGAGGCCTTGGTGGGCACACGCTACCCTTAAGGCCTAAAAAAAGAAGTTGTGTTCCGGTAACATGGCCCAAAAAAAAAGAGGGTCGGTAGGTCGATATTTAAAAAAAATGTTAGACCACTCAAAAAAAAAAGGTTTCTCATCACCAAGTTCTGAGAAATCTGACGAGGGAGGCTTCTTTTTTTAATTTCTTTTTTTTACTCGCAGGCCAAAATCCCCCCCCCCCTTTTTTTCACATTTCTAGCAGGGGCAAGCAGCAGTAGTCACGCATCAACTGCCCCCCCCCACCCTGCTCTTATCCTTACTGGGAGCCAGCCATCACACCTTGGGTCGCCCTGAGCCTCCCCCTCCCTCACATGCAATCTGAATGCAGTCCCAGTGCTGCCTTATCCAACACCCGGGTGGGGGGGGGCACTCTCTATCTTAACTATAGTAACTATGTGTAAAAATCACCTCCGATTTGGTACCCTTATCATGCAGGGAAGATCAAGCAACTAGCCACCTTTTCAAAGGAAATTTATCTAAAAAACAAGGGAACTAATCACTAATCAAGGGAAGCCAAGAACCCCAGTCTCCACCAGCCTCCCGTGACTGATGTTCAAACATCAAAAGACTGACCTCCCTAACACCCCCCCCCCCCACACACTCACACACTTACCTACTTGCTAGACCCACCAAGGCATCAGTAAAGTCGGAGCACTTAGAACATGAGAGAAGGGAGGGTGGGGTTGGGGGAGGGCTGGAGGGCTTCAGGTGTGTTCGGACACGGGAGGAGGGAGGGTAGAGGCTATCTGATACCTAGAAAATAGTGATTTATCTATACATCCGATACCAATGACATCCCTACTGAAGTACTATTATGACAGGGAGTCCATTTCTGAAAATTTATTTAACATATATTGGGTACGATTTACACTCCTGCTACGTTATAGTCTGTTTTTTTTATCATCCCCCCCAATAAAAGGTGCTACATAAACTAATTTTACATTTAATTAAAATTATAAGTTTCCCTGAATAAAAAGTGAGCCTCACCTGCCTCACACTCCCCAAGAGGCAAGACGAGAGTGAATCTTATAACAAACTCTGCTCTGTTCTGACGACAAATTGTCCCCCGTTTTGACGGCAAACTGTGGCTGATTATGACGGCAAACAGTGGCCGATTATGATGGCAAACTGTTGCGGTCGATGCACCAGCCCTAAGTGCATGGACTGGCCCACTACCAGAGCCGATCTGTCAGCCTTTAGTGTGTGCACTAAAAAAAACTGCAGAGCCGATTAATTGGGCAGTACATTCAAATGACTTTCAGAGAGTGCTGCTTCCAACCACCAAGCTCATTATTGACTTTTTTAATGTTAGTGGCCCCTGACTAACAGAAGTTAAGTTGCAGCTATTTGACGAATACGGTTACGTGGTACCTTCTGTTTCATTGTGTGGTAATGTTGAAGTGCTGAATCATTATTTTAATAATTATTGATGTCATTTTCCAGCTACACAAGTGGCTGCACAAGTGGCAAGCACAAAGCATGACCACACCTACACACGCTTTTCCAACCGGAGGCAAAAAGAAATTGTTGAGCAGCTTGCGGAAAATGCAACATTAAAATCAACGGTCAAGAACTTGAAAAGAAAGTATAGGAAGCTCTCACAGCGTTGGGCAAACCGCGAGACTATTCTCGAACTACTGAAGGGGGTCCTTCCCAAAGCCAGCTACAGCTTTGTGGCTACACAGATTCGGGTGAGCAAGAAGCATCCCAAGGGGGTTCGGTGGACTGACAAGGAGAAGTGCCTAGCACTCTCTCTCTTTCACCAATCCCCTGCCTGCTACCGGCTACTGAAGCAGATCTTCAGGCTGCCATCTGTCAGGACACTGCAGCTCACTATGGCTAAACTGGACATCAACACAGGCTGGAACCAAACCATTCTCAATGGCCTTACAGAGAAGGCAAAGAGTAAGAAGGGAATTGAGCGTGTCGCCGTGCTCATGTTCGATGAGATGTGCCTGAAGCAGCACTTGCGGTACAATCGAGGGCATGATGTTGTGGAGGGGTTCGAAGATATGGGGGGTGAGAGGTCGCAGTATGTGGCCAATCACGCCTCCGTATTTATGTTACGTGGTCTGACCGACTCGTGGAAACAGCCGATTGGATACTTCCTCTCGTCTGGCCCCGTTCCACACCCTGAGCTGAAGCAGTTGGTGCTGGAGGGTTTAGAAAAGGCTAAACAAACCGGTTTTGTCGTTAAAGCCTTTGTGTGCGACCAGGGGTCCAACAACCGGGCCATGCTCACAAAGCTAGGTGTCAGTGAACAGACCCCCTTCCTAACTCATGACAGTGAGCAGATCTTTGTGCTGTATGATCCTCCGCATCTACTAAAAAACGTGCGAAATAACCTGAAGTCCAGCAACCTCATGTTTGAGGGCAACCTTGTGGAGTGGCAGCACATTGTTGACATGTCCGAGCATGACAAGAGTCCGCGATTTCAGTACTGCCCTAAGATAACACGGAAGCACATAGACCTCGAAGCATTTAAGGACATGAAAGTCAGCCTAGCAACGCAGATCTTCAGCCACTCCGCATTCGTCGCTATAAAGTGCATGGTCCATGCCAAGAATCCGCCACTGCCACCAGAAGCGATCCACACGGCAGAGTTTTGTGAATTTATGGACTCCTTATTTAATGTCTTCAATTCCATCACCTTCACTGACGGGCATGACCTGCGCAAACCACTGATGCAGAAGACACGCCACCTGCAGTTCCTTCAGGAGGCATTGCTCAAACTGTCCAAGATAAGGCTCCCAAATGGGAAAGATCTGCCGTGCCTCCAAGGCTGGAGGATCAGCATCAAGGCGGTGATAAGCTTGTGGAACTGGATCCACACTGAACACAAGGTTATCTAGTATTGGTTGAATCACTAACATTGTTGTTTGGTCTTGAAGTTGTTCTGTTTGATAATTCTTGCCTTTATATGTGTTTCTACAGGTGTTGTCACTTGTGAATTGTGAGTTCCTTTTAGTAAGGGAGTGCTCAGGGCGGTGGTGGATTTGGGGGGGGGGGGTAAAAAATTTGGACCTCTTGACGGGGGGGGGGGGGGTAAAAAGTTTAGACCCCTCTTGGGTGGGGGGGGGTAAAAAAAAATTCAACCTGTTTTGAGGGAAAAAGCCAGCGCATTACTATGCTAAGGGGCGCGAACGCGTGCGATTTTTGGGCTGCTGGGGGGGGTGTGAAAAAATGTTGCACGCTCAGCGCGAAATCTCACTGCCTCCCCCCCCCCTGTTGTTAAAAATGAGCACTCCCTAACATTAATAGAATCAGCTTTATACAGGGTTCCTGAAGAAAGTCCATTTAAGCTTAAAAGATAGTCAAAGCTTAGGAAAAACATTTCCAATTGCTATGAATTTGATTAGATAAATATTTTCCTCAAATGATAGTACGTACCTTTGTGACATATCCACTAAAAGATACTATATGTGTAGATTTTGTAACAACAAAAAATATTGTAAAATAATCACGTTGTTTCTACTACAGAATGTTTTTAAAAAAAAAGCATCTGTGCTATCCCCATGCCCTCTCATTCTGGAAATTAGTCCACATTATCAGAAATCTACATTACTCTCACACAGGCCAAGTTCCTGATGACACGCAGGGTTAACCAGGACTGCGTCGAGAACTTCTTCTCCCAGGTCCGGCAAAAGAACGGAAATGTGACAAACCCAGACACGCTGCAGTTCAGATCCGCGTACCGGGCCATCGCTGTGGACACCCTCTTCCAGCAGAGCAAGGGTAGCAACTGTGAGGCAGATACGGACAGCATGCTGCTCCAGGTTTGCCCTTTGTAATAATTGCCCATTTTATGTATAAATCAATTATATAGCACTGAATGCCATTGCTAATTACCGTAATACCCTGCCATCAAGCCAAATTCGTTTTGGCGTTTTTGTATCCCATGAGCCTAATTTACCCCTTCAAACTCACACTCACTGTAGCATCGTAATGGCTGATGTTAACCCTTCAGACATCGGCCACAATGGCCGGCCATGACCATAACTTTCCAACAATGACAGATTTTTTCAGACAGTCCTATTAGAAGCGAAGTTATGGCCATGTAACCATTTGTGAGTTAATGTAGACTATGGTGGTAAGGTATTAACTGTTCTGACCTAGTGATCAGAAAAGTACTCAGGTAGGGGATTTGTCCATATTTACCACGTTTCCATGAAAACACCTTAATTTTGTGCTCATTCTGAACCATATTCCACGGCGTACTATTTAATATGTTGACCTTCAATTGCTGCAGTTGAAGGACCTGCTGGGAGACAACCAAGCAGGACGTCCTGCAGAGGGTGCTGTCGCACCGAGCAGCTCCTCAGCGGTTCCAGCCAGAGCACCAGTGCAGACTTATCAAGAGGTAACAATAGGTCCAATGTACAAGTACACTAATGTTGAATAGCATTCCTAGAGAGTTAGGAGCGGGGGGGGAGAGGGAGTGGGTGTGGGGGGGGGGGGATGGGGGGTGGATGTGGGCGGGATGGGTGTCCATCAAACAAGAAAGTTTCACGAGGTGGAGCCGAGTGAAATAAGCCTCAGTGAGGAGCTATACGAGTGCTCCTTTGTGTTTATTTCATGTTATTATTAACTATATTCCTCAAAAATCCACTTAATTGATCTGAGAAGCTATTTTAAAGTGTTTAAATCATCAATTTCAATGAACTAAAAGTGAAATACGGGAGAGGGTTATTTAACAGGGGGTGTGAAATACGGCCTTCCTTGGTGAAGCCAATGGGACCGCTGTATTTACCACAAAATAAAATAGATGTTATGGCCTCTTTAAAACCTTAGTGCCTCATGCCCTTGGTCAGCCCTGGCAAGTAACTTGCCAGTTCTGCATTCAAGCATCATGCCGACCCTATGGGTATGAGATAATCCAAGGGCCAGCATGAGGCACCAATGCAGCACCGGCGAGTTACTCGCATGGGCTGCATTGGTGCATCATGACGACAAATGTCATCTCGTAGTGACATCGGTCCTTTAAGGGTTAATATATAATTGAAATAAAAATACCTCGCGATTATCCACGCTCTCACCAGGGATGTGATTTGAAAATTGTAAAACTATAGGAGAATTTTTCTCTATATAAGGGAGTGGTCATTTTTTAACAACAGGGGGGGGGGTCGGTGGATTTTCGCGCGAGTGGGTCGAATTTTTTTGGTCCCCCCGCGGAAGGGGTCCCAAATTTTTTGGTCCCCCCCCTAGGCAGGTTGAAAATGAGCGCGGCCGACCCCTTTGAGCTATAGTAACGCGCGGGCTTTTTCGCTAAAAAGGGGTGTAATTTTTTTGGTCCCCCCCTCAAGAGGGGTCCAAATTTTTTTGGTCCCCCCCCCTTCAAGGGGTCCAAATTTTTTTGGTCACCCCCCCAAATCCACCAACCCCCCCCCTGTTGTTAAAAAATGACCACTCCCTAAGGTATCTAAAAACACAAAATGTAGCCCTCGAGTGAAATGTTGCTTTCCAATCGTCGCAAGCAGGGGAGGGGGGTCGGATTCTGGGGCATGGTCCCAAGAAAATGTAGAAAGTCTAAAAGCCAAATGTTGCATTCTGTCACATATTCTGCTCACCCTGTGACAATTTGAGTAACAGACCCCCCCCCCCCCCCCCCACCCACCACCCCCTGAAAAAATATCTCAGTGGATCTGGACAAACCACGAGGGGGGACTTTTTTGCTCAAAAGTGTAGGAAATCCTACAACTGTAGAAGGAATCACATCCCTGCTCACCTTTATTTGCAATCAATACTTGTATACTTTCTAGTCACAATTCGCTGACCTCCTGAACTTCATGGCTGTCACAACACCTGAGTTGACCATCCCAGAACAACATGTCCTCGTGTACGTCAGCGGTTACCTCGTCAAGAAGGTCGGAGACTACTATGGCTGTGTGGAGTGTCTGGAGACGATGGTGCTCAGCAAGGCCGACGCTACAGGGGAAGAATACCGCTTCATTCACGAGAAGGTCTACAGTAACCTGGTAGGCACTGGAGGGGGACTGGTGTTTCCCAGTGAGGCCATGGTCTGCTTTGTGCACGACCTGGAGCAGCTCTACACAACAGCTCTACCACTGGTCATGCACAGTCGGGGGCTCGTTAGTAGGCTAGTGAAGAAGGCTGCAGAGCTGACATGTCCTGTTCTTTGTAGCACATGCAAGGACGAGGTCTTGCCCTTCCTCACTGGGCTGTTCTTCAGGGTGAAGATCCACCACACCATCAAGCAGCAGAACTTGGACTTGAAGCAGTCAGGTGGGAAGCGGAACAGAAAGGTCATGAATCTCATGCACCTCTAGGCGTTTTGACCAGCGTAGTTGCCTAAGCTGCACCAGGAAATGTATTGTAAAGACACTTGATTCTATTAATCCTTTGAAAGCTGCGGAATGCCTTTATTGTCATTTTCAATGAATGCAGCACTGGCATTGTAGAACCACACCGACCCTACAGAGTTAATACGCTCACTTATGTAGCCCTCTCTAGGTCCCTCCCTCTTGTCCGGAGCTATGAATGGCCAATTGCCTTCCAATTTCAAAGCATGACCATCCCAGTTGTCGTTTGTAAATACAGATCAGAGTGGGGCTATTACTACTACCATATGGCTAAAAGAAAAAGATGTTTGGACAGTGTATGACACAAGTGCACTTTTTATTTCTAGATGTTTACTGCTGTACATGTGGACGACATTACAAAGCTGTCTTATGTTAAACAGTGCAAGCAAGCAGCAAAATCTGTTTAAATATGTATGCTATATTGAATTACAAACTCGCTTTGGATAGTAAATATACAAGGCACAAAAGTGTTCAAAGGTGATATGTCGATAGTACATGTAGCGAAGCATGATATCTTCAGACATTACAACTATTATGCTCCAAGATCTGCCTCACGGTAAAGGTTATAAACATAAAGAGACATGTAAATCTGTAAATAAAAACTTTCTGTATAGCTAGAATTATCTGGCATACTTTTTATACATGTGTTCATCTGATTATTACATGTCATCCCTCCATAGACGCCTGTGAACTGCAGGATTCTCCCCACACTACAATGATGGCGGCACCAAATTACCAAAAAAAATGCTGCCGGTGTCTTTTTAGCTACCTATAGGTTTATAAATAGTTATATTCGAGAGATTTAAATATTTTGGGTGGGGGGGGGGGGAGGTACCGAAAAAGAAAACTTTGAAATCAAGTTGTGTGCGCTGTTGGAGCTGTTCTACGTGAAAGTGGGATGATCCATGTAAAAAAAAAACAAAAAAACTTTTAATACTGCCGAAGTC
Organism: Harmothoe impar; assembly: GCA_947462335.1. Lineage (NCBI taxonomy): Eukaryota > Metazoa > Annelida > Polychaeta > Phyllodocida > Polynoidae > Harmothoe > Harmothoe impar. The sequence continues at coordinate 105,853,996 of OX381704.1, read as the reverse complement.
AAAATTATATTCTGAATATTCCAAGAATATGACAATCATTGATGACAGGAGGAAGGTCATTTTGGCGTGTCCCTGGACTTCATGACGTCTTCAGGTCTGTGCAATTAAATCTTGTCTTCTGCCCACATTGTCTTGGTGAAGATAAAGCTCTGTTGAAAAAAAAAGTGAATTTATTTACATGGAAATATTGGAAAATGTGTGAATAGTTTCTTCTCTTAAAATCACAAATATATTAGATATGCAGTAACTTCCACTTGCCTTTATCCCCTTATAGAATGCAAAGTAATTACCCCTGAGTATGCTCGCCTGTAGGTCCATTTTCCTTTCGGAAATTTCAAAATAGATGCGCCCGATATAAATTATTGTGTCTTATCATACAGGTGTAGAGTCATTGATACATTTTATTAAAGGTACAAATTTAGATGCAGACGTAAGAGGGTGGATCCAGCGTATCCCCCTCCATTTAGCCCAAAAAAATTTAATATAAAAGTTTTTGAGGGATTTCTTTCAGCAATAGCTGACTTAACCGTTCTTAAAATCAATTTAGGAGCCTCCACTGGCCCTAGACTTTTTGTAATATATATTTTTAAACAGTCCCTGAGTTGACTTTAACTTTGAAAGACGTATTTTAATAGATAACAAAACTCACCTACTAACATGTGACTTCAACTTGAAATAAGCGACCACTGACATAGCCAGCTTAAGTAGTCATCCCCATGGACTGCTGGGCGTTCTTCAACCGTGGATTATGTAGTATGTGGGTGGCAGTTGGTAGTTCTGCATCTGTGGGAAGAATTCAAATTACATATTTATTTGATGCATATCATATGAGTGAGTGATTGAATGCTGTGCTTCAGGGCTTCAGGGACACCTCTGTGCCACCACCCGCTTTCCTTTGAAGGCCGCATAAAAAGTTCCATTATCTCAAAAATATTTCATTATTTGATTTTTTTGCATTTTGTTGCGTTGTTGAAATGAATGATTCATTATGGCAATATCTAAATATGGGCTTATTTGGTATCAAAATAAAGCTCATGGTGCCAGGAATGCGTAGAGCACAATCACACCTTTATTCTACATGATACGGTACCGGGTACATTTTGGATCAGATCATTATATTATGGAGATATATGACATATGTAGACCCCCCAGGTACACTGATTGTCTCACCCCCGAAAACTTTCCATGATAAACATCATGGACATCTACCAAAATTCTTTAATAGCATACCAAAAATACACAGAAATGCCTTTTCAAAAAAAAAGAAAGATTTGGATGGGGCCAAAAAATTAGGGTTGTTATAGACATAGCTGGACACAACAATACTTATTTTAGCCTATTAAAGCTGAGGGTCAATTTCATTCTATACTCTCCTCACCAAGATCGGCTAAAAAGAATTAGGGAGTGGTCATTTTTTAACAACAGGGGGGGGGGCAAAAAAATGTGGACTCCTTGACCGGGGGGGGGGGGGGGCAAAATAATTTAACCTGTTTTGGGCCAAAAAGCCCGCGTGTTAGGGAGTGATAATTTTTTAACAAGAGGGGCGGGGGTGGTGGGTTTCCGCGCGGAGCGCGTGAAATTTTTTACCCCCCCCCCCGGTCAAGTGGTCAAAATTTTTACCCCCCCCCCCCTTAGGGTCGAAAATCGGCTTGCGCGCGGGCCCTTTGAAGCATAGTAACGTGCGGGCTTTTTGGCTTAAAACAGGTTAAATTTTTTTTGCCCCCCCCCCCAAGAGGGGTCCAAATTTTTTTGCGCCCCCCCCCCCCAAACCCACCACCCCCCCTTGTTGATAATAAATGATCACTCACTTACTATGCTTCAAAGGGCCGTAAGGGGGGGGGGGTAAACAATTTTGACCCTTCGACCGGGGGGAGGGTGTAAAAAATTTCGGTAACCCACCACCCCCCCACCTGTTGTTAAAAAATGATCACTCCCACAGGTGTCTAGCTGGAGCTATGTCAAGACGGGGGGGGGGGGGGGGGTAAAAAGCCGTGAAAACTGTGCATGGCCAGGGTTCTACATGCGAGTTCCCTATGGGAAATTTCTCCAATAGGTGCCCCTTATATTTGATGAATAATGTCGAATTATATTGGTTTTAGACATGATAGACCCAATTTAAAAACAGTTTTGTTATCCTGACGACTGGGAGTATTTACAAAATTCTTTCAGTTCTGGAAAGCCAAGATTCCTAAGAATGCGTGAGATTGATGTACCCATGCGTGAGAAAGGGTCAAAATCATTGAAAATGCGTGAGTCTCACGGCCAATGCGCGAGAGTTGACAAGTTTTCGGGGGAAATTTGGTAAGATAAGATAGACCTGTGTACACCCAAAATACCGGTAACAAGTAGATCTTAACCCACCCCCACCACCTACCCCTGCCACAGTGCAACGTATGCCCTACGCAGGATTGATGTAGAAATAATGAATACTGAGAAATAGCCTCATCTCAGACGGTAAACTCTAACTACAAATCTCATGGCCTAAACTTTAATATCATGACATGAGCGATAATTTGTGTATTTGCCGTGATACATGGACTTGGAATCGGTAAAAACTGAGAGTTCCAGTGTTTATATTAGTTTCCTATAATACTTACCTGTTAAGTGTTGAACTATGGGTCTACAGGTAATGCAGATATTATATTATGACTCCCATGCTGCCGGTGACAGATGCTGCACTTGCTGCGGTCGAGCTGCGCTCAAGCCATTTTGGTTACTGTGACGCCCGGTGGCGCCATCTCAAGTTGGTGGGCCAACCGCTAGGTGGCGCCACCGTCCACCACGGACTTCCGGTGACGGACTGAGAAGCGAGTCTTGGGAACGTATGTATCCTCGACGTCTTTGTAGAAGACCTACAGTCTTCCAAAACTGCCATAAAGAAGAACCATAGAAACTGCTTCATGTAACCCCCCCCCCCCCCCCACCCCATGAATTCAGTTCACAGCATCATTCCATTTCATCCCATTGGTTTTTATTCATACATACAATAGCAACTTTCATTTTACTTGACACAATGAACATATAAGTAGATTAATAGTTCTTAGAGAGGTTGTAGCTGAATAATGGCAATGCGCCAAAGCTATGTTTGATACAATTACTTGTAATTGTATTAATTTAACCTGAATAAAAACCTTTAATAAAAGACCTCTCACCACAAGTTGCTGGACAATAATGGACAAAAGTGTCACCTGATGTTGAAAGATGATGAGGGCCTTTCACTATTGTACCGTACAGTATATATATACAGGCAGGTAGGGTAGATTTACCCAAAGATGAACACACCATGAGTCAGACACTTTTGATCACTGGTTTGATAATTAAATGTATGATATCAGGTGAACACTATGCCTTATACTGAAAGCAGTGCATAATTAGCCTAGATATCTAGGTCCTTGTCAGTGTGGAAAGTTAGGGTTTTTTTTAAAATCAGACCGACATTTATTTAGGTTGTATTTTATTTTATGCCGCGTGTCTAAATTGAAATGGTGGGAAGTCTATAAGATGTATGCAGTTACATTGAACTATACGCCCACACAGAAAGTACTCAGAAATCAGTAGAGGTGTCTCATCCAGGGGTTGATTGATGGTTAATGGGGCAAGGTGTCCTGCTAGTCGCACTTTATTGCCAATTAAACCTAACTGGGACTGACAACTCATGCTGAAAGCTATAAAAAGGATGACACTGATTGGAAATCATGCTGGGTACAGTGGTAATTAAAGGTGCTGTACTCTAAGTCACCCCTGGTGCTTCCTTTTAATTCACTGGATACAGCTTCTATTTTTTTTTATCTAGCTAGTTCTAGAGCGAACATGCAATAGAGACCTTTAGAATTTAGCTTATGAATCATAATCATGTCTTTACACTCTCCTGCTCTCCTTGAAGAGACTAGGATCTGTGACTTGGAAGGGGATAATTATCTATGCTGAGCAGCTATTGTGATTTATTTAGTTACCTAAGGTTGTTGGCCACATATACTTTGTAGGACAACAGCAAACAAAGCATAGAGTCCGGGGGGGGGGGCTTGTATCCATGATTGTGTACCTCCTACGCATTTGTAACTGGACACTTAGCCAATGCACTGAGTGATCTCCATGCAGGGTGGCATGGTTTGATGCTCATGAGTTAAGCCAGTCAGTCTGAGATTGGATGATTAGCAATTGTCAGTATCACTGTTGCACACCCACTGACTAAAATGATTAGGTTATTCAGGGGCATGGCAACTAGGGGGACGGATGGGGACATTTCCCCCCCCCCCCCCACTTTTGACCAATCCCAAAATAGGTCAAACAAACGAGGTCTAGTAGAGTCCCCCCTACTTTGAAACTGCTTGCTACGACTCTGGTTGATATTTCAAAAGGAGTAGATGAGTGCATTAGTTCACATGAGGAGGTGGATACATGTACTGTACATGTACATATATTTATGTGTATGTATAATTAAACGTAAATAGTCAATTTAGACACACAAAGGATTCCCTAATTTCACATTTGTGTCATAAAGATGGTCTAATTCTAATTCCGTCACCCTCTTAGGACATTTGATTGCGTGTCAAATATCCAGGCAAGCTGCTAAAGAGCCACCTGCCAGGCTCATAACCATGAGAAGAATGAGTACTAGTATTATATGTTCAACATCCAGAGGCATTCCTGATGAACTGATTCATCATAAGATGTCCTAGGTCTACACATACAAATTATTCGGTGTAGCTAGACATAATATGAGTGAATTACTAAATACAAGGACAACTTATTATAAGTTGTACATACATGAAAGTTGGTATCGGAAATATAAGCCTGCATTATAAAGCAATTACCCTGCACATATTCTGTGAAATGACTATTTGATATAACACACAAACCTTCAAACTTATACCATTACTAGTGACTTCATAGACCCAATGACAGTAATAGAGGACTTCCTTCCTGGAATGAACTATAATGCACATGCTCAATTCAATTCAATTCGATTCAATATTTTTTATTTTGACTGAAACTGACAGGACAAGGCCCGGTATTTTGTCAATTACAGTGAGCATAGATATTCCTTTCTCGACCTCAGGCGAATTATAATATTTAAAGGCATCTTTAAACAGATGCAAGTACAGCATTTAGCAAAGAAACTTAAGACATTTTGGCATATATAAGTGTGTGTTACATCATGTCCATCATACTTGTTATTGTTAGTAAGACATATATCATCATCAAGAGACATTGGAAGTTGCTGAGAAGAGGGGGTAAAGGAGTGAACCAGTCATGCTCGGGCCAGGAGCGTTTTACTATCATACAAAATACTGACTAAATGTACTTTTTGGCTTTACTTAATTTTTGAACACAAGGAGAGAGGAGCAGTTTCTTTGTGAAACTGTTAGGGAGTTCCATTTGTGGGCTATTCTATATATGACACCATGTTGCGCAGTGGCAGACTTATACCAAACAACCTTGGCTAGCTTAGCATCATGCCTCCTAGTCCAAATGCCCCTTGTATCAAGGTTGGACTCATCTTGGACATAAAGGTAAGCTGCAATTTCTAGAGCTCTCTCTCTTCTGGCTTCTAGGGAGGTTAACCCCGCAAGTTCTCTCATACGCTCTGTGCTTGGGTCTTTTTCCTGATAATAACACACAAAAGTCTCAGTCGTAATTTTATATAACAAAGTTGAAGTAGCTACTGGCACACAGTAGTTAATCAGTGAGAAGAACTGCATACTGTGAGATGCTAAATGATGGCAACACTTGATGGGACCTTGACAGCTGCCCTGCATTAGGAAGCCAGTCAGACTATGCTGTGCTGCTGATCATACTAATTAACATGCCGCACGATTACCCTGTACATGTTCTGTGTAATTACTATTTGATATAACACAAACTTCTACCATGGAAAATATCTATTCCTGAATGAGCCAGGCAATAGTGAGGAAAAGGGGGTGCTTTTTGTGGTCCCCTCCTCAAGAGGGGTTCTTATTTCTCTGTTCCTCTCCTTTAAGGGGTCCAACATTCTGTTGGTTCCAGACCCCCCATGAAGCTGGGTGGGTGATGGGGAAAGGGTGAGATGAAGGTGAAGGTCTCAGGTGCTTAGTGCTCTTAAAGAGTAAGTGCATCCCTCTTGGTGATGGACCTATATGGCAATGTGTACTAGTAATGTCACAGGTCACGTGGGGGGGGGGGGTATCCCCATCTATAAGTATACAAGTTGTAGGCTAGAAAGGTAAGCCAATAGATATTACTAGCCCCGAGGTTAAGATAGGGTGAGATGGATATGAAGGTGCCAGGTGCTTGGTGCTCTTAGAGATCATGTGAACCCCTCTGGCTGATGGACCTGGGCAGCTGGTACCAACACCCAGACATCATAACAGTAACATAACTAGTAGAGCCTGCAATACCCATGGGCACTAGCGTTGTGGGTATAGGATATAAGTGTCAGAAAAGCTTTGGAAAATGGTACCATTTGCGAGGTGACGTTCCTTCGCATATCCCTGGCTTTGATTAAGATTATACAGACTTATAAATTAATAGGTAGTATCTTACATATCTATACTATAGTTGATTCATTAATTGAATTACAGACAGTATTGACTTTCCACACATTGAGGCACTCTGATGAAGGTAGTCTGTATAGGTAGAAAATCTTCTGCCCCTTGAACTGTACTAGTGATTGGTCTAGACATTACTATGATTACCAATTTGTTCATTTCAGCTCACCCAGTTAAGGCCCTTAGTAGCATAAAAGGCCAATCATGGCCCTTTTGATTGGCTGTAGAAATCTACATGATCGGTTAGGATAAGTACAACCAATAGAAAACTGACCCTTCTGTCCGTAACTCTCAGACAGCCCTTGGCCCCATCTTAGAGCCGTAACTATAACATAACAGGAAGGTAACAGCCCCTGCAGCCATCCTACAGTTGTATATCAGGTACACACAGAATTCTACTCCAGCTCGATGCATAACTCCCTCGGTCACTCTGTCACCATGGTATACAGAGTTAGACATTTAGTTGGTTAAGCATGAGAACATCTCACCAAAAGAGTGAAACTACAGCCCGTAGGCTCTTGAACCGTAGGCTCTTGAACATAAGTGCCAGTACCACTCTAGTTTTTGAAATCTTCTCCTTGTATACACTCTGGTGGCAACAGGATGATAGTTTGTAGGCATAGATGGGTTTAACAATAAGTGTAGATAAGTTGTAGAATTGGTAGGTAATATTCATATTTATCTGTGCACTTCCATTTGTCTTCTGTATCACCACATATCTGCTATTGTTATTTAGGGATGATGATTATGATGGATGGATGGATGTGGGGTATGATTTAGTTTTCCTCCAATATTTAACCAATTTTGATTGATGATAATATTATTTGAGTACAAAGAGAAAATCATTCATTGTCAATGGACAACATATGAAACGATTTACCAGAAAACGTTGGATGAAGAGGAATCAAATGAAAGCAATGAATCACATTGAAACTGATACATTCTCTGATTACAATAGTAGAGAATATTAATATTTCAAATGAGCTCATGGAATCTGAGTCGTAATGGCTGTGTGGGCTGAATACACTTTTGTTGGCTCAAGCCCCTACAGGCTTCTGTACACTTTGAAAATGTATCTCCACACCCAGGCTTCATTTGAAGTTCGGGATGGCCATTAGAAGTTAAACATGGGTTCAGTTAGAAAGGATTATGAAACATGTTGAAAGATGTCTTTGGTATTGCTAGGACTGCAAACTGGCACATCTTGCTCCTTATCCCAATGTTTTAATATCCTGTCTCAACGACATGAGCTAAAGCTAGATTCAAAGATGTTGGCAGCTTCTATAGAAATAGGATAATTGATACTGATCCTTTCTGAACACCCCTCCCCTCCCCTTCACATTCATACCTGTCTTATATTTGGGAATCTAATACGATTTCTGTTAGGCAATGTTACTTGCTACATTATAAGAGGCTTATCGTGACAAGACTTCCTACAGGATCCATTACATGTTTACCCCTTCGGGCTCAGTTTGCATAATCATGATTTATACAATTTGAACACACTGGGGTCGCTCAGATGGGCACCGGCAGGCATAATAAATATAGCTTGGAGTTATAATGGATAATGTGGAAATCCCCAGGAGCAATTAATAAACCAAAGGATATGCCTGTGTAAAGGCAATGTCAACCCTTCTTGTACTTCACTGTTAGAAGTAAGTAGTGTTCCTGTACAGCAACTATTGGGGGCAACTTTGGTTCCAGTAAATTCTGCTGTAGACCTATAGTAGAATCGACTGTAGATGCAGACCTCAGTTCTAAAAAGGCTCACATATTCAACATCTTGGAGATTTGAACCCCCAGGTTCCAATCCATAGTCCTGAACCATGACCACTACACCAGAGAATCCTGCATGTCAGGTGCATTGAAACACCTCCTACTTCTGTGTGAATGGTAATGAGGTCAACACAGGATCCCTGGGGACAATTTTAGAACTAGACTGTTCATGTCTTAAGGGTTAATATGAAAATTACCCTATTGCAGTAATGTACTAATAAGTACTGAACTACCATTAGTTGGAGTGTAATCTTGGTGGCCTATAGATGTTTTTCAAAGTAAATTTTACATGCAGATTGTAGAGATACATTGGTATCCTCTGCATATTTTCAATAGTAACATTTCAGTGTACCAAAATATATCATACTTTAGAGTTGCATCAGGAGGAATGTAGTTTGCATGAGAGTTTCCTGCCGGGACTGGAACTGCTGACCCTCAGACTACATCTCCCACGGCTCTACCAACTGAGCTGGAGGGGCAATCACTTATATGTAGCCTGCATCAATAGGCTTTTGAAAAGATCAGGTCATATTTGAGCTGTGGAGTATGGTACTCCCTCCAACCTCTCTGCTCTCTCTCCCTCTGGTTGCTGGTTATGGGATTCGAACCTGCATCTACAGTAACAGAATTGTATGTGTACAGCAAAAGTTGCTGTATTATCCTTTACAGCTAAAGTACTGTATAGTTACAGCACATATTGCTGTTCACAAACAACAACTTTTTACAGTGTTGGCGATTCATAACATAGTAAGCCTGTACAAACTATATGCAATGCCTTCAGAGTGTGGAGTGCTCATAAACATCCTCGGGTCAGCCACTATAAAATAGTCATAGCAATCAGTGCAAGGTGTCCAGGTGATTGCATCTGCTGTTAATTAGTGGGTGTAGATGAAACAAGAACATTTGCGAACAAAGGCTTCAACAGGATTACCATGGAGTCTAACGCTTTGTAAGATATTGGATATTATCAAATCGCAGACTAGATCTTGTTGAACATGGTTGACTCGGCTGGGGGCCACAATTTTGTGAATATTGCTTCACATGCTGGGAGCAACCTGCAATTTATCTAAAAGGGTATGCAAGTTCATGGAAGATATCTCATTTTAATTAATAGCACCATTTTAGCAGTAATCTTTGGAAATGTGACTTTCACAAAAGGATTATTTTGATGTAAGAGCTTGCAAGATGAGGCCATGGTCTTTGAAATCAGGTTATTAGCAAGAGGAAGGAAGGAGAGAATTGTTATTAATTAAAGACCGAACAAATTTGAGATCAGCAATTTCATCTCCCTTAGAACAATTGTTCCTATTCTTAACTATAATGGGACCAGGACAGTATCAAACTGTTAGAGGGAAATTCTACATTCATCTGGATTCTACCATGTCTCATATGTAGATAACATAGAACGCATAATGATAGGTAGAATTTTATCTCTCCCCTCTGAGATATGGCAAACCCCTTCTCACACTTTTTAATGCCAAGTATAGGGGTCTTGTTGGCTGTCAATAAAGAGCGTATATGCACCTTAAAGGGTGTACCAGTGACCTACTTCCAATCTATGTTACATATAGTAACAGCACTCGATGTCCCGCTGCAGCAGGGTGTGGTGGGTGGCAGTTGGAGGAGACACAGGGAACTGTTGTATCGTCTACTGGACAGGACATGCCGTGATAGAATTCGTGAGTAATAAGATTAGGTCAGAATTAACCCCATACTGTCGACAGCATATGACATATCTATGTGAAAATCACTAGCCAAGATAGCAAATTGAGTCTGTGATTGTCCAGTGGCACATGATAATAGATAAGGGGCTGGTTGGAAGGAGCCTTCATGGTTGCCTCACTTGAGGCTGTGTCTCATGAGATCGGGCCAATAGAAATGCCAGCTTTGACTGGGTGAGGTCTTTGACTGGGTGCCAGCTTTGACCAGCTGACATGAAACGGTTTATTTATGGCAGGCAAAGCCATATATGAAGATACAACCACGTCCCTTTTCTTTATTTTATCCCTGACATACCAAAGAAGAAATTTATTTTTTTTGGCCGGTCAAAGCTGGCACCCGATTTTGAAAAGCTGGCACCCGGTCAAAGACGTTTCAATTGGCCCGATCTCATGAGACACAGACTAGAGCAAGTTACTCATTTGGCTTGGACAGCATGTGTGTGTAAAAACATGCGCATTGCAGTCATTTGTAAAGGAACGGCCTATTTACTTCCCTCACTGACAATACGTAAGACCAAAATGCCAGTCCTGGGTCCACTATGACTTTTGTGTATAGATATCATTATTTTGGAAACGTATCATTATTTTCACCCTTACTCAATAATTGAATGCATTATGTTATTTTTGTGTTGAACCAGAATCTACTGTAGACAAAGATATCAAAACAATACTGAGGTTATATGTTTTATAATGTAGGGCGACCTTTGTCTTGTCGAGGAAATATTACGTATCAATTGACGAGGCTTCTTGGAAAATATCTGTGATTAATGAGTGCAGAAAGTTTTAAAACATGCAGTGCTCTCAAGAGGATGAGGCCATATAATATTAATTCATATAACAAAAAAATATTGTGTTTCAAGCAAGCCCGCCCTAGATTCCCAAAACGGCTGACCCTAGGGCATTTATTTCAATTCTGGAGATATTTTCCTCTCATCTCTCAGCTCATTCCTCTCAGCATGTAAAAAACGAAAAAGAAAATCAACCTACCTATGCTAACATTTCGGACCATTGGTCTGTGGCTCTGATTCTTTCAAATGATGGGGACAAAGAAAACAAGACCAGAAAATCCTGATACCCACCAAGTGATGAATAGTGCAGACAAAACAACTATATTTTGATAGATAGCTATAACTTGAATCTGATGTTGGGGCAAAGTATGTGATCCTGCCATGATCACATACCTACTGTGTACATGGCATTTAATCAATATTTCGACCATATAAAGGTCTGCAACATCATGACAAGCCTTGGTGAAATATGGATGTCCAACAAGGGAATCTATACATATATACCAACAAGAGGAAGAGCTCTGCAAGGAAAGGTCACATTTAGAATTGGGATCATGGGCATTCCATTATTTGTGTGGTATCGATCTGTGTTTCCAGACTGTTGATGCCTAATGTTGGTGAGTTATAAGCACCTCTGTCTGGCACCCACACTCTCACACTGACTCTGGCCGAATCCCCTTCTGCCTCCATTTCAGCTGCCAGATAACTCTTTATTGCTACTCATTTTACCAACCTTGGGTGGATGGAGAGCTTTCTCAGAAACCCATACACTATGCTCCATTATCAGGAACACTGTCAATGAGGTATCCCCAGTGCATTTCCTAGCTGGATAGGCATTTGATACCTTTCCTACACTCCTACACACTTGCACTGAGTAATCTTCCAATTAGTGTGGCATGGCTTGGTGTGATTTTTATCTGGTGACTCCCTTGTTTGCGCCGTGCTCTGCACCACATTGAGTTTTTGCATGCACTCAGAGGCAGATTGTTTTATAGGTCGTGCTATAATGAGATGCATGAGCAATTGTACTTATTATCTGAATTATAATTATTTGTGTTATTTCTCACAAATTAGTGATATTCAAACTTTTGTAATAATATAAGTGATCGATGTCCATTTTAAAATCCTGTGAATGTACAGAGTTGGTGCTGTGTTGCATTCAAAAGAAACATGAAGTTCAACTTGCATCTCTGCCCAAGATTTCTGCCTGTGAACTCCCGCCCCCCCCCTCCGCCCTCCTTCCCCATTCCTTTCCCTTATACCATGAGAGCCGCCGTAGATTCAGCCTGCCAGCCCTTAGGCCGCACATAGGTCATGCTGGGTCGTGTTGGGGGGAAGGGGTGGCCGACCATTAAAATTACATGTTCAAACCATTATCATAGCAGGATGTCCGGACATTAGGTCTGTCTGTCCGCTAGACCCATTAGCCTATAATATACCATATGACTGCTTTGATTCATTTGCGCCAGGATATACTAGTGCTGCAGCAGTGGGATGCTCAGATCATTATTTCTCGCGATACTCATTACCAAAATATACCAGAATTTTCTCATGATATCTGGCATGTGTATTCCCTATGTCCCTATGCCCCTACATACCAATCCCCAGCACTCTGGAACCAAAATGATCTCTTTGGGACAACCCTGAATGAAGTGTTTCCTCTGAAAACCCTCACTTTTTGCCCATTTGACCTACTTTAGGTCACCTTGACCTACTTAGAGGTCAAATATCTTTTGAAAATTTAATAAGCCTATATGAGGCCTATGCTGACCCCAAAAATTGAAAGAACAGCTACCATAATATTTCCTGAAATATTCACAATTGATTGAAATATAGCACCATTTCCTATCTGTGTGAACTTGACCTTTGACCTTGACCTTGACAAAAACCCTCCCAATATTTGTTTACACCCTCCATATCAATAATCTCCAAAACAAGAGCTTTCCAGTGATATAGGGTGTTGCTTAGTATTATTATTTTAGTGATAGGTGTTCACCTACTGCTGTCTGCCCTGCTGCAGCACTATGCCGTGTATGCACCCTGGGTAGTGCTACCTAGCCCACATCGGTACAAATTTCAATATGAGACAAAGATATAAAGATTCGATTTGTATAATAGGCATATACTCAAATAACAGTATATGACCAACCAGGCTTGAAGGGGTTTGGCACTTGCAGGTCAGCATAATATAGCAGGTGAAATCAAGCAAGCAGAAAGTATCCTCTTTAATACTGTGACAGATAGGGAGAGTGAAGAGGGGCTGGTCACAACTTTGACATTTGCCACAGCTCTACTCGGGGTACGAGGAGGTGTGTGTGGGGGTACATGATAAGAGCCAAATAATCCTGAACTAACAAAGGATAGAGATCTAATGAATATTATGAAGATGATTATGATTTGTGATAAATAAAAAAACGAAAAAACTAACTTCCTATAATAGCCGTGGACCAAACCTGGCTATATGCTCATGAGTTGAACCAGGTATTCTATCTGAGATTAGATAACATCTGTCAGTATCACCATTGAACACCCACTGACTTAAATGATTAAGTTATGCTCATGTATGTTCATTCAATACAAGGCATGAATTTGTAGGTAACCTATGACGTGACAAAGTTTGTTTGACCATCAAGAGAAGGGCTTCTTACACAAGAAATTCTGTTTAAATCTACACAACAAAACATATGTAGATACCAGCTTCATAGGGTCTTAGCACCGACCTTGGCATAGAACTTGGTTATGTTGTCATATCTGTGATACAAATGTGTACTAATTTAAGTGTGGAAGTAAAAACGTAGTGATCCATGAGCGAGAGGGATGATATGGTACCTTTACATATAATTAGTGTATGTGTATAATTAAAAGTAATTAACTCCTGTCATCCTGATACTAGTCAATTTAGATGTACAAATGATCCCCTAGTTTCACGTTTGAGTCTAATTCTAAGCCTAGCCCCCTGCTAAGAATATGTCATATATCGAGGCAAGCTGCTAATAAGCTTCTTCTTGCCAGGCTGACTGTAAACAGTTATTGTACAATGTAGGCCTATCATTAGAAGAATGGCTATGTAATGACATGTTCAACATCGAGAGGCATTCATTATGACGAATAGAAATGATTGGGTGTAACTTCATAAACCCAATGACAGTAATAGAGGACCTCCTTGGTGGAATGAACTATAATGTACATTCTATCAAATGCCTAAAATCATAACATTATCAAATAAATTCCTCAGTATCTACTGGCTCACACTAGTAATTGAGTGAGAGAAACCAAATATTGTGAGTTGCCAAATGATTTTAACACTTGATGGGACCTTTACAGCTGCCCTGCATTAGGAAGCAAATATCTATTATTGGATGAGACAGGTAATTGTGGACTGGAGGGCAGGCAAACAGCAGAGCATTTACATGGTTAGGAAGATTGCCTAATTCATGATGACATCAAATGAGTCATTACCCCAGAAAATAACAACCACTGCCCCTAACCTTGACCCAAAGGCCATATAACCCTCTCCTAGGGACCTACTAGATATACTGCATCATCCTTATGTTCCAGCAACCATCCAGGGATCTTGTCATAGATGAATTAGTTGGCCAGCAGGGGTCTTTAATTGATGGTACACATGAGCATGACAAAGCTACATATTAAGGTGACAGCATTAAGACAATGCAGTTGAATCATTACCCCAAAACCTGCCTACATAACAACCACTGCCCCTAACCTTGACCCAGAAGCCATAGAACCCTCTTTACGGATGTAATGGATCTACTGCTACATCCTGCAGCGTCATACTGTGTCAGCGACCATTCCCAGAACTTGTCATAGACCAATTAGTTGGCCAGCAGGGGTCTTTGATGAGTGGCACACATGAGCATGACAAAGCTACAGATTCAGGTGACAGTATTAAAGATGGTATTGCGACTAATACACTTCAAAAACCTTTTTTTTTTCAAAAGGATTCAAAAGGTCTCATTATCATTTTAGCTGATACATATTACCAAGTATTTGCCCAGACATATTACCCAGATATTTGTCTATAAATAAATGATTTGAGATGGATAAGAGTGTAGCATATTAACCCCACTGACTCAGGCACTCCCCCATGTGGGTCTAGGGGGAACTAACTAAGCACTGAGCCATGCAATATCACAACATAGGGAGTTTAAGTGTCGACCAACAGTAAAAAATATTGCACTGCATGTGCTCATCTTATAGACTAAGACACTGCCAATACTTTTAAAAGTTAGGTAAGATGTATGGGATAGGATATACAATGGGCATATGATAAGACTAAAAGATCTACATAAATTTAGCTGACACACCATCTTTAAGACGATGTCAGATGCTCTACTGTCTTCTCAGTCTCTGAAGTACATTAGTAGCATTTTCACTACTTTAAGGTGAAGCCAATAGATTAAAACCCCAAAGTTAATATAGGGTGAGATGGATATGAAGGTGTCAGGTGCTTGGTGCTCTTAGAGTGATGTGGACCCCTCTGGGTGATGGACCTGGGTACAGCTGGTTGTAGCACACAGACACCATTACAGAACAGGCCAGCCGCTACAGGCCACCCCACATCTGTTCTGAAAAAGTCTCGACCTTAGCTTTAACCTTGGCACAGAACCAAGCTATAATACCATAATTGTGTACCTCCTACACACTTGTAACTGGACACTCAGCCAGTGCACTGAGTGATCTCCATGCAGTGTGGCATGGTTTGATGCCTTTTCTATAATATGCCCACGCAATCAGTCTGAGATGGATGATTAGCAAGTGTCAGTATCACCATTGACTCAAATGGTCATTGATATTGATATTTTGAAAGGAGTACCTGGTAGCTCATTCATAACAAGTCACGAATTCCTAGGCGATTCAACACATGACAAAAAAACATCTGACTATCATGAGAGGGGGGGGGCTTTCACAAGAAATCCTGTTAAATTGTATACGGTGACCAATGCAGAGTTTGGGTCCAAAATGCAATAAGCGCCATTTTGAAATATTACACCAGGTTTTGTGCAGGGCAGGAATAGGAAAATGCAATTTTGAAACCATTGTTCCTCAAAATCCTAATTTTCATGTCTTTAGGTCCTCTCCAGTGTAAACATTAAATCCGAGGCACTATAATTGCCAAGATGGTAGCCTTAGATAAATAATTACATGTTTCAATTCTGGAGTGTATTTGTTGTGTTTTGCGAAGAAGTTCTTCATATATAAATACCAACATTGACATTCATTATTATCTTTGCCATTTGTCAAATCTTGCACTCTTGACTAAAATCCAATCCTAGAGAGTCACAAATCTGTTCTAAAAGACTTTTCTGTGCCACCTGTGCTCTGACCTATACTTTAATCTTAGCTTCAACATCAGCACAGAACTTGTGATGATGTGCTGGTAATAAGTGTTTTTCAATTCATTAAGATTGCACTGAGTTGTGGGCATCATCATCTAGTGGACCGTAGCCAAGAGGTGGGATAAAATAGCACAAATCTGCAAACATGATAGGATCCCCATGCAGTACTTCCAGTTAAAGGTGGAGAAGGGTTCATGTCCATGTACATAATTATGATCTGGTCAGGATTGATATGCTTCATCCTCTAGTGCCCTAACACCTGTATATGATATTATGTCTAAATAAAGATAACGAGGCACATTCTAATTCCTGTTATCCTGATACTAGTTAATTTAGATGCACCAAGCGACCCCTAGTTTCACATTTCGGTCATAATGCTTGTCTGACTTAGAGATGTAATCCAATCACCCTGCTAGGAATTATGTGTCCAATATACAGGCAAGTTGCTAATAAGCTTCCTGCTGGACAGGCAGTAAATGCTAGTCTCATATCCCTGACAATGGCTATAATAATTATGTCAATCATCTAGGCCTGCACATTTCTGATGTGGAAATTGATAATCAGAGTGACTCAACCAATGATTGGGTATGGCTATATACTCTCAGTTTGAATTGAATGCCTCAGTACATGGATATCTAAGTTGTTTATACATAGCACTTGTTGTTTGAAATATAAGTGTGTATGATAAAGCAATTACCCTGGACATATTCTATGAAATGACCTGTGACGTTATAAACCCAATGTAAGTAAGTAAGAGAGAAACTACCTGTATGCTGTGAGATGCTTAATGATGTCAAAACTTGATGGGACCTTGACAGCTGCCGTCCATTAGGAGGCCATTCAGACTATGCTCTGCTGCTGATCATACTGATTAACATATAGAACAATTATCCTGAACATGTTCAGAGAAATGACCAATATTTGATATCACAAGAATGTGTACACTTCTATGAGGGCTTGTGAATTCATGAACAAATAACGATAGTACACGGGAAAATATCTATTATTGAATGAGCCAGGTAATTGTGTACTACTAGAGGGCAGACAAACAGCAGAACATTGTAGGATCAAGAAGGTTGTCAAATTCATGATGACATCAAATGAATCGTTACCCCAAAACGTTCCTACATATGTACACTGTCAGAAGTAACTGTAGCTGCACAGCGAGTTATACCGTAAATCTACAGTATAAAGGGAGGTATTTTTGGGTTTGAACCCAAAAATACCTCCTTTTATACTGTTGTTCTACTGTATAATTCGCTGTGCAGCTACAGTTACTTCTGACAGTGTAATAACCATTGCCCCTAACCTTGACCCAGAAGCCATAGAACCCTCTTCACGGATGTAATAGATCTACTGCTACATCCTGCAGCATTATACTGGGTCAGCGACCATTCCCGGAACTTGTCATAGACCAATTAGTTTGCCGGAAGGAGTCTTTAATGGGTGGTACACGTGCGTGATTAAGCTACATATTCAGGTAAAATCATTAAGACAATGTCAGATGCTCTAGTCTCTTCTGGGTTTATAAGTACATGAATAGCCTTTTCACTACCTCAAGGGGAAGCCAATAGATCTAAACCCCAAGGTTAAGATAGGGTGAGATGGAGGGATAGCGTTCATGTGCTTTCTGCTCGTACACATTTATATGGGCCCCTCTGAGTTATGGACTTTGGTACAGCTGGCAAAAGCCCTCAGACATTTTAACACTAACAGGTCAGCTTCTATATTAGGCATGTGACCCAGCAGTGCTAAAACAATTATTCGTCCTGTTAAGGTCCATGATGGAAAGGAGGGGACATATTTACCATAAAGCATGTACTTCCTTTGCAGGACTCTGGAGCCAAGGTAATACCAATTTGTAGGTGTAGATAGGCTGTAGGATTGGCAGGCAATATTTATATTGACTTGTGCACGTCCATTGATATCTCGGGATGAATGGGTGGCTGTGAAATAGCATTCACTTTTTAGAGATTTAACCAATGTTAATTGATAATAATATCATTTGAGCACAAAGAGAAAATTATCCATTGTCAGCAGACAAAATCTAAAAACATTTACCGGAAAAAAGCTAGCTGTAGAGGAATCAAAAAGGAATTCAAAGAAAGTTTAATTCTCAAATCAGTTTTCATGGATTCAGATATAATGTGGGCTGAATGCAATTCTGTTGGCTGAAGGCCCTATAACCAGCTTACACCTTGAAAGTGTGTCCACACCCAGACTTTATGTTCTCGATATTCTGGATAGTCATGAGATGGTAATATTGAAAATATTGTCCAATTGAAGATATAATAAAACATGCTTTAGTATTATTGATAGAAATGACTGCTGGTACACCCCACTCCTTATCGCAATAAATGTTTTAATATCCTGTCTATGGCTCAAGAACGTGGGCAACAGCTAGATCACAAGATGTTGGCAGTTCCTATGATAAAAATGTGAAAGAGGATAATTGATAATGATCAATTCATATATATGTATACCCCCTTCAATAGTAGTAGTTTCTTACATGGAAATCAAAGTGATAATGAAGTAACATTAGAAGAAGCATATTTTTAATTACATTTTTACCCTAAGTTATTCAGTGTACATAATCATGACTAATACAATTTGAACATACCAGAGTTCCTCAGACATACCCTTGGCAGGCATAATAAATATATAGGACAGCCTTGAGACTATGCACATCTCTTCCTTGTAAGCAGCATTCTCAAGAGTCCAGTATGTAACCCCCTGTTACTTCCTGTCCATTCCACACCACTCTGACTGCCTCCTGCTTGGCTTGAAACTCATTATCTTTTCTTTTTCAGACACCTCTTAAATAAAGCCACACCTAATTGGGGAGCTCAGTGTATTCTTTGTTCAGGTAGATCCATACTTACAGTTTTACATGGGTCGACAACAAAGTGTAGCTACATTCTTAAAATTACCAATTACCGTTTCAGGTGTCTATACTGATGATACTGCTTAACTCATTCAGGACGGCATAATGCATTCATGTATCATGACCTTGGTGATCAGAATACAGGAATGCACCCCTTGCGAGTAGCCCGCTTGGACTGTATTCTAATGTTATGCATATTGGACACCGTAGCAATAAACTAAATCAGTACATAAACCTTATGATAAAGAGGTGAGAAATTGTTATCATTGTCAAGCTATGTCTTTGATTAACGTACTTCAGAGAACACAACAGTGACGGAACACTTAACTGTGGATTGAACGACCACTGTAAGTGTTTTTCATAAGCTTTCACAAATCTTACAGCTTTTATTGAATACCCAGTTTGACCCCATTTTCATACAAACCTAAATAGTAATCAATACATCTGTACCGACTGCCGACTTATCACTCACCTGAAAAGAGAGAATGCACGACAGACATCAGAAAAGCACTATACTAACACACAACCAATGAATGAGATGAGTTTCTATCTTATTTCATGTGGAGAAACGAACTTACTATTCTTAAGTACTAGAATGGCCGTTCTCCACACCCCAGTGGAGAATCTGATGCTCTCCATGGGGTGTTTTTCCATGATGATGTCACTAAAATAGCTCTGAAACCTCTTTACCTCTGTCTATATAGTTTGTTTTAGTTAGTGTTGTATAAACCTAGACAGAAAAGGTATATATAATGGGTCGGATCGAAAAAAGATGCTGATCTGGGTTTTGGGGTTTTTTCTGCTTTGCAAGAGCCACAGAATAAAAAATACATACACCAGTTAGGTCTTTGTTGGTTTTTCATAAGAGGGCAGACTCTAGGCTTTCGGAAAAAAATAAAATTTTGCATATACAATGATTTTTGGCTGATTTATGAGCCTCCAAAGTTGAAAAATGGCTAAAATCCATGATTTTTAGCTAATTATCCATGTTTTACAAGGCCCTCATGTCAACTGAGACATCAAAAACTATCACTAAACAGCATTTCCTAGTAGCTATATATGTTATGTGAACAAATCATTTTGTTACACTTTCATATCCCGCGCAAATTTTTCAACAGTGACCTTCAAGTGTAGCAACTACATGTTTTGGAGGCGTCTGTGACAGTAATAAAAGGGCCTATATCTTTATTAATAGTATTCACTAATTATCCTTACTACCAGCAATCTAGAGCCTCCCAATTGGTGTGCTCATGGCTAGAAAAAATTTGAGTCATGCCCACTTTTTCTCTCCCTTATGTGCAATATAGTGTATTGGAACTCGAGTTACTGTCACAGACGCCTCAACACATGTTACCCTCTCCAGCTTATGTTTATGCTTTTATTTTAAATTCTTGTACCCTTTAATACCTATTGGGTCTTGTTGATGGATCATCAACAGCATTTGCATTGATAAGTACCCCATATGTATTGCGTTTGCTGTATTTGTGTACGGGTGAGGCGTCTGTGACAGTAACTGAGGCGTCTGTGACAGTAATGAAAGGACAAGGAAAATTGGTCCTAGCCCATTAAATATGGGTCACTGGTGGTATATATCAACTGAAAAGAATACAATAGATGTTTCCCATCCCCTCTGTGTAGTTTTGTTACGATCCCATGTGATTAAGGTTATATTTCGGGCACTTCCAGAACAAAATTTTGGTAAACAGTCACAGACACTTTACACCTTATACCCTCTCGAGCATATATTCATGTTTTCATTCAAATCTTTTTTCGGGTTTGCCTGCCGCGCCAGCGGCCCGGGAACGTAGTGACCTGAGACGCCGCCTTCAGGCGGCGTCGGCAAACCCTATTAATGTTTTCGTTTTCCAGGCGGCGCTCATGGGGCGCCTGTGACGTCACAGGACAGATTATAACAATGAAAATAACATCGGTACGCAGCGCAAAGGCGCTGTAGGCCTAGGTGTCTCATTTGTGTTATCATTTCTGGTTTGTGACACAGTTACTTTTAGGTGGCACCACTGCCAGCAAACCAAGAAGTTACAGTCTACGACCAAACGTTACAATCTATGACGTCACAGGGCCGCTTATGGTAATCAAAATAATATCTCACTAGGCCTCATGTCACATGTCGATTTTAAGAAATGGCCATGTCGCCGTGTCGAATTTAGCCATCCACCCCCATCATATAGGCCACAGAACTAATCACACCCTTCGAGATAATACATCACAACTTCCGAAACTTGCACTGTAACTGGGCCGAATCCCATTAGTACTACGTACTCTCATTGCTGTAACCATGGAGATGGTACTGTTGCCTAAATGTGCGTCACGAATTTACATCTCAGTGGGTCACAGACGCGGGCTGGCAGAAGGTCCTTTCCCGCGCCGACCTTGATAGAGTCCATCTAATCTGAACTCGTCGATGCGGGCCGATCTCATAGGGCCCTGTCTACTGTTATGGTCTGGCACGAACAGACAATCCTTGGATGGTTGGGGGGGGGGGGCGGGGTGGTCAGCATATTTCATAGAGAAAGGGTGTAGTTTTGATTGCCCTATATCCCGCCTTAATGATGTAGCCTAGGCCTACATTTGCATATGGAACTAATAGGTCTAGATATTAAAATTTCATTCCAGATTATTATGATTATTAGATTAATATTAGGCCTACCATAAACCTCTCTGATAAGCCGACCTCCCTTATAAGCCGACCCCCAGTTTGAGAGAATTATAAGCCGAATTTGGGTTCAATTAAACATGTTTAAACTATAATCTACTTGATAAAAAACCTCCCTTATAAACCGACCAACTCTTGGAGACAATGCTATGAGCTGAATCAAGCTTAAAATCCCCCAAAAAGGTTGGCTTATTAGAGAGGTTTTACGGTAGGGCCTACATAATAATTTTAGGATAATGATTAGGGAGTGATCATTTTTTCAGGTTTGCTTGCCGTGCCAGCGGCCCGGGAACGTAGTGACCCGGTGCTGCCACGTAGTGGCAGCCAGCAAACCCTATTAATGTTTTCGGTTTGCATGGGACATACCCATGGGGCACCTGTGACGTCACAGGGCGGATTATGACAATGAAAATAAAACTGGGTGCATGCCTATACAAAATATACAGCAGTCCAACATTATAGCACTCCAATGCACTATATGGATATATATCTAAAACTGGACATCGACATCCATGTAACAGAAAGCTATATTTATTAGAAGTAGAAATCCATGAATATCTATATGAAGGAGAACACCATGTTCATGCCTATATGTCTGTGTGTATGTTCATTTCGAAATTCAAGATTGCAACCATTGATTGAATGCCACCATGCTTTCAATGTAATCTCGAATTGCAGTTGCAGTAGTTTGATACTAATAAAAAAAAATCTATTCTATTTTTCTTTCATGAACAGTTGGCATCCCATAGATTCAAGATGGCTATCACTTATTGAATGTCCCAATGCTTGAAATGCAATCTTGACTTGTAGTTGCATTAATTTGATACTATCAAAAAAACAAATCCTATTTGATTTTTCCTTCATTCAACCCATTCAAGATGGCTACCATTTACTAAATGCCACAATGCTTTCAGTGCAATGAAGAATTGTAGTTGCATTAATTTGATATCTATATAAGAACATTTCTATTTGATACCTTTTTCAAACACAGTTGGCACCCCATAGGTTTAGGATGGCCACCATTCATTGAATGCCACAATGCTTTAAATGCAATCTTGAAATGTAGTTGCATTAATTTTAAACTGTTAAAAACATCCAATTTAGTTGTTTTTTTCATGAAGAGTTGGCACCCCATAGGTTCAAGATGGCCACCAATCATTGAATGCCATAATGCTTAAATGCAATCTTGAGTTGCTGTTGCATTAATTTGATTCTTAAAAAAAAAACTTTCTTTTTTTTCTTTCATGAACAGTTGGCACCCCATATATTCAAGGTGACTACCAGTCATTGCATGCCACAATGCTTTAAGTGCAATCACAAATTGTAGTTGCATTAATCTGATACTAATAAAAAAACTAATTCTATTCTTTTTTTTTTTATTTATGAACAGTTGGCACCCCATATATTTAAGATGACTACCATTCATTGAATGCCCCGATGCTTGAAATGCAATCTTGAATTGTAGTTGCATCAATTTAATGCTAATAAAAAACAAATTCTTATCAATTTTTCTTTCATGAATATTTGGCACCCCATAAGGTGGCCACCATTCATATTAATGCAAATAGAATGCTTTAAGTGCTGTCACGACTTGTAGTTGCATTAATCTGATACTAAAAATAAAAAAATCTATTTGAATTTTCTTTCATGAACAGTTGGCACCCCATAAATTAAAAATGCACCCAGCACCCAGGTCAACAGCTATATACAGACACGTGTACCTCCCCTGCCTGTTCTCCTTCAATGCACAGTGAAGAGGGTGGGAGGGGGTGACCCTTAACAGTGCATAAACACTTTGATTGGATGACAATGCAGTTTTTATATTACAACCTAAATTTGTGCAACGAAAATCATCAAGAAATACTAAGTATTTTTTCCAAAGAATAGCTTTTCTAGAATGGCTCGGTATTCAGGAATCCTACTGCGAATAAAAAAATGTCAAATTCTAATTCTAAATACCTGAAAATTGAGAAATGCTGGCGTTCACGGGTTATGTAGGAAATGTACTAAAAACAGCAAAAAAGGGCAACAAAACCCTAATTTTCTCAAAAACTGTTCAGTAGGATTTTTTCTAACTGAGGTTCCACTGTTTTCTACCCTCATATTACACATTGGCATAGAGAATATATTGACACCTAGTCAGGATTTTGCGCTAGGAGCAATCTGTGAGGCGAAAAACAGCCAAAATGAGCCACTGGTCTGAAGTATAAAACTGGGCATCGATCACTATAGAGCTACAAAGAGACAGAGAATCGATGTCCAGTAACAATAATCACTCGTGAAAGATTAGGCCTAGGTCTATGTTGCTGGTTAGACCTACACCGTCATAAATCCCAATGTCATTCAACACAGTGGCAGCGCGAAATGAAGTTTTAGTTATGCATTTTGGACGTCATAGCTAGGGCCTCTTGTGGTGAGAAAAAAAATATTATGGGTGCAGCGAAGTAGGCCTAACAAACAATCGGCGCCAAATAAACACATAGTAGGCCTACTTTGTGAAATAAATAACTTAGTCCAACTCTTTTATAATACACTGTCAATGTGGGCTAACACGCACCCCGGGCACGTACCACTCGCCTGGTAGGCCTACCATTGTCATGGAAGCTTTCACCATGGTGACGTAACTAAGGGCTATCTGGGACAGTGAGATGCTGGTCTGTTCCCACCCTCGGTCCCATCATGAACATGCATTGGATAGGTTTGGGGCGGGGAATATAGGGTGCGAAAGTAACCCGATACCACGGAAAAAACGGGTGTTGAAATAACCTCGAATCAGGACAGGAAGCGATGTCACGCTATGGGAGATTATGGAAAAAATATTATTTCTCAGCAAATAGAGGTCTACTGGAAATCGTTTCATTTATTTGTGTGTCAAACATATCCCCTGCTGTATCATAAATGGCTTCCATAATGGATGCTTCTGGAGGAAGAAATATGGACATTTCTGAGAGTCCCCATACCTAATACGTACCGCGCCGTGGCTTCCTGTCCTGATTCGAGAGTTTTCATCACCCGCACAACTAAAAGTAAACGGGCTGGCTTTCGCCCCCTATAGGCCTACCGTCGTATCCAGCCGTGGTAAGATGGGGGAGGGGCGGGCACTTAGTAGGCCTACCACCATTAGGCCTAGGCTTACTATGAGGAATAAAAGGAGGCTTTGGCCACGGTAGGTAGGAGGTAGGCCAATTAAATTATTCATTAATACACCTAAGGTCTAGTCTGTACACCTCAAATATAATGGGTGTTGGCATATTATGATTAGTCAATCATTATGATTTATGCTACAAATTACATTAAGACATTATGTTGCGACGTGGCGGATGCAAGAAAAATGTGGCTTTGACCACGGTCGGGTGCGCCAGCAAACCCGACCGTGGTCAAAGCCACATTTTTCTTGTTGTATCTATTACCCTTATATGGATATCTTGTTGGATTGTCAACAGCTTTCTCATTGATAAATACCCTATGTACCTTGTGGATGCTGTATTTGAATACCAGTGAGGCGTCTGTGACAGTAATGGAGGCGTCTGTGACAGTAATGCATGTATATGCAAATTGGTTTTGGCCCGTGAAATATGGATCCCTGGTGGTATACAATGACTTTAATGGGTAGAATAGATGTTCCTCTACTCTTGTGTATAGTTTTTTCTATGATCCAATGTGATTATACTTATAATGTTGGCACTTTGAGAACAAATTCTTAAAAATCGATGAAATTTCATCAGGAGTTATAGTACAATCTACCAAAAGGCCATCCAAGCACAATATTCTATTATATATGTACCATCTGCACACCCCCTTCATCATTTTAGGCTGCTACATATACCTGGCTGTGCTTTATTCTGGCAATTTCATGTCATTTTATGCATTCATGAGTTTTTGTCACAGATGCCTCAGAGAAAAATTGAATGTCTCCTATACATGGACTACTTAATTGAATTGAATGCTGTAAGTTTACCACATGCTTAAAGGGGCATCTAATCTAATAATCTGAACCCATATAATACAAAAAAAACTTTTATTTTTCAAAGTTTATCTACATTTTAAGGCCATTTAATTTCCGTCACAGACGCCTCATTATTCTATAATTGAAGGAATTGACTAGTACTCCTGCACCCAGCCTCCCAATATTTTAATACAACATGCCCCTATCATATATCTATAGTATGAGTAAAGTGCTTTGGCCGTAGTAGAAACTTCATGTTTAAAGTGCTTAATGACGTATGAAATCTACATGAGGCGTCTGTGACGTTAATGAATTCTTGTATAGGTCTCACACAGACAGCTGGTAATTACCTCTGGGGTCTGGTAAAGTTATTATTATTGTTTTAAATGACTGTAAGAAGGTTTGCCTTTCAGATTAGAGATGGAGAAATGTCATTGTGATGTTGAATTTTTATTAACATGGCCCCACAGATTGTGTTGTGAAAACTGATGAAAATGTAACTTTTTAAATTTTCAAAGACTGAGTGCATAATTTAAGAGTGGTACATCTCATCGTATATTGGCATTAAATAGTTCAGTAACCTGTTTTGTATTTGTTTGTAAGTTTTTAACATGTTCTGAACACTTGTGATGATTCTATGATGATTCTAGGGAATTGCTATGAGTCTCGAGGCGTCTGTGACGTTAATAGAGTATTCAACACCACATTGCAATGACTGGTGTGGCCAGATGGTCCAATACCATTATCTAAGGATTGATGTTTTGGGAGCAAGACATATTAAAGATATTACACAGCTATTTTGATGGTAAACCGAGCAAGTTTGAGGAAACAAGGCTAAAGTTGGTAAAGTGGTATAGAATGCTTGGGATTTTTTTATTTTCTACATAATTAAAAGTACCACAATTTTTTTTAATTTACCACTTTCAGCTTTGAAACTTCCCAGGATTAATAGTACCTAGTCAGCCAACTAGGAGCCAAAATTTGGAATACCTAGGTTACTTTAAAAGAGTTTCTTGCAGTGCACTATTCATTAACGTCACAGACGCCTCGGGATTAGGGTAGCATGTGGTCTACGGTGAATAAAATCTGCATTCTTGGGCCAAACAGAGTTCCCCAGCGGTTTCAGGGAGCCAAGATGCTACCCTTTCAGAAAAATAAAATTGCTAAGTGAAATTGTGAATTTTGTGTTTTGTCCTTATGTACCCCAAGATCAGCATCTTTTTTCGATCCGACCCATCTGCGTGAAATTTTGATATATAAATGCTTACTTTTTCTAGTTACTATTTAGATGAAACATGATATCCTTAACCGTCCTGGCCTGCAATATGCTGGACTTATTTTAGTGGCTGTTATCCAATTCACTCATGTGGGCTTGTAGAAATACCCCATTATTGATTTCAGCACCCCTATACAACTTGTGCTTTTTTATGACCTTTAAAACTAAACTGGTACCTGAGATAATTCATATCCACGTAAACGTGAGGAAACAGTATTTGTGTAATACCTTGGTAGTCTAAGTGTACATTAGTGCAAGCTTGGGTAAGCCGTGGACATTACCCAAGCCAATCCAATAGGGTAAGCTTAGGTATGGCCGAAGCTCGATCTGGTTTGCTGGGTATAAAACTCCTGGGGTCAGTTCCGGTGTCATCTATCTACCATAAATAGCCAAAGTAATCAGCAACATATCAGGGTATGCATAACGCCATTCAAAATGGCGTTCATGTGATTATCTACTACTAATGTAACAACACAATAGTGGGTGTAGATGAAACCAGCAGCTATATCTGTCAACAAAGGCTTCAGCAGGATTAACACAGTGTCTAAGGCTTTGTAGAAGAGTGGGTGTTATCTGATTAGAGACTAGATCCTGTTGATACAGGGTGTGTAAATAACCTCATATTTGTCTCTCCTCTCCCCGAAGGTGGCTTCAGCATTGTCTCTCACGCCTGCCCAAACAGCAATAATAGCACTTTCATGTTGGCATGTTTGAGTTCATTTCTCAATTTGCAAATATTCTTTGCTGACTATGTATAGTTCATTTCCAAAATAGAGAAACCTTTAATATTTTGATGGCCACCCATCTATCAAGTACAGAGTAGGCAATTTTGCTAACCATGTATTTTAAGCATTACTGTGCGTTTGGGGAATGGGCCGACATATTCACAACTTTTAGGTCCCTACTACCTATTATAAGCCATTTACTAAACAGAGCGTCACAGTGCAGCTGAGTGAGCATTAGCAATGCTCATTGTCATCTTTGAGCACTGTAGACCACATAAGTCACATTATGGCGCAATGCTAAACATACCGACTGGCAATCATAGCAGCAACTAGTTTGCTTTGCCTCAAAGCTGTAAAGGGTCTTTCAATGTCTCCAAGCACATTATGGTTGGCGACACGCTTGATAATAGCAGATTAGAGGGAGTAACAGTGCCACTCTAAAATAGGTTCTAATGTGATTCTATGTGACAGATAATAAACACCCTCTTTTTCATCTTAGGGGGCTGTTACAGAAAACAGTGATAATTTAATAAGAAAAAAAGGGTAACAAAATATTTTTTTTACGTTATATTTTAAGGGGGTGGTATTACAGAAAAATAAGTACGCTATTGATTTACTTGTGTTAGCGTAGGTTTTTATGTTTTCAAAAGTGGTGTTAGGAAATACAGTAAACTAGCCTAAATTAGCGCTGATTTCAAGGCTTTAGCGTAAATTATTAAGCATAGTTAGTAAAGGGCACTCAAAAAAAAATCTGGTTTCTCATCACTGCGCGCATCATGAAAATCATGATTTGGGGGAAACTTTTTTCTTAAATTTTGTACATTTTTAATGAAAAAATGGGTTGAATATTGAGAAATATTGTCATATTTGGTATCAAATTAAAACTTGTACTGTCAGTAATGCAGTGCCCTAGGAATATCTTACATTTTCCAACTTCTGTAAATTAATAAACGCTTAAATACTATGGTGTGAAATTTGTTTGTGAAAAGTCTACATTTTCCTATACATTTTGGCCCCTCAGTAAAAAAAAATAAAAAAAATAAAAAACGCCCTCGTCATATTTTTCAGTGATGGGTGATGAGAAACCAGATTTTTTTTTTGAGTGGCCTAAGCATTAGGATTTATATGCTATTTTTCACCATTTTTTACACTGTTTTTCTGTAACAGCCCTGAGAGGAAGTTTCAGGAAGGAGAACAGATAAAAAGGAGGATAGTAGCACCTAATGTTGAAGATGGACGCCATTTTGAATGTTAGAAGACTAGTATACTTCTATGTAAGGTACCAGCCAGTGTTAAAGGGGCTTAGACAAAGCTTATATAATGTAGTTTCATCTAGGCTACCAGATACATCTATGTCATGTTTACTTGTTTTACTTCTTTATTCTGCTGATTTATCTAGACCTACCCAAATATCTAGACCTACCACTTGTAACAACATTTATAGTATTCTACATTATATGTTGTTGGTATTCCTTGAGAGTAATCCAATCTCTGTATCATGCCAACTTGCTCAATCTAGCACATACCTGCTAAGTAATGCCATAAGGTTATGATAGATTAATAACATAATTATTCTGACAGCTCTCATGTGAAGTCTAT
Source organism: Harmothoe impar (assembly GCA_947462335.1). Classification (NCBI taxonomy): domain Eukaryota; kingdom Metazoa; phylum Annelida; class Polychaeta; order Phyllodocida; family Polynoidae; genus Harmothoe; species Harmothoe impar. Next base: position 105,824,723 of record OX381704.1, on the reverse strand, counting down.
TCATTTATTACTTATGATCGATAAGTTGTTCTTATCAGAAATGCTGATATTGTATAAATGTGATGAATGTGCAAACTCAGCTAAAAATGAAACGCTATTTTACGTAATAGCGTGAAACGTTATTTTACGTCAAAATAGCGTTTTAAAACTTTATATAATGTTATGCCATAGTGAGGGGCCTTGGAAAAACGTTATATATCGTTATAAAATGTTGTATAACTTCTTTTGTTCACTGGGAACATGTTATTGCCACTGCTTATGCAACTTTCCGATCATGCAAAACAGCCTGGGGCTTGCTAGCATCAGTTTTCTCAAGGCATTATATCATATCATGGCCTATATTCTTTCCGATTATATTCTCGTTGGCTGTGGTCATTTGAAAACAAGAGGCAAGGTTGGTAGTTTTTCTCTCCAGCCGACCATTTTGCAGTCAATAGCAAGTTAGTTTTTTGCGAAATAACAATAACGTTTTTTTATTACTCCACATAAGAGGTATTTAAACCTCTTTTGTTTTGAAAGGCTTTTTGCCCCCCACCTCGCCCCCACACACGTTCAATTACACTGACCTGCCTGATAACATTAGATGAAAACACCTTTGTCAGTGGAATTGATTCTAGTTTTAAATATATGTGGTTAGAGTTTTAAAACTTATATGGATCTTTATTTGGTACTGTTAAACGTTACTGACTGAACCTTTTTGTTGCCCATGGAGATTAATTTGCATATTTGCATTAATGTTTGTCCTATTGTGCAAGCTGTGTTAAAAGAATGATGGCAATTTGATTGCGCACTTGGGTCGACATCTCAATCAAATTCAAACCAACACATTAGTGTCACATTTAAAGGGAACAGAAGCCGGATGAGGTCATTTTCAGTCTACATCTGTCTTGAGAGAAGAGGTGACATGAGTGAAACACCTCATGAGACATAAAACACAACTGGGCTTGACAAGCAGCAGACAATTTTTGGAGCTATAACATAAATTAAAGTACACCGCTTTCAAGTGCTTTCTGTTCATTTGATACTTCTCTCTGGCTGTTACCTCCTCATGAGCTTTTAAAAAAAAGCCAGTAAATTATAAATACATTTACCTCTCCCCGCCCCCTGAACTAGAGTAGAGTAGAGTAACCCATGATTTCATGATGTTGTATATTGGTAGGAGCAGTGGGCGGCAGGTCAGACAGGGCAGGGATGGTCAGTAGAGGCTGACCTATTTTTGCAGAAGACTTGCCTCTGACCTCCCCTTGGAGGCAGGGACAATGCCCCTCACACCCATTTATTTCTGACCACTCCAGCAATATCCAGCACTGGAAGTCACATAGTGACTTAAAGCTTGCTACTTTCAAGTCATTTAATTTCACACATTTTGACCCCCTTTTTATATAGTTTGACCTACCAACCTAAATAGCAACCATTACAATGGCACCTAAAGCTAATGACTGCAGACTAATCACTCACTTGCAAAGACGTTATGACAGAGATCAGTAAAGCATAAATAACAATGAATGAATGAGGTAAGATTACGTTAGGGAATACAACATTTTAGCTAGTGTAGTATACAAAGACAGAATAGGTATCTGTATGAAATATCAATGTAGAAATGCTTATCTTTTGCTGGTTGTTATTTCGATGCAACACAGTTTCCTCAAGTTTCCTGTCTTGCAAAATGTTAGTGGCTGTTATCCAATTACTCCATTATTGATTTCAGCACCCCTATACAACCTGTGCTGTTTTATAACCTTTATAACTAAACTGGTACCTGTGATAATTCATAACCACGTAAACGTGAGGAAACAGTATTTGTGTAATACCTTGGTAGTCTAAGTGTACATTAGTGCGAGCTTGGGTAAGCCCTGGACATTACCCAAGCCAATCCAATAGGGTAAGCTTAGGTATGGCCATGGATTGCCAAAGCTCGACCTGGTTTACTGCATGGGTATAAAACTCCTGGGGTCAGCTGAGGTGTCATCTATCCACCATAAATAGCCATAGTAATCAGCAATGTATCGGGGTATGCATAATGCCATTCAAAATGGCGTCCAGGTGATTATCTACTACTAATGGGACAACACAAAAGTGGGTGCAGATGAAACCAGCAGCTATATTAAAGGTCAACAAAGGCCTCAGCAGGATTAACACAGTGTCTTAGGCTTTGTAGAAGATCGGGTGTTATCTGATCCGACGCTAGATCCTGTTGATACAGGGTGTGTCAATAGACTCATATTTGTCTGTCCTCTCCGCCACAGTGGCTTCAGCATTGTCTCTCATGCCTGCCCAAACAGCAATAGTAGCACTTTCATGTTGGCATGTTTGAGTTGATTTCTCAATTTGCAAATGTTATTTGCTGACTATCTATGATTCATTTCCAAAAAACAAAAAATGGTTATTGTGATGGCCACCCATTATCTAACAAGTACAGAGTAGACTATTTTGCTAATGATTATGTTTTAAGCCTCACTGTCAGTTCGGGACATGGATCGACTGATTTTCACGTTTTTTAGGCTCCTACTACCTATTACAAGACATTTACTAAACATAGCTTTATAGTGCAGCTGGGTGAGCATTATCCATGCTCATTGTCATCTCTTAGCACCGTAGATCACAGGTACCGACTGGCAATCATAGCAGCCACTAGTTTGCTTTGCCTTAAAGCTCTACAGGGTCTTTTAATGTTTCTAAGGCATGATATGGCTGGCTACCTGCTTGATAATGGCAGCTTAGAGGTAGTAACAGTGCCATATTAAAATGGGTTCTAATGTGATTCTATGTGTTGGCCGGATAGCAAACACCCACAGTGCGGTGAGCTACTCATTTCCCTACTCCGGAAGGGGGTTACAGGAAGAAGAAGAGATAAAAGGGTCGACAGTAGCACCTGATGTTGAAGATGGAAGCCATCTTAAATGTTAGAAGATGTGTATAATTCTATGTAAGGTACTAGCTAGTGTGAAAGAGGCTTAGTCAAAGCTTATTTAATGTAGTTTTATCTAGACTACAATGTAAGTCTACACTGTAAAAAGTTGTTATTCGTGAACAGCAATATGTGCTGTAACTATACAGTACTTTAGCTGTAAAAGATAATACAGCAACTTTTGCTGTACACATACAATTCTGTTACTGTAGATGCAGGTTCGAATCCCATAACCAGCAACCAGAGGGAGAGAGAGCAGAGAGGTTGGAGGGAGTACCATACTACACAGCTCAAATATGACCTAATCTTATCAAAAGCCTATTGATGCAGGCTACATATAAGTGATTGCCCCTCTAGCTCAGTTGGTAGAGCCGTGGGAGATGTGGTCTGAGGGTCAGCAGTTCCAGTCCCGGCAGGAAACTCTCACACAAACTACATTTCTCCTGATGCAATTCTAAAGTATAATATATTTTGGTACACTGAAATGTTACTATTGAAAATATGCAGAGGATAAGACCAATGTATCTCAACAATCTGCATGAAAGATAGTAAAATTTCGATAGGCCATCAAGATGACACTCCAACTAATGGTAGTTCAGTACTTATTAGTACATTACTGCAATAGGGTAATTTTCATATTAACCCATAAGACATGAAAAGTCTAGTTCTAAAATTGTCCCCAGGGATCCTTTGTTGACCTCATTACCATTCACACATAAGTAGGAGGTGTTTCAATGCACCTGACATGGATTCACCGGTGTAGTGGTCATGGTTCAGGACTATGGATTGGAACCTGGGGGTTCAAATCTCCAAGATGTTGAATATGTGAGCCTTTTTAGAACTCAGGTCTGCATATACAGTAGATTCTACTGTAGGTCTACAGCAGAATTTACTGGAACCAAAGTTGCCCCCAACAGTTGTTGTACAGGAACACTACTTACTTCTAACAGTGTATGTCATGTTTAGTTGTTTTTCTTGTTTATTTTTGACTATGCCGGGTATCATAAATATCATCAAATGTATTTCAGAGGCATCATGCTCAATTAACTAGCCCCATGCAAGGAATTGAATAATAGATGTCTACAGCTACGATATCAGCCACATTAAATACATCTCTACTATGCAGAGCAGCCAGTGATTAAGGTAGGTTGGATAAATAGATCTATAGATTTGATAAAAAAAAAAAACTTTTTAAAAATTAGAAAATTAAAAATTACATCTTATTTAGGCCATTCCAAAAAAAATAGTTTCTCATCACCAATGATTGAAATATCTGACATAACAAGGAAGGCTTTTCATTCGATGGGTGAAATATGTTTTTGGTGACCGAAATCCACATTTTAGTAGTTAAGAATCTATTGATCTTTGAAGTGGGAGAAGTGGGAGCTTATCTATGCCGCTGTATTGCTGCACTGTAAAAAAGATTCCGTTAAAATAACGGAGATTCACTGGCAACACTGGGTGCCAGACTTTCACCGTTATTTTTACGGTCACCGTTTTTTCCTAAGTCACATTTATTTTTACGGAACTGTCACCGCTATTTTTAAACAAGAAATCTCCGTTATAATTTTTTCAAACAGTGAATCTCAGTACCGTTAAAAAAACGGTGATTCACTGGCAACACTGGGTGCCGGACTTTCACCGTTATTGTCACGGTCACCGTTTTTCCCAAAGTCACCATCATTTCTATGGAACTGTGAATCACCGTTATTTTAACAGAATACAAAACATCACTGTATTCTGATTCAGTGCCTAAACAATAATTGTAATGGTATTTTGTGTAATTTAACTGATTTGTCCCAGTGTTATTCAGTTCATTTATCCCCCTCTACCTAACTCCATGCTCAATATGGTTCCAAACCCAATTTGGTTCCAATCAGCAATATCATCTTAGTGTCAAGACTTTAGACCTAATCATTAGGAATTAGTCTATGAAAGCCTCATAGAATGCTTCATGACACTTTGTAATACCAGTCCATGAGCAGAAGTCACTCTAGGATGGCTACAGAGCAAACATTACAGCTGTATCTGTATATATATTTCTTATCACCACAAAAATGGTGTTCCTAGCATCCAGGAAAATCTCTTCATGAACCAAACTGCCACCTGGTGTGATAAAACTGAAATCAATCAAACGTAGCTTCACCGTAAAATAAACTGTGTTTCACTGTAAAAATAAACGGTGTTTCACTGTATTGGATTACGGATATTCAAAGTAAAATTTATTGATTTTACATTGCCTCACCGTAATCATATGTTATGATGAATCACTGTTAAATTTTACACTGATTCTCCGTATATTCAATGGAATATTTTTACAGTGTGCTAGTATAGGCTTTAATTTGATACCAAATATGCCAATATTAGTCCATTTTTATCATGCTTTTCACCAAAAAATTAGTAAAAATATCCAACTACATTGATATTTTTCAATTCCTCACTAGCGGGAGGCTCCAATGGAGAACACTTTGCACACACAGGCATACATTCACTCTGTCTTTGGACTACATAAAGCTGCAAACTATCTGGTTCTGATCTCATAGAGACTTGACTAAAAGTGACCACTGCTTACAATATCTTCAAACAAACTTGCACAAATTATTGCATAATGCATTAATGCATTAATGCATCTTACCCTGGGTCAATATGATGTGTGATCACAGACCTTGCCAGGGCAGAGTACCTTGCCATCCAAGCTTCAGGCCAATCCTAAGGGGTTAATACCTTTTTGAAGGGTCAATGCAGCCACGGCGAGTTGCTAACCGCAACTGCATTGATGGATCATGACAACTTTAAGCAACATGCTATCCTTAAAGGTGTAATAATGAATGATATAGAAATGTGAGGATAAAATTCATTTTATATAGAGATAGTTTTTTTGCTGACCTTTGACAGCTTCTGTACCTTTTAGATTTTTCATTTGATGTATTGTTATTGTGTTTGCATTGATGTTAAATCTCACCAGTTTAATGAGATTGGCCTCAGAGTGTGAAAGTCAGAATGAAGAAACTATTTTTTAGAGATAATCTAGTTTAGAATCAGAATTGTAATGCTGATGGTATTAGTGTGAAAATGAACTGCAAATGTTGGAAAGGATAAATCATTATACTTTATTCAGTAACAAAAGTCCCTTGGGACACCGGCCAGGAGAGCACTGCTGTACAGTTGATGAGGAGCAGCCCAGACTGTGTTCCATCAGATGGGATGTTCCAGCCAGGCTGGATAGGGACAATAGTCAAGGAAGGGGACATTTCTCCATGAGGCCAGCTTTCTTAGTTGCCCATAGCACAGGGTGTAGCACATGTGATGTGTGGCCAAGCTAAGTTGAATTATACTCCATCGGGGGCCAGGAACGATTTTCAGACGCAGTGTTCAATCCAGCATGGCAAAGTGCAATTGCTAAGAATGTGATAATTTGTCTAGAGGCCTAACTACAGGTCTGAAGAGTGGTTGCTTTAGAACTTTAGTACTGTACTTTAAATCTAAAACGTATTCCACCAACGTCGGTTGACCAAAATTTTGTCACCTGATGAAAGTCTATAATGTTGAACTTATGGATGACTCTCGTTCAACGGACAGAATCTGGCCGATTCCATCAGTGGAATACTTGTTTAAGCCACACCCTGACTCTAGGTCGATCCTATAAGGGCGATAACCAATTAACCGATTTGGATGCATCAATAACCAGGCCCAATGTAGTTCTTTGTAGTATACTTTTCTAAATGTATTTGCCAATAATGCCCTAGGCCGCACTGGCACTTTGACTCGCATACTAGCCGCTGCTTCTACAAGAGAATTCACAGCACCCACATGGCTCAGATTAGAATGTGACCCCCACACAAAAACTCTGGGTAGTTGGGAACAACGTTACTGGAGGCAGCTGAGATGACACCACCTCCGGGTATGGGTTGTATTTAGATTAACCTGCGTTGGGGTCAGAAGCAACGGTGTCTGGTAAAGCCATTTAAAAAAAAAAGTTTGTTTCAGGTAACATGGCCAGAAAGTCTAGAGTCGGAAGGTTGGATTTTTCTTCTTTTCTTCTTTATTTTTTCCCCCTTTTTTTCAGCCCTCTATGATACCTTTAAATTGAACAAAAAGTGTAAAAATGGGAAGATTGTAAACCTAAAAGCCCAGGGTTGGTCGAGTGACCCGAAACAAATCTCTTTTTTTTTGCCTAATGTTATACTTATAGTGAGGAGCAGCTCTGTTCTGTAAGTAGTGGGAGTGGTCCGTGAGCTGCTCCAGTTACATAACTCGGGCCGCGGCACAGGCCACTAGTATTAGTCTCACGGCTATACATTTTCGTGGAGATGTCAAAAAAGACATATTTGTGGTTATTCATTCAATACTTTAGCATACAAAAAAACTCACACTTAATTTCCGTGATTTAAGGGAAAATATACACCCAACGAAAGAAAGTATGACCGCAGTAAGTCTTAAAGAACATCCGTAAAGAAATACTGGACTGCATTGCCCAAATCTTGTTCAGAAGCATTTGAACAATATTATGTTCAGGGTCAATCAATTAAAACTTCACATGTAATGTAACACATTCCTATATCAGCCTGTCTATGTATACATGCTTATACATAATGTTTTTGTCTATATTAAAAACATCTCTACAAAGCTTTGCAATCCTTGTCGTGTCTGATTGCTGTGGGATAGGTTTGATATCTGCACGGTTTGATGTATGCATGCACTGAAGAGGTAATCCTTAGCTTCAGCATGTTCAGGGCTTGCAGCATTTCAATAAACCATCAAAATGGCAAAGTGCTCTAGCAGCAAGAGACACTCCATTGTACAAAACTTCAAATAGTATTTCTCAACACTTATTAGTTGGCTCACGTGTTTCATAAGTTTTTCTTCTTAGGAATACTGATATTGCATAAATGTGTTGAAGAAGCAAATTTGTTATTGCCACAGCTTTTGCAACTTTGGCATTATGCAAGACGGCATGGAGTTCGATAGTATCCGTTTTGCCTATATTTCTTCAGATTACGTTCTCATAGGATGTGGTCTTTTTGTAATGTAGTTGGCCTACGCTACTAGTGTGATCTAAAGAGAACAACAACCGGACAAGGTACAGTTAAGCTTTAATATATGGAGAGTTTATTCAGCAAACTTTCAGTATTATTTTACTGCAGTAACCGATGGTTATAACAGTGATCAGAACATGATCTAGAAAATAATACAGTAGGGTAAACAAGCTACAGCATAGTGTAAACCCGGAGTGCAGGGAGGTGTTGCCTCAGCAGTAACCAAACCTGACTGTCTAAGGAGAAGAACAGTCGACCTTATATACAGGCCTGAGGGGTCACATAACCGTACCTGCAGCGCCACCTAGTAATAAATATTATGTAACACATTACGAAACCTTAATGAGAAGTTAACAGTCGGTAACTTCGGTACCTTCGGAATATAACCTTAGACAATAACTGGCGGTATATGTAATGGACCGTCTTTTCACATTAAGGAATGAATAAAACATGTTATGAACAATAATAGCATCGTGTCGTATTACATCATAACAACCACATAGAAATAGATATACAAAATAACCAGCAGTCATAGCTGCCTGTTACACTAATAACAGGATGGATTGAGCTATAATATCAAGTTGGTCTCCACTGAGCTGTCGGCTTGGATCAGAATAAGTCCAGTGGAAAATACAAAAGTGGTTAGAACTTAGTTAATATCGACCTTTATTTGGTGATTTGTTATTACTAATCATTATTCCTGCTCAGAGAGATACTGATTGCAGTAGCTTTTGAAAAACATGCTGGATATTTGATTAAATGTGCGTGTTGACATGTCAATGGCCACGCCTGCACAGAGAGCAAAGTGGGCATCAAATTAACATAACTGTCACATTGAAAGGGGACAGTCACCCGATGATGTCATTTTCAGCCTAAAATTTTCCTGAGGGGAGAGGTGATATGATGGAACCACTTCATCGGCCAATGAACCTAGCTGACAAGGAACAGACACTTTAACAGACAGTTTAAAATATTGGCAGACACCGGGGGAAAAAATATCCCTGGTGCGTTCTGCTGATTTGATAATTATCCCTGCCTGGCTCTTGCCACCTCCTTAAAGTAAAACCACTGGAGGACTTCAGAACCATGTTAATAAATCATAAATACATGTACTTCTCCCTGCCCCCTGCCCTTAACAGAATAGGATGATTTGCTAAATAAAGATTCATAGTTGAGTAGATGCGTCCAAGAATTGTGCATTTTGGTATTAAAGCATGAAAATCGGTCCAGAGGTACATTAGGTTATACCGATCATTTTTGGATATAGACCCATTCTGGAATTTTTTTTCCTTGGATACGGTTGCCATGGAAACCTTTCAACATGGATTTTATACATTTCCAGGGGATTATTGGCTTTATGGTTCTACCAAATACACCAAATTTATTTGTAAGCTTCATTTTAGTGTGATAATTAATTTTTCCTCTTATAATGCCTTCTATGGTGCATTGTTGCATAGCAACAGGCAAAATATTTGTTGATTTCCTTAGCAACCACCCTTAAAACACAATTTTTGAGTATCCTAAGGTTACCTACCCCCACTTAATTGATACCTGTGATTCTAATGGTATCATTTACTCAGTTGCTGAACCAACAGTTCCCTAGCAACAGACATTCCATTTGTATTTTCCCCTAGCAACAGAGGTTAATGTCTATAAAATAGTGTTTTAAGGACAGTTATCCTCCAAAACTCATTGTAGGGATTTCGATTGTGCTTATTTACATTGATCCATGTCAATTACTTGCCCTTAGAATGGCCAATCTAATTGATAATGCCTTCTATGGTGCATTGCTGCTTGGCAACATGCAACATATTTGTTGATTTCCTTAGCAACCACCCTGAAAAAACATTTTTGAGTATTCTAAGGTTACCTACCCCAACTAAATTGATGCCTGTGGCTCAGATGGTATCATTTTTCAGTTGCTGAACCAACAGTTCCCTAGCAACAGACATTCCAATCGTAATTTCCCCTAGCAACAGAGGTTAATGTCTATATAATAGTGTTTTAAGGCCACTCATCCTCCAAAACTCATTGTAAGGATTTCAATTGTGCTATTTGCATTGATCCATGTCAATTACTTAGTCTTAGAATGGCCAATCTAATTGTTTATTTTCTTAGCAACTAGCAATTACATTGTTGACAGCCTTAGCTACCAGTCTAGAATAGTTGTTTATGAGAATTCTAATTAAATCAAGGAAGAAATTGATACATGCATTCCATCTTTTTTGCAAATTTTATTTACAGTCTCCTATTCGATCATACTTTTTATAATCCTGTAGTTCCATAGGAATCCCAAATGGTTACAGTTTGTCAGATTTGATAGTATTGCATAAACCTTTGTATAACTTAGGTATTACATGGAGATTAGTTATAAGCATTATAGATATGACAGGACAGGTTGATTTCACATCACACGTTCATCATAGAAGCCACAGTGATTCCAATAGTACGCTGAAATGTTAGACTGATATGTATGAATCTCATTGACTTTGGCATACACATTGTGTCGATAGAGGAAAGATGGGTAGTGTTTACAGTTCAATTCTTCCTAGTTGTAATGCACCATGCTCACATATTTTGGCAGAGGGCCTTGCAGCCACAAAGAGACGTACACTTCAAGCTAGCCTTTACACACTTGCAACTTGTGCACTTTGATCGACAGTTGCAACGTGTAAGCTCACTACAGGCTGCAGATGCTTGTGGTAGTTTGGTCCACAGTGGTTGCCATTTGTCATCAGTCAAGTTCCACCCCCACAGATCTGGACTTGGGTGCTGACGGTATGCAGTGGTTACATTACCCCAGTAATGTCCACCTTGCAGTACTGCTCTCTTCAGGTGTTCTCGCAGTACTGCTTGTGTTGGTGGTAGGTTACTCATCTCTCTGTGTTTCTCTGTGAAAAGGTACTTCCTGAGTGCATTTACTGATGTCAATGCAGACCTTCTTGCATAGAGGAGTATGGTGTAGCGTTCAATCAGTGTGAATGTTGCCTCTTCGATTTCATCAGGTGCATTCTGAAGATGAATAAAGGCCTCCATGACTTCCTCAAACTCTAACCACACACGCCAGTGGGTAGTTTTGCCGATGTTTAGGAAGGCTGATACACAGTCACAACCACTAAAGGCGTGAAATAGCGGTAGTGCACGAGCTTTCTGAGGTCCAATACTTTGAGCGATTTCATGGGCGGAAATGTACCGCAAGTTAGCCCCTTTTCCAAAAAGGATCCAAAGCTCTGTGTCTCCAAGTTCCTGAACTATAGATACTGCTAGTACGAGGACATCTGTGTCATTAGTACGAACCAAGATTTGTCTGTGTCCCTTGTTCACTGCATCCTTTACGTGGACCATCAGCCTAGTATCAGCCTCCTCATGGTTACAAGGGGCAAGTTGGACAGTTTCCATTTCTGGGATGCAAATAACACTTTGTCCATTTGTAACCACTAACTGCTTGTCATTGGTTGGCCAGATCATTGTTTCTGTGATTTGTTCGGTAAGAAATTCACAAAGTCGGACCTTGTTTTCAGTCACAGTGAGGAAGTCATGCCACTTTGATGGTTTGGGCACTGCTGTGGAGGATTCTACTCTCTTTTGTAATGCCCCTTTAGCCAACCGTTTCTCACGAAGTTGTCCTTTAAGACTTTTCTTGTTGTACTGATCCCAAACTAAGTCTACGCGGGAAGTGCCGATGCTCTGTATGTAGGGGATGACTGTCTTTGTGGCATAGTCACCAAATGTGTCGCATCCATGAGGCTCTAACAGATGCAAGAGGACTCCACCATCAATGACAGTAGCTGAGATACGAGGTGTTGATGGTTCTGCCTCTCTTTGTTCACTCTCCAGTATACCTAGAAGATCAGACTTTGTGCCAAACCTCAACTCACTCCTCACGGAGAGTGAGGGAGGGTATGATTGGTTCTCATGTGAGAAAAAGGTATCAACATCTCCTTTACGTTGTTGGCTGGCAATATAGAGCTTAGAGAACAGGGAAGCTTCACTCTTGAGGAGATGAATGTTCTCATCTTTTTTGTGCTCTTTCTTTTTTGGGCGTTGATGAAAGAGTAGAACCTCATTCCTCGGTATCCTGTCTGATAAAGGTGTCTTTTTGGTTTTTAGCCGTGTTTCTATGAAGTCTGCATATTGCTCTTTGCCTTTCTGGACAAGACCATATAGGTTTTCTACGACAGCTTTCTCCATAATATCCTTTGAGGACAAATGGATTAATTCTCCAGAGGTATCTGTGAAGGGATTCCCAAGCTCATTGAATACCTTAGTGAGGGAATTCACATCGGTGATGAAGGTATCTTGGACTGATTTAGTCTCCTCATGGTGTTTTTCGGGTGTGTCTCGTGCTTCTTTTCCAATGATAGTTGCTTCAAATTCTGATATGACTCGTACCAATTCTGGGCCGGAGACCGCCCAACGCAGAAGGGCTTCTGGGTCCTGTGTGATTCCGATGATGCCTCCTTCGTTCTTTATCTTACAGTTGTTCTGCTCATGGCCTTGGTCAAGGCTCATGAGGGAGAATTTCCTACAAGACTTTGCCATCACAAATCCACCTTTTCTGAACTCCTGTGCTACTAGTGGATGTTTGTGATCTAGGCTATGCATGTCACGTATGTGCACTGGCATCCACCGGCAATAGTGTGTGCGGTTTGTTACGAAGAACCATGGAACGATTTTGCCCAATGAGTTTGTGTACATGTCAAAGTCCCCGGTGCGAAGAGAACGTACAAATGCAAAGCTGTCAAGCTCTATTTCCAAGCATGTCCACCAGTAAAGAAACTGTGGACTCTCTCCCTTTCTCTTGTGACACCAATCTAGAAAGTTGATGCAATTGGGCCCCAGGTTTTCATTTTGATCCTTCTCATAAGCATCTTTCAGCATTGCATAGAGCACACAAGCAGTCACATGATGGGCGTGACGTGTTCTTGTTACATGGCTGGCTTTTAGGAATGACTCTGCAACACCAAGAGTGGCAATATCTGCCTGGTGCAGAGCCTCCACCCAGCCACTCCCTTCAAGCCAATGACCAAGCACCTTGTATATAACCATCTCTGTATGAAGGCCTCCAAGGAGCATGACAGAATTCTCTTCATTAAACTCTGACTCCGAGCTCCATTGGTCTTGCTTGCACTTGGCATATACTGGCTGATCTGCACAGATGATGATTGGTTGACTAGGATTAATATGGTTAACTGCAGCTCTCACCACTTTCAAACAGTGATGTACCATTGTACTTGAGCACACTTCATTCGAGAATAGTGGCAGCATGGTGTTTATTGATGGTGTTGGTGTCTCCTGAACTTTACTTGCATGATATGCTGCCCACGACAGCTTTGAGTCCTGAGTCACAGGATCATGACAGTGAATGTTCACATGTTGTAGCCACTGAAATTCAGGGTGCAGTGCCGTTATGTCATCAGAGGACTGACACATTTTGGTTGCTATGCAGTGTTGCATGTCTGGGAGTTGCAATGATGATGTCCTTATTTCCTGACGAATAATGTTTGTGTAATACAACGGAAGATCCCGGATTTTCTTGTTTGTTTTTCGGAATTCTGTTTGGAGTGGCATATCTTCATTTTTATCTTCCACTGTTTCCTTGTAGATGTTTTGGAAGATGGAGATGCTGGTACCATGGAACGACCCTGAATTTGATGATGATGAACTAGGATCATGATCCACATTGTCGATTGCTGATGAAACAAATATGCCTTTCTTCAGTTGCGGGGGACAAACTACCCTTTTCTCCTCATAATAGCGACAAATTCTATCACCCAGGTGGGAAACGATGTTCATCACACGGTCATAGGAGCATGATATGCCAATCGCAAAAGAGGCATCGATTAGTTTCCTCTGACGAGAAGCTGAGTAGAGCTTGAGCCCAAGATACAGAGGTAGTGGTGGCTCCCTGTCTTGACTGTGGTATTGATGGGTTGTTGAACTAGTTTTCCTTCTGCATTTTACAGTGCTGTATGTAAGAATTTGTGCTGCTGTGGAAACTGGCTGACTCAATTCCACTGCTGACTGATCAACAATGTTAGACCCGTTAACGATCATTGTTAGTAGGGATTTAAGCGTCTTTGATGAACCCTCTGTCTTCTGCTCAAGTGATCCAATGAAGCTTGTCTCAAGGGCAAAAATTTCTTCTCGGATTTTGCCACTTATTTTCTGCATTACTACTGCAAATTCATCTTGGTCCATTTGATAGCCTTGGTAGAGTAGATCAGAAACATGCTTCTTTGATGTAAGAAACACATCTCGACCCTTGTTGTAATCCTCCATTTGTGGCATATGTAGCAAAAGTCTTTCTTTCAGGTGGGTAGTGTGGATTCTATGTTCTACGCTGATCCCCATCTGTTGCAATCTCTTCTTATAAAGATCTCCAAGATCGGCAAGCCGGAATATGTGTTGTTTATCATTTGTATAAGACTCAGTGATATAACTTATCAATTCAGCCAAGGCAAGTCCTTCTTTCACATGTTGTTCAGAATTGGGGTGGTTTCTCTTTTGTAGAGCACATCGACCCTTGTTATACAATCTTGTGAGGCATATCCGATGGTACTTTGCCTCCTGGGCTATGAGATCCCCAGTACTTAATTTTGCAATTAGGTGTTTATCCTCTAGCAGAATTGCATATTTTCTAATGGCATAGTCTGTGGGAAGGCAGCTGAAGCTATGCAAATCTCCAATCTCATTTCCTTCCGAACAGAAGTAGCAAGTATCTATATTTGCATCTCTATTGGGTCCATCACCAGAGCCATCCATTCGAGTGAAGACCTTGTTTCCAGTAACTTCTGGTGCATCCCTCTTACGCTTACGGTATTCTCTCTCAACTTTAAGATTGTTTACCATCAGACCACACTTTTTGTGCCATTTAGCTTCATGTTTCACTAGAGTTTCCGTTATACCATGACCATCATCCAAGCTATTGATGTCTAATTTGAATGGTACTGCATCTATCTCTGCAAGTCGTCTCAAGTTTACATCCATTGTAGAGTAGCCACTTCCAACATCACCTCTTTTAGTCTTCGAAGGGCATGTAAATTGGCCATCATCATCATCATCTCTGCAAAGACAACAGATGGACCAATTGACCTTCTCTTCACAATCCATGGCATTCATTTCAGGGGCTTCTGACATGGTTATCTGAAATCAAATCAAATGAATACAAAATGACTATATGTTCAAAGTAAAACATATAAATGTAAAAGTTAAGAAATCATTTCCCTGTCATATAGACTTTCTACACACTACATAGCATTTGAGGTATAAAGGCAGATGGATAGTTTTGGGCAGTTAAATGCATTAGCTGACTATTATAGCAATTGAGGCATAAGGGGAAGTTGATATATTAGGGTTTTTTAGGGCTTCATCACCATGATAATAGTGCTTGAGGCATAAGGGCAGGTGGATATTGTATGATTGTTTGATGCATTTCACTATGAAGTGTATGAGGCATACAGGCAGATTGATAAACCAAACTGTCCTTAAATATCAACTTGCCCTTATGCCTCAAAAGGTCATCCTTTTGAGGGTTAGTGGCAAATTTGTGGCATAGGGGCCCCACATGCCGCATTACAGGGAGTTGACTACATACTTCATAAAAGAGTATTTCATGAATGATCTTCAATGCTATAGGGTCCCCCCTCCCGAACAGCAGAGAGTCAGGGAGTGAACACATGCTCACTGAGCTTGGGGAACCATCTGGACTTGGTCTGTAGAGCAAGAGGATAAATTATCCAACCCCTAAGCGCAAGATTAGTAGGGGCCCATAGGGCTCAGAAGGTTTAAGTACAGTTATAGGTTTTACTCACATCTGAATCCATGATGACTGGTGAAAATATTTCTCTCAGAATGAAACAACTTCTAGGAACCACATGGTGCAGTATGGAGCTGGTCGACACTGTGTTCCCTAGGAGAAAAAGAAAAGTTTCCTTCAGGGAGTCAAATGAGGGATAACTTATAACCTATGCAATTTACTTCTTACATTGGAGATGTTACTCAGTGTCTAAGTAAAGGCATTGCTAGGTATATAGGCACCTTTATAGGGTGATATTGGAGTATGGGGTAGGCAATAGTAAGACTGGCGGAGGTGAAAATTTCTTTGGGGAGGTGGGTAAGGTGGGCAAGGAGCATAAACTTAAGAATAGTCTATGGCTTAATATACATACAGTGTTGCTAGGCAACTGATACCTTTTACAGTTAAGTGACACTACAGAAACATAGGGCTACTTCAGTGGGTAGACATGGTCGTTATTTTAGGTTGGATGATATGAAGAATCATTAAGTGCCGTAGTGCATATGATTTTCCTTACATAAATCATGGGCCCTTTTAGAGAGATTTCCATAGAACACATACCATGTTTAGCCCTGTTGCTAAGCAACTAGGAAATGGAATTATTACTATATATGGATTGATTTGGAACTTATGGTCCCCTAACATGATTTGCCATACCCTAAAAAGTCTCTTGGTTCCAATATTCAATCAAATATGAGTCGATGAAATTGATGTATTTAACTAAAAATTCTCAGATTTAGACAGTGCTGACCCCTGGTGGCAGATCTTGAAACCACAAACAGCATTTTGTTTTGAAAAGAAAAACATCTTTTGTTCATTGAATCAAACCTTTTTTTTGTTCAGTTTACTTCAATTAAATGTCTATAATACATCATTCATAAAAACACATAAAAGGATTTTGTGTCACTCACCTTGAAAAAGCTGTGTAGCACATAGAACATCAGAAGTTCAAATCTGGTGACAAATCTTGTGTCTGTTATTGTTGTTGTCAAGGCAGGAGTCAGCAGAAGATCTACATCTTAGTTTAGTACAAATCAGTTTATTTTTGTTATTTAGTTTAGTAAAAATTCAAATAGCAGATATGGAGATATGAATGGGACCAAAAATTAGTAAATATTTTCTTATATTCAAATAAAAATATGTTGAGCTTGTATGATATATCTCCTTTGTCTAAAAAGAAGGTTTCCATGGCAACAATATGAAACTTCTGAAAATCAGCCATATTCAAGCTCTGCACTAATGTAATATGTAACTTTACCTGTTTTTCACCCCTTACAACCAATCTATTTACTTCCTCACAATGTGTTTAGGGTAATTTCTGATAGCGAAATACACAAGCATAGCCTAAGGTCTGTGTTGCTAGGGAGGAAACAATTGGAATGTCTGTTGCTAGGGAGCTGTTGACTCAGGTAAAGCAAGAATTGACACTTTTGAAACATGAGGAATCAACTCAGTAGTGCTTAGTATCAATAGGCTTCTCATAAGTGATTTTTTAGGGCGGTTGCTAGGGAAATCAACAAAAATGTTGGTTGTTGCTAGGCAACAACCCACCATAGGAGGTCAACATAATCAGATAATATACAAAATCAATTATCATACTAAAATGAAGCTTACAGATAAGTTTGATGTCATTAGTAGTGCTATAGCACCTACAATCCACTGGAAATATCAACATTTCACCTTGGAAGGTTTCCATAGCAACCGTATCCAAGGAAACAAAATTCCAGAATGGGTCTATATCCAAAAATGATCGGTATACCCTTATGTACCTCTGTGCCGATTTTCATGCTTTAATACCAAAATGCACAATTCTTATTAAAAATCAAACACACTGACTGGACTATCATTGTTTACGCAGTCTTTGTGAAAACCTTTTCATCCCACAGGACATTCGGTCCTGCAAATTTTCAATGTTGCAGGACCGGGTACATTTTTGGAAGACCGGATAGCCACATACCTCACAATCCCTATATTCTAAGTAAAAAACTGTTTTGTAAATCAAAGATACATTTTATTTGTAACCATTTATGGCCAAATCAGGATTGATAGCTAGTTTTACACAATATATCGACACCTCACTTAAGGCCTGATGCTCACCACCTTGCCACTACACGTATTTGACTAAACTAGTACAATAAAAAGAACATGGAGACCTTTGGTGAGAGTGCTGCTTAGAATCTTTTTAGAACGTGTTCTATTAAGGTATACAGTATTTACATTAAATGACAAACTGCCTCCGGGTTTTGATGCCCAGGCCTTTTTTGTATGAAAAACCTTACTTTCTATTTGAAAAAAACAGTGCAATAGCGTCCTATAATACTGTAGCACATTTGACAATGTTACACATTATAATTAGTAATTGTGTATGGGTCGATCTTCTGGTCTACCTGACTTCCATAGAACAATTGATAGAGCAGGTAGCAAATAAGTGGAAAAAAAGAAGTTAAGATCACGATTTGCTAACTTTACTCTCCTCTAGAATAACCGTTTTTGGAAGGACCAAGGCCATTAAAGAGAAGCAGTTACCCTGTAAGGAGCTATACATAGTGACCCTTAAAATGCTAATGATTGAAGAACCGCTCAAGGAGTCCAGAGCATGATCTGTATAATAGAACATTTGTGGAATATAAGTTTACTAAGATCTAAGCCCTTTAACACTTGCTATTCCCATCCATAGAGCTACGCCGAGTGGCCATTTAACCCTTTCGTGCCCAGAACTATTTTGACAAAGTGAGTTTTCACAACATCATTTTGTGAATTATGTAATAGTTCAATATTTTGTGCTGAGATATGCTTTATATTATATTTTCTGAAAGCTAATGGAACACACTTTTGAATAATGCATGGAAGAGCATCTGCAAACGTCATAATTCGGGTTACCATGGCAACCAGAAACATTATTTTCCTATTATTAAACGATATGGTAAAAATGGTTAATATTTCCAAAAAGGGCCCTTTTATTTTGGAATAGATTGATTTGGCATGGTAAACATGCTTTTGCTATTCCGAATGAGGGTATATATATTAAAAGTGAAAGAATACCACTTAATTAGTTGGAATCTCCAGAAAAAAACATTTAAAAAGTTTTTTATCACTATTTTCGCCATTTTTTCAATATTTATCTTATTTATCAATATTTCTTTTAACTCCCATTGGCCAATGCGCGCATTTTCACAGATTTTTAGGCCATTTCTAACTCATTATATTTTGTATTTATGCATACCATCGATATCCATTTTACCTGGTAATAGAGTATTTAGTATCGTTGGAAAGCTTATGCAATTGCGCTTCATTTGCCTCTAGAATCATCCTGGTTTGACTATTATAGCCCCTAGGATGCTCTATTGAAGATGTATGGGTGTAAAAGCGCGCACTTTTGGAGTTCTGGGCACGTAAGGGTTAAGACAAACCGACAGACATTTAAAATGCCATCCCTCTTCAGCATTAGGTGCTACCATCTCTCCCTTATCTGTTCTCCTTCCGGAGGCCGGAAACCAGGAGCTCACCTTACTGGTAGTGTTCCTTATCTGGCCAACAAATAGAATCACCTTGGCTAGGTTGCAATATGGCACTGTAACTGGGGAAGCTCTGTAAGCTGCCATAATGTTCTAAAGACACATTACTGGATCCCGCAGAGCGTTAGGGCAATGAAAGCTAGTGATCGCTGTTGGTTAATTTCAGAAACCGAATTTCTGCGCTTCAATAGGAGTTTTTGGGTGATACTTGACGGCTTCCATACTTGACTACTCTTACATTTTTTGAATTATGAAGACAGACCATCTCCTATCTGCATAATATCATGTCTACCCATTGTTAGAAGGAAATTTTACATTTGAATTGGATAACGTGAGACCAAACTAAAAAAAAACTCATGAGCCTTAACTGTAAGAAAGTGACTAGCATAGTTTGCACACTGTAAATAGTTAGAGTAGGTACACAGTAAAATCTACTGTTGATTTACAGTAGAATCTACTGTAGAATGGATTTACAGTAGAATCTAATGTAGATTTACAATAGATTCTACCGTTTACCTACAATAATCTGTGCATGTACAGTAAAATGTACATATGTACAAATATGGCAACCAGCTTTTTACAGTGCAGCTGTTTAATGAAAGGAATTAAACTGAGGGAAATGACAGTTATCATCTGCTTTTCCTTTTTATAAAAGATTGTGTTGTTTCCCATAATTATCCAATGTTTTGCCAACAATAGAAAGAGAATAGCATGCGACAGGCAACGTTTATACGATGGAAAAAAGTCATTGGCAATCCTTTTATAATTCAAATACGCTCAATTAACATTCCGGTTCAGATCTGTCAGTAAAATCCCTCTAATTGTGTCAGTCTAAAGCCACTAGTTATTAGTCATTTAACAGCTATAAGGGTCTAACACATTTTATGTAATAAGTACAAAAAGGTGAGATAATACTCACCACTGGTGTGGCATAAGTCAGTTAAACCACAGCCATAGCCCTGTACTAAGGATATTGGCAGAGTCACGGATGAGAAAACTCGTCTTCGACATGTGATCAGCCTTGACTGTAGCCAATATCCTACATACAGGGGTATGCTTGTGGTTTAACTACTACATAATGTTTGCTCATGAAAATATATAAGGCAGCTTTTTTTAGAAGAATCCAGTAGTTACTATTGAAACTGACAAAGGTATGTATTATTCATTATCATAGTATTCTTGTCATGGCATTAAGTCGAGTTGAATGGGAAACAGTAATGATAATATAGATTGTCTAGGAATACAATTCACTATTCACCTTCAAATTGGTGGCTAGAGGAGTAACACTCTGAGTGTAAATTTCTAAGGAGGGATGTGTTCAAATTTGTTTGTCCTCCCTTGAAAGGGGATGGCGATATGTTGCTTCTATGTTTCATGTATATTGTTGTGCAGGCTGTTTCATTTGGAACATCTAGTTTGGGACGACATATCATTTCCCAAGAAGGGTTGACATATTTTTCTCACACAGACATATCCCTTATAACATATTATAGCCTCTGGGGGTGGCCCCATTAGCCAACCCGGTTTTGTTCAAATCACATTAGTCCTGATTACACACACAGCACACTGCAGGGTAAACATGTAATGGGACCGACGGGAATGCACGAGTTGTGTCAAGATAAGCTTCAATCCCTCTCCTGATGTAATGGCCTTACAGTAATGTTATTGCATTTCCGCGTGAGAAACTGCTCTTACTACCGTGGGAGGCGATTTAAACATAAACTATTCCAGGTTGTCAATATGCTGAGATGAATATGTATTACTCCATTTTGGGAACTGCCAAATATTCCTCCTGCTTTTACCATTTATCCTTTGCCAAACAGGATATTAAAACGTTGTGATAAGGAGTAGGGTATATCAGTTGACATGTGTACAGATAATACAAATTAATACATGTTATTGCAGAAAACCATATGTATCCTATAATTCCTGTATTCCTGTGTAATGGGCAAGAAATCATGTGACTATGACAAAGCTATACACGCCAAATTTGACTTACCTTCAGTCAGACTGAATGTTATGTTGGGAGCAAGAACATGCCTCGTCACCTCAAACCGTACTGTATTCATACGTAAGGTATTCCTATTGCCTTACTTGTCTCTTATGTTGCTTATGACCATGCCTGTACTTTTCATTAAATTCAGTTTGAAAGTAACTTCTAAACATTACTTCAACCATATCTATTGAATGTAGGATCATGTGCTCTTCAATATTGCAGTTTTTCTGGACAAAGCTTACTCTGTTTTACAAGGTGATACAATGCGAAATATTCTTACCCAACAGTTATTATAGAAACAATATTCAACCGTAGGCATGTTCTATTGTCTGAGAGATCATTTACAATTGTTCATACTAGGGCTAAAAAATTAGTACAAACCAACATTTCAAACTTTGATACATATTGACATGCTTTAGTAACTAGGGGTGATATATATATAAGTGGTGGGTGTCTGACAGGTAAGGAGTGTGGTGTAGGCAAGTGGTAGGTGACATGACTCAATGGGATAAATTTAATCCCCAATGGGAAACCCCTCAGTGCTATGGCCCTTAAGGGGTCCCTGCATCAGTTTTTAGCTCATTCACTGTACTTGCAGGTCTCCAAAAAAAACTCATCATTAGGATCGTTAAAGGCCCCAAAAATAAACCAATGGGTTTTGTCTCGTATAACTTTGTCGTTATGCACCATGAAGTATTGGCCAATCACCATAAGGGTACACTCAGGAGGATACAATTGCTTTTTCATGTTTTCACTAATCTATCCTCGGATCCACAAGAAGCTGCTAGCCCAAGGTAATGCAAAAATGAGCTAAATGTCACTTTAAAATGATAGTGATCTGAATGTGAAACTATATTCAGTATCCTATACCCATGATATTGGATTCCTAGAAACTAACAGAAGGTCGGACTACTATCATTATTGTGGGTCCATTGGCTAACAGATTGGCTAATAGAAGAATAAGCAAGCTGATGACACCTGATAGTATTGGATTATGAGTGGCTAGTGTTAGATGGCTACAAAGAGAAAAGAAGTAGAATCACTGTGACTCAAGACTTGATCACTGAGGTAACTCTCCCCAGGACTCTTTAATAACTCTATAATGACTCCTAAGACTCCATAATAATGATTGGGAGTCACTTTAGAGTCCTGGGGAGAGTTACCTCAGTGATTGGGGCTGGACTCCCATTTGAGAGTTACAGTGATTCTACATCTTCTATTTGTGTATCCTTGTCCTAACACTTCATTGTTTCATTTACCTGATAGCAGTCTGTCTGTTTATACTGCTAAAGTGATGTCCTACTGCAGAGCCTGCTTAACGTGTTCAAGGTATTAGGCGGTGATCCACTGCCGCAACTTTGCTGCGAATGTAGTCGTGCGAGAGAAACCTGCGAGTACACTCGCAGGAATCAAAACTTTTAGATTTCTGCGAATTTACTCGCAGGTCGCACGCCTCTCGCGACGACGTTGTCGCAGGGACTCACAGCAGCTGATCCATTGCTGGAATGTTTTGTCCGTGTGTACTTGCACGAGTGTGATTCGCAGCAAATTCGCAGCAAATTCCCGGCAGTGGATCACCGGCTATTGACCGGGGTTTGGTCCATTCTTAACTACCCACAATTTCTCTTAACATCTTTGGAGTTTGATATGTGATATTGTAAAAGAAGCAAAGTAATCAATACCTTTTTTTTGAAAGACCCATAATATCTCAACCAAACTGCTGAGATGTTCAGAGGAGATTATATGCAACATAAGCAATCTATAAAAATGAGCAAAACAGAAAATATATTGGCCAACATGTTGCTATCAAAACCCTAGCCACCTGTGCTTCTATCTCTGTGCATTTCAACTCTTTAATATCCACCGGTGGATAATGGCCCCAACTCCCATACAGTCAGCACCAACGTTTTGCTGGAAATTTAAAGCTGCCTTGGAGACTATATCCTTAGGACTGCCAGTATATCTGGAGGCGCACTGTCATAGCGTATTGTTTCCAATGCAAACGCAAAATCTTGGCTTTCAGGGGGCCCTTTTTACTATACATATTGGCCCGCAATGGCAGTGCTAAGGATATGCTGCCAACTGGCAAAGCATGTGTTTGATCAGAACATAGATGAAATAAATGGCATTGCTTTTTAGCATTTCTACCTTATAAATACAGTTTGTGTTCAGCGCAGGTCTGACAAAACTTTGAGAGGACCCACAGTCTTCTTGCTTGTCCGAATGTAATGACATTCTCGCATTTGTCCTTTAAAGATTACCAGGTCGTCCGGTCATCTGTACAGGCTAGTAGGAAGTGATTGTCATGTACATTGCCGTCTCTGCCCACCGCAAAGAGTTGCCCTTAACACACCACACCCGTCCTATTAAGTTATTAGTAGCTGTGTGTATGGAGCAACTAAGGTGTGGAAGCGGCTTGAGGCTGAATACACGTTTATTGACACATTTAAAGACTTGATAAAGAAAAATTATAACACCTGTTTCATGTAAGTAGCACAAAATTAGATGCACTCATCCCTCGTTATGTGTAACAGTATTGTATGATGTGATCCGGAAGCAAGTACATGTGTGGGAGCCGAAAGAATATGGGGCATTGCATGCTTCTGCACCACTGTGTTCTCACTATAAGCTCGCTAGAATTTGAATTGGCACTTACCACACTTGTATTTGTGTAAAGGTTTGAAGTATGAAAGGTATAATGCGCTGTAAATGGTATTCATCTCTATGAAAACGTAGCTCACTCTCACCAGATCGATGCAACTATTATTTGGCCATACATGATCTGCGGCCGTACATGATCGGTGACATACGTGATCGGTGATTTATTGACTTCCTTACCCTTTCTGACCATGATAAAGCATAAATAAACCTTACCATAATGAACATATGATGTGTGTCTTGACATGTAATATGTTAGAAATGTCTAGATGTGACTATTAAGATCATTTTAATTGACATTTCAATACCGATCATGTACGTCATGCAATGTACATGATCGGTTGTACATTGATCCACCCTCCTTTTGGCCCTTTTCTGACCATGTTTAAAACATTAATCAATCCTAGCAAGGTGTACATATATGATGTAGGTCTAAATATGTATAATCATAGACATGTAAAGCAGTTGGTTCTTACATGGCATTCCAAACTGATCATGTACGTCATGTGACGTACATGGTCGGTTGTACATTGAGCCCCCCCCCTTTGGCCCCTATAAATATTTTGGGAGTTTGCTTTTCCTAATTAACTCCCCAAAACTACATTACAGCCAGTAGGTATAGTTTGATAAAGTGAATAGCAGAGTAAATGGGGCCTTAGGGGGATATTGTAGTTTTCCGATCATGTACGGCCGGCAATCATGTACGGCCGCCGATCATGTACGGCCGCCGATCATGTACGGCCGCCGATCATGTGTGGCCACTGATCATGTACGGCCACTTTTCAGTTGCCCTGACTTGGTGAGAGTGAGCCACATACTCTTCACTTTCTCTAGAGTCTGCAGTGCTACACAGTGCTTAAACATTTCTGAGAGGTTTTATATGGTCCAAATTCCGATGGTTATTAGTCAAAGAACTCCAGAGCTTTCATAGATGTAATTTGATAGAAAAGATGAAATAGTTCTTTAGCATTGTCTAGGGACAGGGCAACTCTTTGGTACTACACTGATAATATGTATGCTTAAAGCCTTAATCATTAGTGAGTAACCTATCAAACACTTTTTGGCTCGCGAGATGCCCAACCCCGGTTAATCAGCTGAACAACCCACCTTGTTTCCTTTTATTTCTAAGAATAAATGGGTTAGTAATTTTGACTGACCTACTTAGTGGCCGTTTTAGAGTCAATTTGAAGCTCCCTGAGTCAACACAGTAGTTGGTGCGTCAGCAGAGGATCACAGCACACATGTCCCTCATGTGCCTGACATTCTGTATTCATTGTCTTCAATGAATAATTAGTTTCTATGATTTCTTAATTTCAAAAGGGGATAGTCTTTCACCACTGATCTTCTGTATTCAATGAATCAATAGTTAATTAGTGTTCAAGAAATGGTCTTTCACCACTAATTGATTACTCAGTTACATTGTTGGACAGTGATAAACAGGTCCCCAGTTCAATCCCGGTCAGGCCAGTCATGATACTACAGTAAAAGTAGGTATCACACATGATTTTTAGGAATGAGTTCAAACACTTTGAAACCTTTTGAAATGGATAGAACCATTTAAAAGGAGAAAAAAATCTTTTTACATCATCAAAATCGGTTGGTAACTTTTGATTTTATAGCCGTTTGAAGTTCAATTTTCCTGGTCGGGACTCCGTCAATTTTAGCAACGTTGTTCACATTGAATCTAAAGGCACATTTGAGCTATTCCCAAGTACTTATGATACTGCATACAGGGGTAATCTTTGTTTGTCTCTGATTAAAGTATATACATGAAGGACTACAGCGAATTTAGCTTATGTCACCTCTATACTTTTCTCATTGTAGAAGCCTGAAATCGCGATATATTAACCCGTAATTCAGAAAAATTTGGGAATATCTGTCCAAAATGGGATATTCAGTAGTTTGCTATTCCTCAATGCATTAAGATAAATGGCTGATTTCTTCAGCACACCTCAAAAATGTTACAGAGATAATGTGTATTTCTTTTTAGATCCAACAGAAATCAAGTTTTTGCGTAATATGATATAGTATAAGGCTCCATATTTAGTTTTCGGCCATGTCCGCGGTTGGATATAATACCATTAAATTAGCTATTTTGGAAATGGCACTACATGAAGGCTATTCAAGATATCGCCCTGCAATTTGGAACTAGTAATGTTTGTAATGGTAGCTAACTGCTTAAACAGACTATGAAACTCTAGCTCTAATAGATTTTTTTTTATTGAATTTCAAAAAAAAAAAAAAATCCACCTTTTCACATACAATACACATTGACGGATGTATAATCAGTACTCACAAACCTTTCAAGTATTGGTCATAGTCACAAACACCTTCGGGAGTACTCAATTTTTAACTGGAGGGGGGTTTGGGAAAACCGTATGAGGCGGGGGGGGTGAATTTTTATCAATTACCTGGCAGGGGGGGGGGGAAATGTTACCAGTTTTCAATCAAAAAGCCAGAGCGTACTATTTATGAAAGAGCGCCCCGGCAAATAATTTCACTTTTCATAGATGAGCACTCCCTGAGGTCATTAATTGTTCTACTCTGCATTAACAAAGTATGTGTCTGCATACTGCTTGTATAGCTGTTTCAAGTAATCAATATCAGGTACGGTCCATATCCGGCCGTTCGTTGAATTCACTTCAAAGTCATTTGCAAAGACAAACTCTGATGGAACATTGTCTATATCATCAACCAAGGGATACCTAAAAGTTGACCGCACTCCCTTCTTCAGAAACTGGACCAGGGCTTTTTCAGGTGATTCAATGCTTAAAATAGTGCCCACAAAAAAGTTTTGTTCATAGGCAACAGCGACCCATGACCCTTGTCGAGTGAACTTGTAGTCGTCTTTGACTGGTGTCTGATCAATAATAGTCTTCTTACTCGATGATTGTGTTGAGGTCTTTTTCCTCTTTTTCTCTGAAGTGACCTCAATGTCACTACCATCATCCTGAATGACAATGTTGTCAATGGGCCTATGTGATTTATCCGACAGTGAGAGAACATACTTTAGATCCTCTGCAAGTGCACCTGATTTCTTTTTTCCAAATATGAGCCTTTTGTTTGTTATTCCTAGAACAAGTTTAAGATAATTGATTTGAGATTTAACAATATCCATCTTCGACTTTTCTGTTGCCCCTGGGGCAAAGAGGTTGTCCACATCTCTGGATGTTTTACATGGTCCACCATGTTCATGCACCTTTTCAATTAGATTTAATTTAGTTTCAACCTTACGGGCTTCAGTTTCTTCCTTTTTTCTGTACGTTTCTTTGAGTTTTTCTTGAATTTGTTTGACTACATTTCTCTCAGACTCCATGTGTTTTTTTCGCATTTGTACACTCTTGTTGCGAGCTTCTTGTAAGAGCGCTGCTTGTTGAGCCTCTGATTTTGAGCTTAACCAATTAGAGATTGTCCTGTTCCTCTTTACCATCTGTATACCAGAATGATAATACAGACTGGCATGCCTTTTCCGGAATTGTGAGAAATCAAGGTGCCCAAACTCATGCTCTGTAACGAGATTCGTGAGCTTGCAGTGCCTCATTTTCTCCCGGACTTCTGCTGTAGGTTCTTTCCCATATTTGCCCCCAATGAGGAAGTCTTCAAGCTGACGTTTTGTGACATCAATGAATTTTTCCATCATGTTTTGTAATGCTTTCTTGGTATAATGTTCAGTAGCAACATCTTCTCTGAATACCGAGGAAGACACATCATCTATTTTAACATCAAACTCAGGGAAGATTGATCCCTCTCGCTTCAGGAGATCAGAGGAATCAATAGCCCAGAGCTGAAAGAGGTCAAGCATCTTTTGGATGTATTTGAACTGATCAACGTACTCAACATCCCCATTTAACATGTTCCAGAAAGGACCAGTGACTTTATAATACAAAATGCCTGGCATTCTCTAGGTTTAAGTCGCTAAGAAATAGTTAAGTTATGGAGCATGAAAATTGGTAGAAATGAAGGTTATGTATAAAAAATGGAATCTTGACCTTTCAAACGGAAGGAACATACATTTTTTATTGTAGTAGGTGGAATGTCCATGGCTGGGGGTCTTTCACTGAATAAGGGTTATATTTGTGTGTAGGCCCAAAATACCCTAAAAAATAACCCTTATTCAGTAAAAGACCCCTAGCCAGTGATATTCCCCCTTGTACTCTTGAATACTATAGCTATTGACCACCAGATAGCGACCACCTGTTAGCGACCACCTGTTAGCGACCACCTGTTAGCGACCACCAGTTATTCCATGCATTTGACTAAGGGTGCCTCATAGCGACCTAATCATTCTACAGCAACCATGAATAAGGCTGCGCCACCTACATTCTTTCTCCCCCAAAAAACATATCCCCATATTTTTTCTTATATTTCCCCTTAAGGGAAACCCTTTCCCCCGGGGGTAAAGTCCCCCTTGGATGTTTTTAGTTTGATACATTTTCCTATATATATACTCTAGTTTTAGGTCGCTAACAGTGGAGTCGCTATCTAGGCTATTCCCTATGTAGCTAGTGTGTAGAGAATGTATTAGATAGCGACCTAATCATTCTACAGCAACCATGAATAAGGCTGCGCCACCTACCTTCTTTTCCCCCAAAAAAACATATCCCCATATTTTTTCTTATATTTCCCCTTAAGGGAAACCCTTTCCCCCGGGGGTATAGTCCCCCTTGGATGTTTTTAGTTTGATACATTTTCCTCTATATATACTCTAGTTTTAGGTCGCTAACAGTGGAGTCGCTATCTAGGCTATTCCCTATGTACCTAGTGTGTAGGGAATGTATTAGATAGCGACCACCTATTAGCGACCTAATCATTCCAGGGTAAATATGAATAAAATAAAAGGGGATCCTTTTCCCCCTAGGGGGGTTGTTTCCCACACATTTTTTAAGTTTCTTTCCTTATATATACTCTAGGTTTAAGTCGCTAACAAGTGGAGTCGCTAAGG
The DNA here is from genome assembly GCA_947462335.1 of Harmothoe impar. Lineage (NCBI taxonomy): Eukaryota > Metazoa > Annelida > Polychaeta > Phyllodocida > Polynoidae > Harmothoe > Harmothoe impar. Next base: position 105,795,870 of record OX381704.1, on the reverse strand, counting down.
TATATCACTGCATAATACTGCAGCATCCAAAGAGGACATGTTCACTAGCGACCCCACTGTTAGCGACTTAAAACTAGAGTATATATAGGGAGCTTATATATATTTATAACTCAAACTAAGAAGCATGAGAGGGAACATTTCCCCGGGGGTATAGTCCCCCTTGGATGCTTGTAGTTTGAGACATTTTCCTATATATATATACTCTAGGTTTAGGTCGCTAACAGTGGAGTCGCTATCTAGGCTATTCTAGCTATAAAGGTGGTCGCTATTCTACCTGTTGTTTTATTATACAGAATATTGTTTTCTGCCTTTTGATACAAACAGGTTCCGTATTTTACATGAACCCTGTTAGCGACCTAAACCTAGATTAAGCCAAATGCCTAAGGCTCTAACCAAAGCCTGAAGTTCATCAGACTTGGCATCACACAAAACACTTTGTAGTTTAAGGTTTATCTTTCCCTTATAATCAGTCAAAAAGTGTATGATATCCTGTCTGTGATGGTAGAGACCTGCAGCACCTTGAAAGAAATTGTTAAACCTATTCATTCTGAAGCTCGTAATCTCACTCTCGACTCCAATTGTTTTACAATGTGCTTCCCAGTCAGTCATACAACCACTTTTACCATCTCCCCTAGGACCTAGACAATCACAAGCAGTTCTAACATATCTTGCTGGGCCAGATTCTCCTGAGCTTTGAAAGCTTGTGAATTGGCTGTGGCCATCACGACCAATTGACCCAATTTGTGCCTCTATTCTTTTCACTTCTGCTTTGATGACTTCATCAGCAGCATTTGAAAGGCCCAAGAGAAAATGGGCATTACAGTACAAGTAATGAAGATCTTCCTCCTTGTCCCCAATGACTGTCTCTCTGTGGTCAGACAACATTTTGTTAAACAATTTGTTTACACTTGATCGATCCGACATCACAGCGAACATCTTCTGCAGCATGTCTTTATATATATCTTCCTCCTCTCCTTTCTGATATATATCTGCGAGCTCCTCCATCATGGCAATGGCATTATCCAACAGTGTGGAGCTGTCTTCAGTTGCAACATGCCTAAATCCTGTAGAAAGAGTTTCTCCAGAGTCAAGCGTTATCTGGTGCCCGATGATTTTGTGATGATCCCGGGTTGTCCCGTCACCATGAAGGTCCCACCTTTCGCTTCCTATAACACTCTCTTGGACTTGCATTTTTGAAAGAACATGAGCCCTGTCAACAAAGTTATTTACTGAAGATGTCGATGGTAGATCTTCCAAGGGTATCGTTATATCATGCATCCACTTGGAAACACTTTGCATCGTTCTGCTACACTTATTGGTCGGTATATCTAGTTCCCCAGCAAGCTCCATCGCACACTTCTCAATCTTCTCCAGAAATGGTTTACCGATGCTATCTGATCTGGTCACAAACTCCTCACTGTTCAAATGTAACAATTCTGCCTCCAGGGAATCACAGTTCTGCTTTAGATTGAGCACTTTCTTGGCCATTTCACTCTTTTCTTTTCTCATGACAGATATTGTTTCATTTGCTTTATCAAGTTCCCGTTTGAGTGATTTATTTTCTTTTTTCAGTTTGGATACTTCAGAAGTTGCTGCTGTTTCAATATCTAAGGCTTTGTCCATCTTGGCCTGTCTCTCATTTAGATGCTTTCTTTGCCTTTGAATTCGTTTATATTTAGCTCCAGACTTAATATCTTTAAGCTCACTACTGACATCTGTTAATCTTACATGTGTTACACTCAACTGGGTTTCCAAATTCACTCTCAATGTATTACTTTTAGAGCATTCTTCCCTCTGTGCATACAATTTCTCTTCACTTTCAGCTAGTTGCACACATTTCTCATCATACATTTCCTTATAGGCAGTATATTTGCTCAAGAGATCATCGCGCTCTTCAGTTAACCCTTCAGCAGTTTTTTTAAGACTTGATACTTCCTTATTCGTAGGGAGTTTTTTGGTAGACACCGGCTTCTCACTCTGTGAAGTGCAAGCAGCATTTGGGGAAGTTGATTCTGATATGTCTGAGACAACTTCTTGCAGGTATAAACTACTGTTTTCTGTACGGGACTTGTTTTTGTTCATATTTTGAAATTTAGATTTAGTCTCTTTTAATGCATCCTTAAGAAATTTCTCAGAAAAGGAATTCGGCCATGCCTGGAATATTACGCCCTGAAATGTTGAACCGAAGACAGTGTCAATCTCCAGTAACACCTCTCTGGTAAATGATGTTAGTGGCAGTGCCTCCATTGGATCCTTCAGGACATCATGTGTCAGACCAATCCTCGAACATGCAGGTCCTACAAATAAAAATAAAAGAGTGTAAGACATTGTAGCATACATTCACTGTCAATGGTATCATGTATGTACATCGGTGGGGGGGGGGGACCTGCAAGTACCATAAATTCATGTATAACCTACAAACGAAACCAATAAATCTACCAGTCTACCAATAATTTGAATAAATGACCATGCTCACATATACAAATAAAACACAATTATTGTCTTTTATAGAAATTACCTATTTCATTGAAGTCAATCACTTGCTCGTAAAAGGATTTACGATCCTGCGCTTTATTCACGTCTCGAAGTGCCTTCCTTATACATGTTCGTGCCTTATTAGGTGGTAGCGATGGAAATAGTTTTTGCATCCATGACTCTGCATCAGTCCAATTTGATGATGTCACTGTCATTATGGCATAAACCTGAAGCAGCAACATGTTTGAAGCCTTCATCTTGAAGTCTGGGAGGTTTGGCCGTCTGCCCTGTCCCTTTTTAGTGAAGGCTGCCTTGAGAAGTGCCTGTTGGTCATTGTCTGAAATTTAAGAGACAGATGAGCATATAAAAATTGCAATAAAAAAAAATTATTCTCGGGATGAGGGCTAGGATTTTATTGTACACCCCCCCCCCCACTCATTCGACTTTCTAAGGGAGAGTTCATTTATTATTTACGGGGGGTGGGGGGGCGTAAAAATTTTCGACCCCTCCTAAGGGGGGGGGCGTAAAATATTCTGACCCCTCGAGGGGGGGGCGTAAAAATTTAAGCCCCTTTTTAGCAAAAAAGCCCGCGCGTTACCATAGTTCAAAGGTGGGGGGGGGGGGCGAAAAATTTTCGCCACCTTCGGCGAGGGGGGCACAAAATGTTCCACGCGCTCTCGAGGGGGGGGGCGTAAAAAATTTTCGCCCCTCCGCGCGAAATCTCACCACCCCCCCTGTAATTAATAAATGAACACTCCCTAATGACAAAAGTGGTATGTGTGAGGCTTGTGGTGGCCTGGTAAGTAGCAGAGAGCGGCATAGGAAATAGCAGACGACATTCACCATATAGTAAACGTCAATGAAACTAATAGGGTAGTGGTCCTAGTCAATAAATGAAAGTGAAAATCAACCCATTCTGACTAGTTCTAAAATGTAAACAAATCATGGGGACAGCTAAAATACTGCTCCAGAATGCCTATTTTCGTTAACATATTGGCATGAAAACTCAATACATGAATCAACTAAATACTTACCAATCTCATGGAAGACCTGCTGCAAAATGTCATTAGAAGTGTCCATTTCTAAAGGTTGGCAAACGTTTTTCTATTTGTTGTGCTGTGGGAGTCCATGTGAGCACATGGAGAGCACCTGGCCCAACACCATACAGAGTCAGCCTCCTTCTATGTGGTCGCGCACCCTGCCCGTTCGCGGTACCGTCATTGTGAAGGGCCCAGTGCATAGAGCACAAAATTACCTTTCTAACAATACCAAACATTATATATTACTACAAATTTTTCATTCAAAAAATATATTAACAATTTTTGGAATCGATTTTGAGCAACCTTCTAGTTGTCACACCCCCCTTTGCTGGGTACGAAAATGAAGCTACGAATCTCAGGCTCGCTATGACGCATCCCTCGTGGCTGTATCTACATCGGGCAGGCCGCGCGGGCCGTTTCAAAACAACATGTCAGTACGGCCGAGTCTGTTCTCCTGGCCGTGGGGTCACGTTTTTACAATATTAGCCAACTTACCAGCCTCATAACTACAGGTAAACATCCTAATATATCTTATCTAGTGTATCATATTGAAAGGCATATGTTTTGTGTCTCATTTCCCGTTTTGTGACAGCAGATTGGTGTATTTTTGTGGGATTGACACTGGTTTCAAAAGTATGTGTGTCAGTGTGTTGACTCGGCTGGGGCCTGTCTGCCAGCTCTCTGTTGGGATACCTAGTAAAAGAAAAACATGAAATTATGTTTTGTACGCAGGACAAACGAGACCACTAGCAAACTCTACATAATACAAGGTTCCAAAAAGTTGGTGTCCACTCAGTTAAGTGCCGTAATACACATTTCAATATGTAATGCTTTAATCTACTTTCCTTTGTATATAAATATGCAATTGTATAAATATTATTCCAACCAATGGTCCTCATGTACTTGTTCTTGTACTATTTAAATCATTATAGCAGGATGTGAATGGTTTGATGTCGTTAAAATTGAAGCAGATGCCCTACTACTAATAAATGTAATATAATAAAATTAGCAGTAATAATCTTCACCAGAAAACAAGAAATTAAGTGGAGAAATGACCAATACTTTGGACTTCATATAGACATGAGCCAGGGGACAGCATAACATGTCCCATTCCATTGTGGCTAACAGAGCTACATGAGGTGGTGATGTCATCTTCCTCATGCTCACCAGTCATCAACAACTCTTTCCAACCAGCTAATTTGTCCTCAGCACTGTCCCTGGTTGGTAGCTGACCCATGAAGTAGGGTCCTCAGAGAGGGCTTTATGGCCTCTAGGTGAAGGTCAGGACTAGTGCTTGTTATCTAGGGAGGTACTCGGGGAATTGTAGCACTTGCTGCCCTCCTGAATCTGGGAAAATATCCATAGAGTGGTTGCATCTTATGTTCAATATGGTTATCTGACAGTACTCTTTATTTTATAAAGACTTTACTAGCCGTTTTAACTTGGCTGTAGAATTGAGATATATTGTGTCATGTATTGCTTAACTCTTCCTTTACCACGCTCCACATAAAGACAACCCTTCCAAGACCAGATTTTTTCAGATGAAATTTAAATGGGATAATGGGATTCAGGGGATGGCCTCACCTTTTAGAAACTGAAAGAATTTTGTAAATATTCCAAATAGAAGTACATCTATGTCAAAAGTGAACAACATTGAGTAACCAGAAAGTAAGATATCTAAATTGCCCTAAGTGTTCCAATTAGGGAGATATAGCCATGTTTAAAATAAAAGTAAGCTTGTTTTAGTGTATTATGTTACCATTGACACTAACATTAGGCCAGTATACATTAAAGTAGTCCTAATCTTTTGATACCATCTTTTTCACCATGAAAAATTGAACAAAACCATTTTTCACCCCCCCAAAAAATATTATTTAACATTTTTCACGTTTTTTGCCTTAAATATTGCTCAAATCATATTGAAAATGAGTTAAATATCCTCCAAGTTCAGATGCTCAGCATTTCTAAAATATTGGATGTATGTGCAAATGGATTTGGATATGCGGGGACAACATGCCATAGAATATTGTCAGAAAAGATCATGGAATTCTACCAATTTTTAGGCAAACCACAGGGGGTCAGAAATTGGCCAAAATCGGCCGAAAATTGGCGAGTAACTCGCATAAATGCGTGTACGGTCCTGTACTGTAAACTCGCAATAATGCGTGTATGGTAAAGGAAGAGTTAACAAATCACCTTGAAGAGGGAGTGTTATCATCTACAATGGGATATAACAAATGCTGCATATAGTTGTATGTGGTCAAGGGCAATAGTGGGTTATCATTGTTTGTGCTTGATCTGTTGATCAATGTTTTTCCACTTGTGTTGGGCAGGCAATTCGTGGAGGATGGAATTAGATGGACATGCCAGTATAGGAGCTTCTGATTAGAGCATGCTATGACATATGGTGTCTCAGATTTTGCTGATGAGAAGTTGCAATGTCTTGTATCATCCTTCATTATTGACGATGGAATATCTTCAGGATTGTTAATATTATTGTTAAAAATACTCATGGTATCACTTCTCTCTGCAGAGGCATATGTATAGACCTTTCTACAATGATACTTACTATGGTCCATTAGTATGCCTGTGAACTGAAGCAATCTTTCCTACAACACATTTGTTGCATGTTTGGGTACAATTTCAGACACTGTAGGCAGTTGACTTTCAGGGACAATGTGTGCTTTTCACAACCCAGATTGACAGGTGGTTTTGGCTAACTGTGGAGGACATGGGAAAGGGTGTCAGTGTTATCGTCTCCATTCCTGTAGTGATATTAGTACGGGACCTACCTCACAGATAGTGTGAACTGCTAAGGGTAATAGACCTGTCTAAAACCGACACAATCAGTCAGACACCAAAAGAGGTTAGCCTCCACTTATTTATATCTACCATGGCCATGCAGCTTTTCACCTCTGCACCAATTGGTGCAGAGGTGAAAGTACATGTTAGGCAGGTACAAGCAGTATCCCCTCCCGTATGGCCCCATTGCATGAGGACTGACACAGGATGGCAATGTAGGCCTGATGAAGGTAGCAGTTTGCATGTAGTGTTAGCATGGGTAGGGTGTTCGAAATAGAGCTGCCACTGCCACTCTGGTCCGCCTGTTTCTGGTGGTAAGCATGAATGGAGCCTCTAGTGGAGAAAGGTAGGGTTTTTTGTTTTGTGTGCCCGAGATTATTATGGTGACATTCTTCATGTCAAAATGTAATAAATGAATATGACTTGTAAAAACTTGTTACCATAGGGATGCTGGTAATTGTGTTTTTAAGACATATGTGAAATCCAGGTGTGTGTGAGCCTGCCCAATGTTGTCCCTAGCCATGTTAGGTGGACCTGTTCTGTCTGAGTTGGTAGAGTGCCTAGGGCCAGTGCTGCAGTATCCCCACTGCTGTGTAGGTGCCCCTCTCCTGCCTAGATCCCATAAATGGGAATTATGTTCAGGTACAATAACTATGATATATCTGGATCTAGGTATGATAGAAACATGATCTTTACAGATCTCAAAAGCTCGCATCGGGATCTATACTACTGGAACCAAAATGTATTCTTTAACTCATTTTTCAAAAATTTATCAAACTCCCTAGCATGGGCAAGGTATAGAGGCCCACTTTTATTACTTATTATAAAATATTGTTCTTAATACACATAATCATTTCTATGTTAAGTTGTCAGTCAGTATGACAGCCAAATAAGGCCTTAACATAGTTAGGTATACAGGTGCATGCTATTGAGCACACAACTCTGCTTAATAAAAATCCACACAAGGAATAAGAGAGAGAGAAACTATGCTTTAAGCATCAAAGATTCTGAAGTATCAATATGTTACTTTTAATGCTACTTTTAGGGCCCTCTATCATTTAGCAAATGTCCATAGCATAGGATTTAACTTTCAGGATGCAAAATGGGAAAATATCGTTAGTCTTGGACCTGGAATCATTACCTACTCCAATGAAATCCAATTTTATATTCTCCTTCCATGAGATATTTCAGAGAAAATGAGCAATGTGATGAAGATGTCAATGATGCTAGAAGTATTTAAACAGATCAATGACCCAACAATGAAAAGAAAAGTTGCCAAATTTAAAGGGTCCTGTGATATTCATGAACCCTGAAGCTCTAGATATTATGTATATATATATTTGATGCACGGTTGCGTGTAATTGTAATATAGCCATGTAGTTGACTGTTGGTGGTGTGCATGTTTCAACCAGTTTTGTCAGATAGTTCAGGCCGGCCATTAGGCTAAGGTTGGCGTGTCAGGGGCTAGGTGATCATGCTGTGTTCTCCTAGGGGTGAGACCTTCCTAAAGCCAGTACCATCAGCCTGACACCATTACCAAAAGTGCTCTGTGTATGCTGCCCATCCTATGGGGTCCATAGTACTCCTCCATACTACTCCTCCCAGATCTAAATTGAAGTAGGCATGGAATCCATCAGTGCTGATAAATATTGAAAACCTACAATGGAAATACACCCTGTTCAGGAATATGGCAGAGGGGGACACTTATTTACAATTGAGTATAGTTCATTTCACATAATAACATTGCATATGGACTCTTATATGACCTGTCTGTGCATGACTATGCACATTGATAAAGTTGGAAGTTGACGTTGCGGAGGAATTGGGGGATCGACATGCATAATATATATGGGTATGTGCACTTCTAATTCAATGTATTAGAAAGCATATATGCCGAATACAACGTTATTTTAAAAGTTTTCCCCTTGTTGTGACACAAAACCCCGAGGTAGAAGTTTGATAAAACATGGTGTACAAGCTGACCTCATTCCTGGAAAGTAGCTAATTCATTACCAATCCTGTCCCTGAAGGTTTTATTCTGGGAACTTTATCCTAGAAACTTTGTCATCCCCTTAGGAGCTATACCTTCATTAGCATGTGACAGATATCCCCAGAGATATTGGGCTGACACCCATCATGCAGGCTCTGCTTGTAAGGTGTCACATTCGGAGATTACACTCAGCTACACAGAAAAGCTAAATCCTCCAGGCCCTGGGTCTGTAGTGCCTATCCCAGGTTAGTAACAGGAACTTTGGTCAGGCATGTCCAAATGCTATTCAAATGTGACTGAGGCAGAATAAACATATGACTGATGCCTTACTCAAGGATACCTGATACTCATTGAAATGGAGGAGACTAAGGTGAGTTGGTCAGTATTGACCCCCCTGACCATATTAACAAACCTTTGCTGATCATTTAGGGAGCCATAACTAGGTTGGGTACAATTGACTTATTTGTAAGCCAGTACTGACAAAGTTAAGGAGCCTCAAAGTGTAGTCTGCCGACAGGTAGCTGAAACGTGCAGGTATTCGGACAAAGAGTACTCCATCAAATACTGACCCTTTACCTGCCCCAACATCTGGATATTTCTCTAATACTGTCTGTTGCAAAAGTGTAGTTAGATAATAATTAATCTATGAAGGTGAGGTGGCTATTTTCCCTATATCTAGCTCTTTGAGGGTGGCATGATGCATTAACACATTATGCCTTGGTCGTCATGATGCATAAATGCAGCCAGGACGAGTAACTCACTAGTGCTACATTCAAGCATCATACCAACCATACAGAGTTGAGACGCTCCTGAAGGGTCGGCATGAGACACCAATGCGGCACTACCGAGTTACTCACCAGGGCTGTATTGGTGCATTTTGACGACCAATGTAATCTTTTAGCAACATATTTCCTTAACCCTTTCGTGCCCAAAACTATTGTTGAAAGTCAGTTTCTTACATCATCATTTGTTAATCGGGTAACCAATGAATATTTTGTTTTGACATATGCTTTATATCATATTTTTTGAAAGCTATTGAAGTGCCCTTTTCAATACTATTTAAAACAATATTCTATCGTGGGTTGTCATGACAACCAGAAACATTCTTTTCACCGATATCAAGGAATATTGCCATCTAAAGGCCAGATTTTGCTTTTTTAGTTGGTAATATCTTATTATTGGCTTATAAAACATTCTTTTGGGGTTCCAAATGAAGACATATCTATCAGAAACAGGAGAATGTCAATATTGTAATTGGAATCCTTAGAGAAAACCATTAAAAAAAGTTTTTAATCATTTTGTATCAATATTTTCACTATTTTATCACTATTTTGTCAATATTTCTGTATTTAATCTGCCCTACTATTGCTAGAGCGCGCACTTTTAGTGCTTTTTAGGCAATTTTAAAATCATAATATCTTCTAGTTCAGCATCCCATCAACACACACACATGCTAACATAGGATATCTGGTTTTGGTACAAACCTTATGTAACTGTGCTTAATTCAGTCCTAAAATGATACAAGTCCTAGCCCTAGGGCACCCAGGGTGCTCTCCTGAACATATATAAGTGTAAAAGCGCGCACTTTTGGAGTTCTGGGCACGAAAGGGTTAAAGGGATAATAATATTCAATGAAGGTGAGCTAGCAATTTCCCAATACTTCAAAGTGGTCCTGGTGTCCAATAAAACCTACAAATTGTTCTTCGCATACTACAGAATCCATACATAAAGTAAACAAAATAGGATGGAGGTACCCTCCAAACAACACCCAGTAATTGAATGTTCGCAACTGGGGCAAATCTAGAGAAATCATCAGAAAATCAGAAAAGGCGAAAAGATATAATTTATAAGTATAACTTGTGCCTTCTCCTATGTTCTGGTAACTTTTCCAGGTTTGCACCACATCATAAATCCAAGTGTAGATCTTCCTAAAAACACATGCATTCAACGAAACTAGTTCAACACATGACAAAGGACAGTTTTGTAACTTCAACATTGTGTATTGTATTGAGTTCTAGGAACGACAAGGACCCACACGCCCACGCAGCCATTAAGCAGTATGTTGTGACTCACAATTCACTCTACGCATCATGGATAAACACTGAAAGTAGTCCCTGGTTCTACAACATTCACAACAATAAGCATGTCATACCTGTTTACCCCACAAATGCATGGAGGTAGAACTTTAGACTAGCTGACTGCCTTTTGAAATGCAATCCATCTCTCACATTAGGTGCTACTTTCTCTCCTTCATCTGTTCTTCCTCAGAAAACTTCCTTCCGGAGGCTGGAAACCAGAGCCTCACTTCTCTGTAGGTGTTCATTATCTAGCCAACAAATAGAATCACCTTGGTTAGCTTTCAATAGGACACTGTCTGAGGAGGCTCTGTAAAATGCCATACTGTTCTAAAGACACATGACAGCATCCTGCAGAACTTTGAGGCTTTGTGTTGGGTAGGACTTGGTATCAGGGGGGTGGTACATGGCTCAGAGGTAGAGCGTTTTTCTGGTATGCACAAGATTGTGGGTTCGAGACTCAGCAGCGCCCTGCTGATTGTGCTGCAACCTCCCCCCCCCAGTGTAGTCCGGTGCCTTAAGGGAAAAACCATTATTTTCCGGACAAAAGTACCAAAGTTGGTGAAGAAATAGGGAATGATATACTTTTCAACATTTTTCCTTGCATCAAGAAAAAAAAGTACTGGAACACCCATTTTTGGCCATTTTTCAAAATGGCCGCCTTTTGGCAGATAAAATGAATTAAATGGTTAAAAAATAGAAGTAATCTCATCTCCCACATCACAGATATTGCTCCTAGAAGGATTGTGACCATACCTATCCCCCCTATATTGAACCCAAGGAATCCAATGGTCTCATTGGTTGGTTGCTATGATAAGTGGTTGCCTAGCAACGGCCATTCTGTTTGTTTATTTCCTTAGTAACACACATTTCCAAGATCCTCAGCTCGGTTTTGACCATACCTATCCCCCCTATATTGGACCCAAGGAATCCATTGGTGTTATTGGCTAGTTTATAGGACATTTGGTTGCCTAGCAACAGCTATTATATTTGTTTATTTGCTTAGCAACACATATTTCCTGGGTCCCCAGCTCAGTTTTGACCATACCTACCCCTCCTATATTGGACCCAAGGAATCCATTAGTGTTATTAGTTTGTTGCTAGGACAGTTGGTTGCCTAGCAACGGCTATCATTTTTGTTTATTTGCTTAGCAACACACATTTCCTGGGCCCTCATCTTACTTTTTGACCATACCTATCCCTCCCATATTGGACCCCAGAAATCCATTGGTGTTACAACTAGTGGGCACAGGACATTGAATCAACATTGATGAATGGTTGTCAATGGAGAGGAGGTACATTATTGATATGTAAGTGGTATATACATGATCGAAAATGACGTAGGTGATCGATGACGTACATGATCGGTGACGTACATGATCGTACATGATCGGTGACGTACATGATTGGTGACGTACATGATCGGTGACTTACATGATTGGTGACGTACATGATGAGACCGTACTGAAATGGGACAACAGAGGGTAAATAAAAGGAAATGTTTGCATATAACAAGTGATATGGGGAGGGACATATTGCCCACTTCAATTAGTCACCGATTACAGCAATTGGGTCAAACGAATGTGGCAGAAAGAAACTCTGAAATTTGATGCGTGCAAAATAAGTAAAAAATGGTTGAAAAAGAACAGAGGAATGGGTATATTTCAACATAAGCGTCATATTTAGGCATGTTCTTTGGGACATTACAGGAGACCAGGGGGAGTGGGATAACATACTTTCCTTCAAACCTGAAATCCTTACATTATAATACGATTTGGACTACATACAGATTCGCCGATCATGTACGTCACCTGACGTAATAAGCAACTAATAACAAAGGTCTGTACTGCCCATGACACATATTTAGGAGATGGGACTTTCTTATATGCTGAGACAACACTTGAGAGAAGTTGGAAAAAAAAATTTCAGACAAAAATAAATCTGCCGATCATGTGCGGCCACCCATCATGTACGGCCACCGATCATGTACGGCCACTTTTTAGTTGCACTGATTTGGTGAGAGTGAGCCCTGGTGTATGGGTGTTTTGCCTACTTGACGATCGATAATAAACAGAATGTTGGTGAAAAAAAAGAACTGCAGTGCATACTAAACAAAGCTCTCAGCTGTGTATATAAAATAAAGGTAGAAAAGAATCCTAGGTACGACAGTGTCAAATTGCATGAAGCTAGAAAAAAGGAGGGAACTTCACCTCATCTATTATGCCTTCTATGTATCATGTCTTAAAAAATAATTATGTTGACAAAAGAGTCCTACCAACAAGGGCACCTGTTGGAAAGGTGCTGTTAGTACCAAATAGTCTCAAACCAATTGTACTCGGAAGTGCATTGTCATCTGGAATAGGCTGAAACCTGAATTTACCCTAATAGAAGACCTACAGTCCTTCAAAACTGCCATAAAGAAGAACCATAGAAACTGCTTCATCAAGTTCATGTAACACCCCCCCCCCCCCCATGAATTCAGTTAACAGCCTCATTCCATTTCATCCCATTGGTTTTATTGATACATACAATTGTGACTTTTATTTTACGTGATACTATGAACATGTAAATTCAACCACACATAGGAATCTCCATGCCACATTTCTTGTATAAGTAGATTAATAGTTCTTAGAGAGGTTGTAGCTGAATAATGGCAATGCGCCAAAGCTATCTTTGATACAATTACTTGTAATTGTATTTATTTAACCTGATAAAAAACCTTTAATAAAACACCTCTCACCACAAGTTGCTGGACAATAATGGAGAAAAGTGTCACCTGATGTTGAAAGATGATGAGGGCCTTTCACTATTGTACCATACAGTATATATATACAGGCAGGTAGGGTAGATTTACCCAAAGATGAACACACCATTATTCAGACCCTTTTGATCACTGGTTCCATAACTGAATGTATGATATCAGGTGAACACTATGGCTTATACTGAAAGCAGTGCATAATTAGCCTAGATATCTAGGTCCTTGTCAGTGTGGAAAGGGTGTATTTTGAAATCAGACCGACATTTATTTAGGTTGTATTTTATTTTATGTCGCGTGTGTGAATTGAAATGGTGTGAAGTTTATAAGATGTGTGGGGTTGCATTGAATTATACGCCCACACAGAAAGTACTAGGAAATCAATAGAGGTGTCTCATTCAGGGATTGATTGATGGTTAATTGGGCAAGGTGTCCTGCTAGTCACACTTTATTGCCAATTAAACCTAACTGGGACTGACAACTCATGCCGAAAGCTATAAAAAGGATGACACTGATTGGAAATCATGCTGGGTACAGTTGTAATTAAAGGTGCTGTACTCGAAGTCACCCCTGGTGCTTCCTCTTAATTCACTGGATACAGCTTCTATTTTTTTAATCTAGCTAGTTCTAGAGCGAACGTGCAATAGAGACCTTTAGAATTTAGTGAATGAATCATAATCATGTCTTTACACTATCCTGCTCTCCTTGAAGAGACTAGGATCTGTGACTTGGAAGGGGATAATTATCTATGCTGAGCAGCTATTGTGATTTATTTAGTTACCTAAGGTTTTTGGCCACACATACTTTGTAGGACAACAGCAAACAAAGCGTAAAGTCTGGGGGGCCTTGTATCCATGATTGTGTACCTCCTACGCATTTGTAACTGGACACTTAGCCAATGCACTGAGTGATCTCCATTCAATGGCATTGTTTGATGCTCATGAGTTGAACCAGTCGGTCTGAGATTGGATGATAAGCAATTGTCAGTATCACTGTTGCACACCCACTGACTAAAATGATTAGTTTATTCAGGGGCATGGCAACCAGGGGGACGGATGGGGACATGTCCCCCCCCCCCACTTTTGACCAATCCCCAAATAGGGCAAACAAACGAGGTCTAGTAAAAAGGGGCCAAAAAGGGTCAAAATACCCCTCAGTCCCTCCTACTTTAAAACTGCTTGCTACGCCCCTGGTTGATGTTTCAAAAGGAGTAGATGAGTGCATTAGTTCACATGAGGAGGTGGATACATGTACTGTACATGTACACATATTTATGTATATGTATAATTAAAGGTAACTAGTTAATTTAGATGCACAAAGGATCCCCTAATTTCACATTTGGGTCATAAAGATGGTCTAATTCTAATTCCATCACCCTCTTAGGAATTTTGATTGCGTGTCCAATATCCAGGCAAGCTGCTAAAGGGCCACCTGCCAGGCTCATAACCATGAGAAGAATGAGTACTAGTATTATATGTTCAACATCCAGAGGCATTCCTGATGAACTGATTCATCATAAGATCTACAAATACAAATGATTCGGTGTGGCTAGACATAATATGAATGAATTACTAAACACAAGGACATTTAAGCTGTTCATACATGGAGGTTGGTATTGGAAAGCATTTTAGAAATCATTTGCCCTGTACATATTCTGTGAAATGACTATTTGATAGCACGTACACTTCCACACTTCTACGATTACCTGTGACTTCATAGACCCTATGACAAAGTTGAAGTAGCTACTGGCACACAGTAGTTAATCGGTTGGAGGAACTGCATACTGTGAGATGCTAAATGATGGCAACACTTGATGGGACCTTGACAGCTGCCCTGCATTAGGAAGCCAGTCAGACTATGCTCTGCTGCTGATCATACTGATTAACATGCAGTAAAATTACCCTGTACATGTTCTGTGTAATTACTATTTTATATCACACAAATTTGCAAACTTCTACCATGACCTGTGATTTCATAAACCAAAAACGATAGTACATGGAAAATATCTATTCCTGAATTAGCCAGACAAAGTGAGGGAAAAGGGGTGTTTTTATTGTTCCCTCCTCAACAGGGGTTCTAATTTCTCTGTTCCTCCCCTTTAAGGGCTCCAAAGTTCTGTTGGTTTAAGACCCCCCATGAAGCTGGGTGGGTGATGGGAAAAGGGTGAGATGAAGGTGAATGTCTCAGGTGCTTAGTGCTCTTAGAGAGTTAGTGCATCCCTCTTGGTGATGGACCTAGGTACAGCTGGTACCAGCACTCAGACATCGTAACAATAACTGACCAGCTTCAATATTTCATCTTGCAGTGCCCACTCTGCTATAAGGGAGTTTAAGGTCTCAATGTGTATACATGGCAATGTGTACGTGTAATGTCACAGGTCACGTGGGGGGGTATCCCCATCTAGAGGTAAACAACTTGTATACTAGAAAGGGAAGCCAATAGATATTACGAGCCCCAAGGTTAAGATAGGGTTAGATGGATATGAAGGTGTCAGGTGCTTGGTACTCTTAGAGATCATGTGAACCCCTCTGGCTGATGGACCTGGGCAGCTGGTACCAATACCCAGACATCATAACAGTAACATAACTAGTATAGCCTGCAATACCCACGGGCAATACCCACGGGCTTTGATCATGATTATGGCTGTGTCTCACGACCTTGGGACAATGTTTTTGTCTCTGACCGGTCGCGGTCTCTGACCAGGTGCCGTCTCTGACCGGGTGCCGTCTCTGACCGGCTTGGCTTGAAAGGTCAAAATACTAGCAGCAGGAGGCTAATTATAATTATAACTATGATTATATAACAACCGCCATAACGTTTTCCCAAATCCTTATATATATGAGTATAATTCTTTTTAAAACACCTTTTTCTGACACCTGGTCAGAGACGGCAGCCGGTCAGAGACGGCAGCCGGTCAGAGACGGCAGCCGGTCAGAGACGGCATCCGATCAGAGACAAAAACATTGTCCCAAGGTCGTGAGACACAGCCCCATACAGACTTATAAATTAATAGGTAGTATCTTACATATCTATACTATAGTTGATTCATGAATTGGATTACAGACAGTATTTACTTTCCACACATTGAGGCACTTTGATGAAGGTAGTCTGTATAGGTAGAGACAATCTTCTGCCCCTTGAACTATACTAGTAATTGGTCTAGACATTACTATAATTACCAATTTGTCCATTTCAGCTCACCCAGTTAAGGCCCTTAGTAGCATAAACGGCCAATCATGGCCCTTTTGATTGGCTGTAGAAATCTACATGATCGGTTGGGATAAGTACAACCAATAGAAAACTGACCCTTCTGTCCATAACTCTCAGACAGCCCTCGGCCCCATCTGAGAGTTACAGCCATAACTATAACATAACAGGAAGGTAGCCCCTGCAGCCATCCTACAGTTGTATACCAGGTACACACAGAATACTACGCCAGCTCGATGCATAACTCCCTCGGTCACTCTGTCACCATGGTATACTAAACCAAAACTGCACGATAAAGCATCCAGACCATGTACGACCATGAGCATATTAATACACGTCCGGGCACGAGTGCGTAGCACGAGAGTCCCGTACATGTATTAATGTGCGAATGGTCGTACAGGAGGCTGGATGATTTAGAGTGTGGTTTTGGCTTTATTATACCTAGCCACCCCCCCCAACGCACCTGCATGTAGGCCTATTACAATAAAAAACATATAAAAAGTAAAGAGTTTATGTGTAGGCTTACACTCCTGGGATTTGCATATTGCACCAATACAGCTTTGTTTCAGTCATCATGATATTACCTCAGGGCATCGTGTGGTTCTCAAATGGTAATATTCTTGACGTTATGACGTTCTGCTATCAAGTGTGGGCTGTGTGTTTTCCCGGGGGGGGGGGGCGGCAGGGCGCCCCTTTTCCCGCCGTAGCCGTGGGCGTATGGACTGTATGCCCACGGCTAGTCCCAGCCGTGGGCAAACGGCCCATATGCCCACAGGTCGGCGTATGTCACTTTTACTACAAACTGTGGGCATACAGACTCCTAGGCTTAATGAATGTCATTATCATATGCTAGGTATAATAAAGAGTTAGACATTTTAGTTGGTTAAGCATGAGAACATCTCACCAAAGGAGTGAAACTACAGCCCGTAGGCTCTTGAACCGTAGGCTCTTGAACAGAAGTGCCAGTACTACTCTAGTTTTTGAAATCCTCTCCTTGTATACACTCTGGTGGCAACAGTATGATAGTTTGTAGGCATAGATGGGTTTAACAATAAGTGTAGATAAGTTGTAGAATTGGTAGGTAATATTCATATTTATCTGTGCACTTCCATTTGTCTTTTGTATCACCACATATCTGCTATTGTTATTTAGGGATGATGATTATGATGAATGGATGGATGTGGGGTATGATTAAGTTTTCCTCCAGGATTTAACCAATGTTGATTGATGATAATATTATTTGAGTACAAAGAGAAAATCATTCATTGTCAATGGACAACATATGAAACGATTTACCAGAAAACGTTGGATGAAGAGGAAACAAATGAAAGCAATGAATCACATTGAAACTGATACATTCTCTGATTACAATGGTAGAGAATATTAATATTTCAAATGAGTTCATGTAATCTGAGTCGTAATGGCTTTATGGGCTGAATACACTTTTGTTAGCTCAAGCCCCTACAGGCTTCTGTACACTTTGAAAATGTATCTCCACACCCAGGCTTCATGTGAAGTTCGGGATGGCCATTAGAAGTTAAACATGGGTTCAGTTGAAAAAGATTATGAAACATGTTGAAAGATTTCTTTAGTATTACTAGGACTACAAACTGGCACATCTTGCTCCTTATCCCAATGTTTTAATATCCTGTCTCAACGACATGAGCTAAAGCTAGATTCAAAGATGTTGGCAGTTTCTATAGAAATAGGATAATTGATAATGATCCTTTCTGAACACCCCTCCCCTCCCCTTCACATTCATACCTGTCTCTTATTTGGGAATCTAATACGATTTCTGTTAGGCAATGTTACTTGCTACATTATAAGAGGCTTATCGTGACAAGACTTCCTACAGGATCCATTACATGTTTACCCCTTCGGGCTCAGTTTGCATAATCATTATTTACACAATTTGAACACACTGGGGTTGCTCAGATGGGCACCGGCAGGCATAATAAATATAGCTTGGAGTTATAATGGATAATGTGGAAATCCCCAGGAGCAATTAATAAACCAAAGGATATGCCTGTGTAAAGGCAATGTCAACCCTTCTTGTACTTCACTGTTAGAAGTAAGTAGTGTTCCTGTACAGCAACTATTGGGGGCAACCTTGGTTCCAGTAAATTCTGCTGTAGACCTATAGTAGAATCTACTGTAGACGCAGACCTGAGTTCTAAAAAGGCTCACATATTCAACATCTTGGAGATTTGAAGCCCCAGGTTCCAATCCATAGTCCTGAACCATGACCACTACACCAGAGAATCCTGCATGTCAGGTGCATTGAAACACCTCCTACTTCTGTGTGAATGGTAATGAGGTCTACACAGGATCCCTGGGGACAATTTTAGAACTAGACTGTTCATGTCTTAAGGGTTAATATGAAAATTACCCTATTGCAGTAATGTACTTATAAGTACTGAACTACCATTAGTTGGAGTGTCATCTTGATGGCCTATCGATGTTTTACTATCTTTCATGCAGATTGTAGAGATACATTGGTATCCTCTGCATATTTCCAATAGTAACATTTCAGTGTACCAAAATATATCATACTTTAGAGTTGCATCAGGAAGAATGTAGTTTGCATGAGAGTTTCCTGCCGGGACTGGAACTGCTGACACTCAGACTACATCTCCCACGGCTCTACCAACTGAGCTAGAGGGGCAATCACTTATATGTAGCCTGCATCAATAGGCTTTGAAAAGATCAGGTCATATTTGAGCTGTGGAGTATGGTACTCCCTCCAACCTCTCTGCTCTCTCTCCCTCTGGTTGCTGGTTATGGGATTCGAACCTGCATCTACAGTAACAGAATTGTATGTGTACAGCAAAAGTTGCTGTATTATCTTTCACAGCTAAAGTACTGTATAGTTACAGCACATATTGCTGTTCACAAACAACAACTTTTTACAGTGTTGGCGATTCATAACATAGTAAGCCTGTACAAACTATATGCAATGCCTTCAGAGTGTGGAGTGCTCATAAACATCCTCGGGTCAGCCACTATAAAATAGTCATAGCAATCAGTGCAAGGTGTCCAGGTGATTGCATCTACTGTTAATGAGTGGGTGTAGATGAAACAAGAACATTTGCGAACAAAGGCTTCAACAGGATTACCATGGAGTCGAACGCTTTGTAAGATATTGGATATTAACAAATCACAGACTAGCTCCTGTTGAACATGGTTGACTCAGCTGGGGGCCACAGTTTTCTGAATATTACTTCACATGCTGGGAGCAACCTCCAATTTATCTAAAAGGGTATGTAAGTTCATGGAAGATATCTCATTTTAATTAATAGCACCATTTTAGCAGTAATCTTTGGAAATGTGACTTTCACAAAAGGATTATTTTGATGTAAGAGTTTGCAAGATGAGGCCATGGTCTTTGAAATCAGGTTATTAGAAAGAGGAAAGAAGGAGAGAATTGTTATTAATTAAAGACCGAACAAATTTGAGATCAGCAATTTCATCTCCCTTAGAACAATTGTTCCTATTCTTAACTATAATGGGACCAGGACATTATCAAACTGTTAGAGGGAAATTTTACATTCATCTGGATTCTACCATGTCTCATATATAGATAACATAGAACGTATAATGATAGGTAGAATTTTATCTCTCCCCTCTGAGATATGGCAAACCCTTTTTTCACACTTTTTAATGCCAAGTATAGGGGTCTTGTTGGCTGTCAATAAAGAGCTTATATGTACCTTAAAGGGTGTACCAGTGACCTACTTCCAATCTATGTTACATATAGTAACAGCACTCGATGTCCCGCTGCAGCAGGGTGTGGTGGGTGGCAGTTGGAGGAGACACGGGGAGCTGTTATATTGTCTACTGGACAGGACATGCCGTGATAGAATTCGTGAGTTATAAGATTTGGTCAGAATTACCCCCATTCTGTCGACAGCATATGACATATCTGTGTGAAAATCACCAGCCAAGGTAGAAAATTGAGTTTGTGATTATCCAGTGGCACATGATCATAGATAAGAGGCTGTTTGGAAGGACCTGTCATGGTTGCTTCACCTGAGCAAGTTACTCATTTGGCTTGGACAGAATGTCTTTGTCAGTACATGCACATCTCAAAGAAAGGCCTCATGACTTCCCTCACTTACAATACGTAAGGCCAAAATACTAGTCCTTGGTCCACTATGGCTTTTGTTTTTAAATATCATTGTTTTTGATACATACTCTTTCTCAAAATTGAATGCATTCCGTTTTTATGTGTAGAAACATAATCTACCATAAACAGAGATATCAAAACGATACTGAGGTGTTTTATAATATAGGGCGACCTTTGTCTTGTTACCTCGAGGAAATATTACGTATCAATTGACGAAGCTTCCTGGAAAATATCTGTGATTAATGAGTGCAGAAAGTTCTAAAACATACAGTGCTCTCAAGAGGATGAGGCCATATAATATTAATTCATATAACAACAAAATATTTTGTTTCAAGCAAGCCCGCTCTAGATTCCCAAAAAGGCTGACCCTAGGGCATTTATTTCAATTCTGGAGATATTTTCCTCATTTGTTTTTATACTCCAATTCTGTTACTGTAATTCTTCTTTGGTCAAGCACAAGATGTTCCCAGCTTAAACTTAGTGGTCTGAATAATAGTCCACCAAATTCTTGATTTTCCTAATTACTGGAGTAATTAGTGAGTCGTTCTGGGGACTCCTTGAAACCTTGAGATGTGGAATAAGAAAAAATAACTAAAATACCTACCCTAACTTTTTAAACTGTGATGCCTGAAACACACATTACTTTTCGCCTGAGGCTATTATTGGTTTAAAAAGTGGTAACAAAGTATATACTTCTCTATGAATACTAGCAATTGGCTTTTCAGGAGAAATATCCAACAAATTCTTGCTTTTCCAAATACAAGGGTGGTGAGGGAGTCATTCTGTTAATTCTTCAATTAATGTGGCAATTTACACCTCATTCCTCTCAGCATGTAAAAAAAAAGAAAAAGAAAATCCACCTACCTATGCTCACATTTCGGATCATGGGTCTGCGGCTCTGATTCATTCAAATGACGGTGACAAAGAAAACAACACCAGAAAATCCTGAAACACACCAAGTGATAAATAGTGCAGACAAAACAACTATTTTTTGAGGGAAAGCTATTACTTGAGTCTGATGTTGGGGCGAAGTATATGATCCTGCCATGATCACATACCTACTGTGTACATGGCATTTCATCAATATTTCGACCACATAAAGGTCTGCAACATTATGACCAGCCTTGATGACATATGGATGTCCAACAAGGGAATCTATACATATATGCCAACCAGAGGAAGAGCTCTGCAAGGAAAGGTCACGTTTAGAATTGGGATCATGGGCATTCCATTATTTTTGTGGTATCGATCTGTGTTGCCAGACTGTTGATGCCTAATGTTGGTGAGTTGTAGGCACCTCTGTCCAACACCCACACTTTCACACTGACTCTGCCCGAATCCCTTTCTGCCTCCGTTTCAGCTGCCGGATAACTATTTATTGCTACTCATTTTACCAACCTTGGCAGGATCGGGAGCTTTCTCAGAAACCCATAAACTATGCTCCATTATCAGGAACACTGTCATGGAGGTATCCCCAGTGCATTTCCTAACTGGATAGGTTTTTAATACCTTTCCTCAGTAAACCTTTAGTGATTTAGGCAATCACTTTGGCATGTCATGATTGTCTACCTCCTACACACTTGCACTGAATAATCTTCCAATTAGTGTGGCATGGCTTGGTGTGATTTCTATCTGGTGACTCCCTTGTTTGCGCCGTGCACTGCACCATATTGAGATTTTGCATACACTCAGAGACAGATTGTTATATAGGTTGTGCTATAATGAGATGCATGAGCAATTCTACTTATTATCTGAATTATAATTATTTGTGTTATTTCTCACAAATTAGTGATATTCAAACTTTTGTAATAATAATATTATAAGTGATCGATGTCCATTTTAAAATCCTGTGAATGTACAGAGTTGGTGCTGTGTTGCATTCAAAAGAAACATGAAGTTCAACTTGCATCTCTGCCCAAGATTTCTGCCTGTGAACACCCCCCACCCCCGCCCTCCTTCCCAATTCCTTTCCCTTATACCATGAGAGCCGCCGCAAATTCAGCCTGCCAGCCCTTAGGCCGCACATAGGTCATGCTGGGTCGTGTTGGGGGGAAGGGGTGGCCTACCATTAAAATTACATGTTTAAACCATTATCATAGCAGGATGTCCGGACATTAGGTCTGTCTGTCCGCTAGACCCATTAGCCTATAATATACCATATGACTGCTTTGATTCATTTGCGCCAGGATATACTAGTGCTGCAGCAGTGGGATGCTCAGATCATTATTTCTCGCGATACCCATTACCAAAATATACCAGAATTTTCTCATGATATCTGGCATGTGTATTCCCTATGTCCCTATGCCCCTACATACCAATCCCCAGCACTCTGGAACCAAAATGATCTCTTTGGGACAACCCTGAATGAAGTGTTTCCTCTGAAAACCCTCATTTTTTGCCCATTTGACCTACTTTAGGTGACCTTGACCGACTTAGAGGTCAAATTTCTTTTGAAATCTAATAAGCCTATATGAGGCCTATGCTGACCCCAAAAATTGAAAGAACAGCTACCATAATATTTCCTGAAATATTCACAATTGATTGAAATATAGCACCATTTCCTATATGTGTGACCTTGACCTTTGACCTTGACCTTGACAAAAACCCTCCCAATATTTTTTTTAACACCCTCCATATCAATAATCTCCAAAACAAGAGCTTTCCAGTGATATAGGGTGTTGTTTCGTATATTTTAGTGATGGGTGTTCACCTACTGCTGTCTGCCCTGCTGCAGCACTGTACCGTGTATGCACCCTGGGTAGTGCTACCTAGCCCACATCAGTACACATTTCAATATGAGACAAAGATATAAAGATTCGATTTGTATAAATCCTGAGGGGGAATGTCCAATGAATATAAATATATTTATATAGGAATGAATATAGACGGAGTCAGATGTAAATAGATTTGGCCTTAGTTAATTGTGGCTGGGCCTACGCTCTATTTATTCATTATGTCATTATAAGTCACCGACAATTAACTGAAAAAAAATTAGAGTCTACCATATAGCACATGTTGAGTGTGGTAGATGGTGGGAGGCACTGGGCTGTTGGTTGCCACAACACAACCAACACAATAATAGTTCCAGTGGTGTGTGAGAGGTGGAGGTGTGGTAGGTGCAATGGAGCATGTCCAGGGGAGTCTTGATATTACCATACAGCACACCGTATACTACACATAATAGGCATATACTCAAATTACAGTATATGACCAACCAGGCTTGAAGGGGTTTGCCACTTGCAGATCAGCATGATATAGCAGGTGAAATCAGGCAAGCAGAAATTATCCTCTTTAATAATGTGACAGATAGGGAGAGTGAAGAGGGGCTGGTCACAACTCTGACATTTGCCACAGCTCCACTCGGGGTTTGAGGAGGTGTGTGTGGGGGTACATGATAAGAGCCAAATAATCCTGAAGTAACAAAGGATACAGATCAAATGAATATTATGAAGATGATTATGATTTGTGATAGATAAAAAAACGAAAAAACTAACTTGCTATAATAGCCGTGGACCAAACCTGGCTATATGCTCATGAGTTGAACCAGGTAATCAATCTGAGATTGGATAACATCTGTCAGTATCACCATTGAACACCCACTGACTTAAATGATTAAGCTATGCTCATGTGTGACCCATCTAGGGAAAACACCCCTTCAGGCGGGATTTTTAGCTGAGGATTTGGCCACCAGGAGGCACCATAGATGCAAAAGAGTGTTAATACATGAAAGAAAAGCTCTAAGGCCATTTTTTATGTAGAATACAATGACCTTCATGAAATTATTCCATCTCTGGTGCTAACATTTTATATTTGGAATGCAAAGGGAACGTTGTCATGAAGGATTAGCACACATGACATTTTCTGGTTGCCATGGAAACCAGCCAAAAAGCCTAAATTGGAGGTAACAATTTTAATTTCCTGAAAAATGCCATCAGCTACCCAAACCAGGAAACAGAACACAAAAATTCCTTCTAGAACCAAATTTAGATTTATAAATCCAATTTTATTTGCTCATTTCTAAATAAAACCAATTTTTCATAATTATCATCAATTACTATGGGATACAATGCAATTAGAGCTTATTTACCATTTTAAGTTAATGATACATACTAAGGTTTGAAAAGCGATTCCCACAAAACTACACGGAACTTTTTAGCTCATGATATCTCATTTTAAAGATTATGACACCAGCTTTAATTACTAATTTCCCCCCTGGAGGGGTCTTTTCCCTTGCCTGGTCACATGTATGCTCATTCAAGACAAGACATGAGTTTGTAGGTAACCTATCACGTGATGAAGTCTGTTTGACCATCAAGAGAAGGGCTTCTTTCACAAGAAATTCTGTTTAAATCTACACAACAAAACATATGTAGATACCTGCTATGTAGATACCAGCTTAGGTTTTAGCACCGAACTTGGCATAGAACTTGGTTATGTTGTCATATCTGTGATACAAATGTGTACTAACTTAAATGCAGGCCATCACATTTATAAAAATGCTAGTTAATTGTGGAAGTAACAACGTAGTGATCAATGAGCGAGAGGGATGATATGGTACCTTTACATATAATTATTTTTTGTGTACAATTAAAAGTAATTAACTCCTGTCATCCTGATACTAGTCAATTTAGATGTACAAATGATCCCCTAGTTTCACGTTTGGGTCATAATGATTGTCTAATTCTAAGCCTAGCCCCCTGCTAAGAATATGTCATATATCGAGGCAAGCAGCTAATAAGCTTCTTCTTGCCAGGCTGACTGTAAACAGTTATTGTACAACGTAGGCCTATCATTAGAAGAATGGCTATGTAATGACATGTTCAACATCGAGAGGCATTCATTATGACAAATAGAAATGATTGGGTGTAACTTCATAAACCCAATGACAGTAATAGAGGACTTCCCTGGTGGAATTAGCTATAATGTACATTCTATCAAATGCCTAAAATCATAACATTATTAAACAAATTCCTAAGTATCTACTGACACACACTATTTGTTGAGCGAGAGACACCAAATATTGTGAGATGCCAAATGATTTCAACACTTGATGGGACCTTTACAGCTGCCCTGCATTAGGAAGCAAATATCTATTATTGGATGAGACAGGTAATTGTGGACTGGAGGGCAGGCAAACAGCAGAGCATTTACATGGTTAGGAAGATTGCCTAATTCACGATGACATCAAATGAGTCATTACCCCAGGAAATAACAACCACTGGCCCTAACCTTGACCAACAGGTCATCGAACCCTCTCCTAGGGACCTAATAGATATACTGCATCATCCTCATGTTTCAGCGACCATCCAGGGATCTTGTCATAGACAAATTAGATGGCCAGCAGGGGTCTTTAATTGGTGGTACACATGAGCATGACAAAGCTACAGATTAAGGTGACAGCATTAAGACGATGTTAGATGCTCTACTGTCTTCTCTGTCTCTAAAGTACATTAGTAGCTTTTTCACCACTTAAAGTACATGAAAAACAGCAGAGCATTGCAGGATTAAGAAGATTGTCAGATTCATGATGACATCAAATGAATCATACCCACAGAACCTTCCTACATAACAACCACTGCCCCTAACCTTGACCCAGAAGCCATAGAACCCTCTTTACGGTTGTAATAGATCTACTGATACATCCTGCAGCGTCATACTGTGTCAGCGACCATTCCAGCATATTGTCATAGACAAATTAGTTGGCCAGCAGGGTCTTTGATGGGTGGTACAAAGCTACAGCATTAAAGATGGTATTGCAACTAATACACTTCAAAAACCTCTTTTTTCAAAAGGATTGCCATAAGTTTCATTATCATTTTTAGCTGATACATATTACTCTGTATTTGCCCAGACATATTTCCCAGACATTTGTCCATTAATAGATGATTTGAGATGGATAAGAGTGTAGCATACTAACCCCACTCAGGCACTCCCCCATGTGAGTCTAAGGGGAACTAACTACGCACTGAGCCATGCAATATCACAACATAGGGAGTTTTAGTGTCGACCAACAGTAAAAGATATTGCACTGCATGTGCTTATCTTATAGACTAAGACATTGCCAATAATTTTAAAAGTTAGGTAAGATATTTGGGAGAAGATTTACAATAGGAATATGATAAGTCTAAAAAATCTACAAAAATTTAGCTGACACACCATCTTTAAGACAATGTCAGATGCTCTACTGTCTTCTCAGTCTCTGAAGTACATGAGTAGCATCTTCACTACTTAGAGGGGAAGCCAATAGATTTAAAAAAAAAAAAGTTAAGATAGGGTGAGATGGATCTGAAGGTGTCAGGTGCTTGGTGCTCTTAGAGTGATGTGGACCCCTCTGGTAGATGGACCTGGGTGCAGCTGGTACCAACACTCAGATACCATTACATAACAGGCCAGCCACTACAGGCCACCCCATATCTGTTCTGAAAAAGTCTCGACCTTAGCTTTAACCTTGGCACTGAACCAGGCTATAATATCATGATTGTGTACCTCCTACACACTTGTAACTGGACACTCAGCCAATGCACTGAGTGATCTCAATGCAGGGTGGCATGGTTTGATGCCTTTTCTATAATATGCCCACGCAATCAGTCTGAGATGGATGATTAGCAAGTGTCAATATCACCATTGACTCAAATGGTCATTGATATTGATATTTTGAAAGGAGTACCTGGTACCTCATTCAGAACAAGTCACGATATCCTAGGCGATTCATCACATGACAAAAAAACATCTGACTATCATGAGAGGGGGGGGGGGGGGGCTTTCACAATAAATCCTGTTAAACTCTATACAATGACAAATGCAGAGTTTGGGCCCAAAATGCAATAAGCGCCATTTTGAAATATTACACCAGGTTTTGGGCAGGAATAGGAAAATGCAATTTTGAAACCATTGTTCCTCAAAATCCTAATTTTCATGTCTTTAGGTCCTCTCTAGTGTAAACATTAAATCCGAGGCACTATAATTGCCAAGATGGTAGTCTTAGATAAATAATTACATGCTTTAATTTTGGAGTGTATGTGTTGTGTTTTGCAAAGAAACTTTTAGATACCAACATTAACATTCATATTACCTTTGTCATTTGTCAATTCTTGCACTCTTGACATCCAATTCTCGAGAGTCACAAATCTGTTCAGAAAGACTTTCCTGTGCCACCTGTGCTCTGACCTATACTTCAATCTTAGCTTCAACATCGGCACTGAACTTGTGGCGATGTGCTGGTCATAAGTGTTTTTCAATTCATTAGGATTCCACTAAATTGTGGGCATCATCATCTAGTGAACCGTAGCCAAGAAGTGGGATAAAATAGCACGAATCTGCAAATGTGATAGGATCCCCATACAGTACTTCCCCAGTACTTCCAGTTACAGGAGGAGGAGGGTACATGCCATCTAGTACAATCTGGTCTGTATTGATGCTTCATCCTCTAGGGCCCTAACACCTTTATTATACCTAGCATATGATAATGATATTCCTTAAGCACTGTAGTCTGTACGTCCATGGTGTGGCGTAAAAATGTCATATGCCCACGTGTGTGCGTATGGCTGTATGCCCACGGGTAGGCCTAGTGGGCAGCGCAGGGAGGGAGCTCTTGACCTGTGGGATAGGTAGCAGTGTTTCTTTGCACTCGTCTATTGTCATCATTATCTCAGTGACTAGTGGACGTATTATCATCTACGACCATTCAAAATGATGGCACAAATGAGTATGATCGCATACAGTACATAATACAGCGTTCTAGAATAGCATTCTCATCGCGGATGGCTCTGTTTAGGCAATCACAAAAATAAAGTAATTAGGCCTACCACTTTCTCACGTCAGAGGAATGAGAAGCCCAAGATCCAAACTTTAAGCCTACTAATAATTAAAAGAGGGGGGCGGGAGGGGGTGGGGGTGGTGGTTGGCTAGGTATAATAAAGCCAAAACCACATTCAAATGTGTCTAGACTCTGCATGCCTTTCGCACATGCCTATGTATACGGGACTCTCGTGCTACGCACTCGAGCCCGTACACATAGGCATTAGCTCAAGGCATACAGAGTCTAGACGCATTCTCATGCAGTTTTGGATTAGTATTATATGTCTAAATAAAGATAACGAGGCACATTGCTAATTCCTGTTATCCTGATACTAGTTAATTTAGATGCACCAAGCAACCCCTAGTTTCACATGTGGGTCATAATGGTTGTCTGACTCAGAGATGTAATCCAATCACCCTGCTAGGAATTATGTGTCCAATATCCAGGCAAGTTGCTAATAAGCTACCTGCTGGACTGGCTGTAAATCTAGCCTCATATCCCTGACAATGGCTATAATAATTATGTCAATCATCTAGGCCTGCACATTTCTGATGTGCTTATTAATAATCAGATTCTCAACTAAAGAGAAATAATTGGTTGTGGCTAGATACTCTCAATATATAATGAATGCCTGAGTGCATGGATATCTAAGTTATTTATACATTGAACTTGTTGTTTGAAATATAAGTGTGTATAATAAAGCAATTACCCTGGACATATTCTATGAAATGACCTGTGACGTTATAAACCCAATGTAAGTAAGTAAGAGAGAAACTACCTGTATGCTGTGAGATGCTGCTTAATGATGTCAAAACTTGATGGGACCTTGACAGCTGCCGTCCATTAGGAGGCCAGTCAGACTATGTTCTGCTGCTGATCATACTGATTAAAATGTAGAATAATTATCCTGAACATGTTTTGTGAAATGACCAATATTTGATATCACAAGAATGTGTACACTTCAATGAGGGCTTGTGAATTCATGAACAAATAACAATAGTACACAGAAAAATATCTATTATTGAATGAGCCAGGTAATTGTGTACTACTAGAGGGCAGACAGACAGCAGAACATTGCAGGATTAAGAAGATTGTCAAATTCATGATGACATCAAATGAATCATTACCCCAAAACCTTCCTACATATACACTGTCAAAAGTAACTGTAGCTGCACAGTGAGTTATACCGTAAATCGACAGTATAAAAGGAGGTAATTTTGGGGTTTGAACCGAAAAAACCTCCTTTTATATTGTCGTTCTACAGTATAATTCGCTGTGCAGCTACAGTTACTTCTGACAGTGTAATAACCACTGCCCCTAACCTTGACCCATAGAACCCTCTTTACGGATGTAATGGATCTATGTCTACATCCTGCAGCGTCATACTGTGTCAGCGACCATTCCCGGAACGTGTCATAGACCAATTAGTTGGCCGGAAGGAGTCTTTAATGGGTTGTACACATGAGCATGATTAAGCTACATATTCAGGTAACGGCATCATCACAAAGTCAGATGCTCTACTGTCTTCTGGCCATGGGTTTCTAAGTACATAAATAGCTCTTTCACTACCTTAAGGGGAAGCCAATAGATCTAAACCCAAAAGTTAGGATAGGGTGAGATGGAGGGGAAGGTTTCAGGTGCTTGGTGCTCGTACACGTTTATATGGGCCCCTCTGGTTGATGGACTTTGGTACAGCTGGTACAAGCACTCAGACATTGTAACAATAACAGGTCAGCTTCTATATTAGGCATGTGCCCAGCAGTGCTAAATCAATCATTCGTCCTGTTATGGCCCATAATGGAAAGGAGGGGATATATTCACAATTAAGCATGTGCTTCCTTTGCAGGACTCTGGAGCCAAGGTTATAACAATTTGTAAGTGCAGATAGGCTGTAGGATTGGCAGGCAATATTCATATTGACTTTTGCACATCCATTGATATCTAGGGGTGATGATTAGGATGAATGGGTGGATATGGGATGGCATTCACCTTTCTAGAGATTTAACCAATGTTAATTGATAAAAGTATCATTTGAGCACAAAGAGGAGATTATCTATTGTCAGCAGACAAAATCTGAAAACATTTACCAGAAAAAGTTAGCTGTAGAGGAATCAAAAAGGGATTCAAAGTAATGAATCAAATTGTAACTGATTAGAACTCTGATTACAATAGTAGAGAAAGTTCAATTCTCAAAGCAGTATTCATGAATTCAGTTATAATGTGGGCTGAATGCAACGTTGTTGGCTGAAGGCCCCATAACCAGCTTACACCTTGAAAGTGTGTCCACACCCAGACTTTATGTTCTGGATGTTATGGATAGTCATCAGACGGTAATATTGAAAATATTGTTCAACTGAAGAAATGATAAAACATGCTTTAGTATTATTGATAGAAATGTCTGCTGTTACAGCCCACTCCTTATCGCAATTAGTGTTTTAATATCCTGTCTCAAGAACGTGGGCAACAGCTAGATCACAAGATGTTGGTAGTTCCTATGATAAAAATGTGAAAGAGGATAATTGATAATGATCAATTCATATATATGTATACCCCCTTCAAAAGTAGTAGTTTCTTACATGGAAATCAAAGTGATAATGAAGTAACATTAGAAGAAGCATATTTTTAATTACTTTTTTACCCTAAGTTATTCAGTGTACATAATCATGACGAATACAATTTGAACATACCAGAGTTCCTCAGACATACCCTTGGCAGGCATAATAAATATATAGGATAGCCTTGAGACTATGCACATCTCCTCCTTGTAAGCATTCTCAAGAGTCCAGTATGTCACCCCCTGTTACTTCCTGTCCATTCCACACCACTCTGACTGCCTCCTGCTTGGCTTGAAACTCATTATCTGTTCTTTGTCAGGCACCTCTTAAATAAAGCCACACCTAATTGGGGAGCCAAGTGTACTCTTTGTTCAGGTAGATCCATCCTTACAGTTCTACATGGGTCGACAACAAAGTGTAGCTACATTCTTAAAATTACTAATTACCGCTTTAGGTGTCTATACTGATGATACTGCTTAACTCATTCAGGACGGCATAATGCATTCATGTATCATGACCTTGGTGATCAGAATACAGGAATGCACCCCTTGCGAGTAGCCCGCTTGGACTGTATTCTAATGTTATGCATATTGGACACCGTAGCAATAAACTAAATCAGTACATAAACCTTATGATAAAGAGGTGAGAAATTGTTATCATTGTCAAGCTATGTCTTTGATTAACGTACTTCAGAGAACACAACAGTGACGGAACACTTAACTGTGGATTGAATGACCACTGTAAGTGTTTTTCATAAGCTTTCACAAATCTTACAGCTTTTATTGAATACCCAGTTTGACCCCATTTTCATACAAACCTAGATAGTAATCAATACATCTGTACCGACTGCCGACTTATCACTCACCTGAAAAGAGAGAATGCACGAAAGAGATCAGAAAAGCACTATACTAACACACAACCAATGAATGAGATGAGTTTCTATCTTATTTCATGTGGAGAAACGAACTTACTATGCTTAAGTACTGAATGGCCGTTATCCACACCCCCGTGGAGAATCTGATGCTCTCCATGTTGTTTTTTCCATGATGATGTCACTAAAATAGCTATGAAACCTCTTTACCTCTGTCTACATAGTTTGTTTTAGTTAATGTTGTATATACCTAGACAGAAAAGGTATCTGCGTGAGATTTTGATATATAAATGCTTACTTTTTCTAGTTACTATTTAGATGAAACATGATATCCTTAACCGTCCTGGCCTGCAATATGCTGGGCTTATCTTAGTGGCTGTTATCCCATTCACTCATGTGGGCTTGTAGAAATACCCCATTATTGATTTCAGCACCCCTATACAACTTGTGCTGTTTTCTGACCTTTAAAACTAAACTGGTACTTGAGATAATTCATAACCACGTAAACCCGAGGAAACAGTATGTGTGTAATACCTTGGTAGTCTAAGTGTACACTAGTGCGAGCTTGGGTAAGCCGTGGACATTACCCAAGCCAATCCATTAGGGTAAGCTTGGGTATGGTCATGGCTCCCCAAAGCTCGACCTGGTTTGCTGGGTATAAAACTCCTGGGGTTAGCTGAGGTGTCATCTATCCACCATAAATAGCCATAGTAATCAGCAATGTATCGGGGTATGCATAATGCCATTCAAAATGGCGTCCAGGTGATTATCTACTACTAATGGGACAACACAATAGTGGGTGCAGATGAAACCAGCAGCTATATTAAAGGTCAACAAAGGCCTCAGCGGGATTAAGACAGTGTCAAAGGCTTTGTAGAAGATTGGGTGTTATCTGATCAGACACTAGATCCTGTTGATACAGGACGTGTCAACAGACTCATATTTGTCTGTCCTCTCCACCACAGTGGCTTCAGCATTGTCTCGCATGCCTGCCCAAACAGCAATAGTAGCACTTTCATGTTGGCATGTTTGAGTTCATTTCTCAATTTGCAAATGTTATTTGCTGACTATCTATGATTCATTTCTTAAAAACAAAAAACGTAATACTGTGATAAATGATATATTTTAAGCCTCACTGTCAGTTTGGGACATGGATCGACTGACATTCACGTTTTTAGGCTCCTACTACCTATTACAAGACATTTACTAAGCGTAGCTTCAAAGTGCATCTGGGTGAGCATTACCCATGCTCATTGTCATCTCTTAGCACTATAGATCACAGGTACCGACTGGCAATTATAGCAGCCACTAGTTTGCTTTGCCTTAAAGCTCTACAGGGTCTATCAATGTTTCTAAGGCATAACATGGCTGGCTACCTGCCTGATAATGGCAGCTTCGAGGGAGTAACAGTGCCATACTAATATGGGTTCTAATGTGATTCTATGTGTTGGCCGGATGGCAAAGACCCACAGTGCGGTGAGCTACTCATTTCCCTTCTCCAGAAGGGGGTTACAGGAAGAAGAAGAGATAAAAGGGTTGACAGTAGCACCTGTTGTTGAAGATGGAAGCCATTTTAAATGTTAGAAGATGTGTATAATTCTATGTAAGGTACTAGATAGTGTTAAAGA
The DNA here is from genome assembly GCA_947462335.1 of Harmothoe impar. Taxonomy (NCBI): domain Eukaryota; kingdom Metazoa; phylum Annelida; class Polychaeta; order Phyllodocida; family Polynoidae; genus Harmothoe; species Harmothoe impar. Next base: position 105,762,548 of record OX381704.1, on the reverse strand, counting down.
GACTTAGTCAAAGCTTAGTCAATGTAGTTTTAGCTAGACTACAATGTACGTCTATGTCATGTTTAGTTGTTTTTCTTGTTTATTTTTGACTATGCTGGGTATCATAGATATCATCAAATGTACTTCAGATGCATCTGAATGTGTTCATGCTCAATCAATTAGCCCCGTACAAGGAATTGATAATAATTGCTAATCGGCCCATATATATATGATGGCCAAACTTGTCTCTATATAAGGAATCTTTAGCAAACCTGACCTAGCTTAATGCAGACGTAGCTGTACTGAAAGGATAGGCTAAGTCTGCATTTAATGAGCTAAGTTGTGTTTGATATCTAAAATAAGTAGACAGATGTAGCCTATGTCTTTAGTGTCCATAGCAATGCTGGAATTATAGGTCACATCTGCATTTATTGAGCTGCATTAGGTTTGCTTAAGGTTACTTGTGTGTTCCTCATTATTGCTGCCTTGACCATCAAACGTGGAAATAACGTTCAATGGCCCTAGAAATAACGTTCCCTTGACGTATATATACTTAAAATAACGTTTAATTACGTTCAATAATGTAAAGCAACCCTTACATTTGGACGTTATTTCACGTAGTGAAATAACGTTTAAATAACGTAGCTGTGTTTACTGGGTAGGAATGTGGTAAGAGAGTCTATGGTAGAGGCCTAACTATAGGTCTGAAGAGCGGTTGCTTTAGAACTTTAGTACTGTACTTTAAATCTAATACGTGCGTATAAAGCATGTATTCCACCAACGTTGCTTGACCGCAATTTCGTCACCCAATGAAACTCCTTAATATTATACTTCAGGATGAATCTCGTCCAACAGACAGAATCTGGCCGATTCCATCAGTGGAATACTTGTTTAAGCCGCATCCTGACTCCATGTCGATCCTATAAGGGCCGTAACCCATTAGCCAATTTGGGTGCATCAATAAGCAGGCCCAATATAGTTCATTGTAGTATAATTTTGTGAATGTATTTGCCCATAATGCCCGGAGCTGCACTGGCTTTGACTCGCATACTAGCCGCGACTCCTACAAGAGAATTCACAGCACCCACATGGCTCAGATTGGAATGTGACCCCAACACAACAACTCTGGGTAGTTGGGAACAACGTTACTGGAGGCAGCTGAGATGAAACCACCTCCGGGCATGGGTTGTATTTAGATTAACCTGCGTTGGGGTCAGAAGCAACGGTGTCTGGTAAAGCCAATTTTAAAAAAAAGGTTTGTTTCAGGTAACATGGCCAGAAAGTCTAGAGTCGGCAGGTTGGATTTTTCTTCTTTTCTTCTTTCTTTTTTTCCCCTTTCTTTCAGCCCTCTATGATACCTTTAAATTGAACAAAAAGTGTAAAAATGGGAAGATTGTAAACCTAAAATTGATCTCAAAAAAGTGTAAAAGTAAAAAATGCCTTCAAAATTGCATAAAAAAGCAGGGTTAGCCCAGGGTTGGTCGAGTGACCTGAAACAAATCTCTTTTTTTTGCCTAATGTTATACTTATAGTGAGGAGCAGCTCTGTTCTGTAAGTAGTGGGAGTGGTCCGTGAGCTGCTCCAGTTACATAACTCGGGCCGCGGAACAGGCCACTAGTATTAGTCTCACGGCTATACATTTTCGTGGAGATGTCAAAAAAGACTTATTTGTGGTTATTCATTCAATACTTTAGCATACAAAAAAACTCACACTTAATTTCCGTGATTTAGGGGAAAATATACACCCAACGAAAGAAAGTATGACTGCAGTAAGTCTTAAAGAACATCCGTAAAGAAATACTGGACTGCATTGCCCAAATCTTGTTCAGAAGCATTTGAATATGTTCAGGGTCAATCAATTAAAACTTCACATGTAATGTAACACATTCCTATATCAGCCTGTCTATGTATACATGCTTATACATAATGTTTTTGTCTATATTAAAAACATCTCTACAAAGCTTTGCAATCCTTGTCGTGTCTGATTGCTGTGGGATAGGTTTGATATCTGCACGGTTTGATGTATGCATGCACTGAAGAGGTAATCCTTAGCTTCAGCATGTTCAGGGCTTGCAACATTTCAATAAACCATCAAAATGGCAAAGTGCTCTAGCAGCAAGAGACACTCCATTGTACAAAACTTCAAATAGTATTTCTCAACACTTATTAGTTGGCTTACGTGTTTCATAAGTTTTTCTTCTTAGGAATACTGATATTGCATAAATGTGTTGAAGAAGCAAATTTGTTATTGCCACAGCTTTTGCAACTTTGGCATTATGCAAGACGGCATGGAGTTCGATAGTATCCGTTTTGCCTATATTTCTTCAGATTACGTTCTCATAGGATGTGGTCTTTTTGTAATGTAGTTGGCCTACGCTACTAGTGTGGTCTAAAGAGAACAACAACCGGACAAGGTACAGTTAAGCTTTAATATATGGCGAGTTTATTCAGCAAACTTTCAGTGCTATTTTACTGCAGTAACCGACGGTTATAACAGTGATCAGAACAAGATCTAGAAAATAATACAGTAGAGTAAACAAGCTACAGCATAGTGAAAACCTGGAGTGCAGGGAGGTGTTGCCTCAGCAGTGACCAAACCTGACTGTCTTACAAGAAGAACAATCAACCTTATATACAGGCCCGAGGGGTCACATGACCGTACCTGCAGCGCCACCTAGTAATAAATATTATGTAACACGTTACGAAACCTTAATGACAAGTTAACAGTCGATAACTTCGGTACCTGGCGGTATATGTAACAGACCGTCAGTTCACATTAAGGAATGAATAAAACATGTTATGAACAATAATAGAACCGTGTTGTATTACATCATAACAACCACATAGAAATAGGTATACAAAATAACCAGCAGTCATAGCTGCCTGTTACACTAATAACAGGATGGATTGAGCTATAATATCAAGTTGGTCTCCACTGAGCTGTCGGCTTGGATCAGAATGGGTCCAGTGGAAAATACAAAAGTGGTTAGAACTTAGTTAATATCGACCTTTATTTGGTGATTTGTTATCACTAATCCATATTCCTGCTCAGAGAGAAACTGATTGCAGTAGCTTTTGAAAAACATGCTGGATATTTGATTGAATATGCGTGTTGACATGTCAATGGCCACGCCTGCACAGAGAGCAAACAGGGCATCAAATTAACATAATTGTCACATTAAAAGGGGACAGTCACCCGATGATGTCATTTTCAGCCTAAAATTTTCCTGAGGGGAGAGGTGATATGATGGAACCACTTCATCGGCCAATGAACCTAACTGACAAGGAACAGACAGTTTGAAATATTGACAGACACCGGGGGGAAAAAACATCCCTGGTGCTTTCTGTTAATTTGATAATTATCCCTGCCTGGCTCTTGCCACCTCCTTTAAGTAAAACCACTGGAGGACTTCAGAACCATGTTAATAAATCATAAATACATGTACCTCTCCCCGCCCCCTGCCCTTAACAGAACAGGATGATTTGCTAAATAAAGATTCATTGTTTACGCAGTCTTTGTGAAAACCTTTTCATTCTCACAGGACATTCCGTCCTGCAAATTTTCAATGTTGCAGGACCGGTTACATTTTTGGAAGACCGGATAGCCACCTACCTCACAATTGCTATATTTTAAGTAAAAAACTGTTTTGTAAATCAAAGATACATTTTATTTGTAATTATTTATGGCCAAATCAGGATAGATTTTTTAGATAGTTTTACACAATATATCGACACCCATATTTCAGGTTTAGAAGGCCAAATGAATTCTTCTTGGACCGGAAAGCCCAACATGCAACTGGACATTCGGTCCGGCTACACCTGTGAATCTACTGGACCGGTGGCATTTTAGGAGGGCATTGCCACTGTCCTGCATGTTTTTGCAAAGACTGTTTATGTGGAGCAGCTCTTGTGCTGTTTTTAACAATGTTGCTTTTTGTATCTGCCCCAATTATGAACTCAATGGCAGAAGAATGCCCCTGTGTCTTTGTGGTGTAGTATCGGTCGGAGCAGGTCAGACAGGGCAGGGATGGTCAGTATAGGCTGACCTATTCTTGTAATGGTATCTGAATGCTGGTGCTGGCTTGAGACAATGCTATTAATGGACATCGCAGAATGTCTGCGGGAGCCCCTTAAGGTCCCTTGGAGTAGGAGACAATGCCCCTGGCACACATTTATTCCTGGCCACTCCACCAGTGTCCCGCACTAGTTGGAACTAACTTAAAGTACATAGTCATTTAAGGCCTGATGCTCACCACCTTGCCACTACACGTATTTGACTAAACTAGTACAATAAAAAGTAGATGGAGACCTTTGGTGAGAATGCCGCTTAGAATCTTTTTTGAACGTGTTCTATTAAGGTATACAGTATTTACGTTAAATAACAGTCTGCCTCCGGGTTTTGATGCCCAGGGCTTTTTTGTAGGAGTAACCTTACTTTCTATATAAGAACATAGTGTAATGGCGCCCTGTAATACTGTAGCACATAGCAATGTTACACGTTATTACTAATAATTGTGTATGGGTCGTTCTTCTGGTCTACCTGATTTCCATAAGACGATTGATAGACCATGTAGCAAATAATTGGAAAAGAAGAAGTTAAGATCATGATTTGCTAATTTTACTGTCCTGTAGAATAACCAATTTTGGAAGGACCAAGGCCCTTAAAGAGAAGCAGTTACCCTGCAAGGAGCCATACATAGTGACCCTTAAAATGCTATTGATGGAAGAACCTCTCAAGGAGTCCAGAGCATGATTTGTATAATAGATCATTTTCTGGAATATAAGTTTACTAAGATCTAACACTTGCTATTCCCATCCATAAAGCTACGCCGAGTGGCCATTTAAGACCAACCGACAGACAGATAAAATGCCATCCATCTTCAACATTGGGTGCTACTATCTCTCCTTTATCTGTTCTCCTTCTGCAGGCCGGAAACCAGGGGCTCACCACACTGGTAGTGTTCGTTATCTGGCCAACAAATAGAATCACCTTGGCTAGGCTGCAATATGGCACTGTAACTAAGGAAGCTCTGTAAGCTGCCATGATATTCTAAAACACATTACTTGATCCTCCAGAGCTTTAAAGCTTTAAAAGCTAGCTGTAGGTGTTGTTAAATTTCAGAAACCTAATTTCTGTGCTTTAATATGAAACCTTTTTATTATGTTGTTTGTCAAATAATATGGTAAATCTTATAAGCTAAAGCAATTCATGTAAGCACAATTAAACTATTTTGAATCAACTCAATCTTTGATCATTCTGCATGGACTATATGTTCAATTTACACCACAGTTGGTTGAGAGAACAAAAGAAATGGCCTGACAGTATTTTACATAAAGGGCTGTATGTTGACGTGGTCCACTGAGCAGCCTTCCCTACTGTGAGGGTAAGTCAGATATGATACGCGTGACTAGCTGCATGAGTGCCAGGTAGGAGCTAGAATCATTATGAATCATTAGTCCCTTAACTACTCTCACATTTCTTGAATATGAAGATAGACCATCTTATATCGGCATAATATATCATGCCTGTCCATCATAACAAGACATATGAATTGCATAACATTGTCACGAATGTTCACTTCATTTCAAGACCAAACTGAAGTGTCTGGGCGACTGGAATCTCAAGCATAGTTTGCACCAGTTTAATGAAATGAATTAAACTGGGGGAAATGACAGTCATCTGCTGCTTTTCCTTTTCATAACCATTGTGTTGTTTCACTGTTTTGCCAACAATAAAGAGAGAATAGCATGCGACAGGCAATTTTTGTTCAATAGAATCATTGGCAATACTTTCATAATTCACATCTGTTCAATTAACATTCAGGTCCAAATTTGTCTGTATAATCCCACTAGTTATTTGTCATTTTACAGTTAATTGGGGTCTAAACGATTTCATATGATAAGTACAAAAGTCGAGAGAACACTCACTACTGGTGTGGTATACGTCAGTTAAACCACAGCCAGGGCCTTGTACTAAGGCTATTGGCCTAGTCATCGCTGGACAAACTCGTCTATGCCCTGTGTTGCCCGTATCCTACATACAGGGGTCTGGCTGTGGTTTAACTGCTACAGAATATTTGTTCATGAAAATATACCAGGCAGCTTTTTAGAAGAATCCAGTTGATGCCTTACTATTGAAACTGCCAAAGGTATGTATTATATATTAGCGTAGCTTTCTTGTCATGGCATTGAGTCGAGTTGAATGAGAAACAGTAATGATAATATAGATTGTTTAGGAATACATTTCACTATTCACCCTCAAATTGGTGGCTAGAGGAGTAACCAGGTTGAGGACATGACCACTATTCTAGTACGCCCTAAATGCGCTGCACTTGTACTCACCATCTAGGGCGTACTAGTATACTGTCCCCTCCACCAGCATCAGTGTATCTAAGCATTTATATGAAATTTCCCATATAGTTCCAATGTATTACATATCATGTGCAGTACCATTGGAAAGAGAACATCTCAATCTATACACTGGCCAATTTACAAACTGTAATCATTTATATTCATTCAGAAATCATGCATTGGGGATGACACATTCATAAAATTATGTTATATAGGCCCAGTGAAATCCATTTCCGGATTTTCTGTTAGATTTGCTGATAAAAATAAACATATAGGGTAATAGCATAGACATGGATCCTTCACTCTACGTTTTGGTTTTCCCTCCTAATGGAATGGTAAGGTCATAGATCATATGTAAAGATCATGAGAAAATGTGGGGTTCTCTCCCCCAGCCATGCCCCCAGTGTTGGTATAGCTGACACCCATTGTTCTATGGGAGTCAGTAGCCTAGCACAGGTAGCTGGTCATGGTCTAATGGTCACACAAAATGTACTAAATAAATGGTACACCCCAGAACCATGCACTGTACTGGTATATTGGTACAGTCTGATTGAATGGACTGTACCAAGGTAGTAGTACGTACCAACAACCCAGTCCTGTCCCCTACCTGGTAACACTCTGAGTGTAAATTTCTAAGTAGGGATGTGTTCAAATTTGTTTGTCCATGTCAAACCTGCGTTGTCCTCCCTTGAAAGGGGATGGCGATATGTTGCTTGTATGTTTTATCTATGTATGTTGTGCAAGCTGTTTTGCTGGGAACATCTTGTTGGGGATGACATCTCATTTCCCAAGAAGAGTTGACATATTTTTCTCACACAGACATATCCCTTATAACATATTATAGCCTCTGGGGGTGGCCCCATTAGCCAACCCGGTTTTGTTCAAATCACATTAGTCCTGATTACACACACAGCACACTGCAGGGTAAACATGTAATGGGACCGTTGGGAATGCACGAGTTGTGTCAAGATAAGCTTCAATCCATCTCCTGATGTAATGGCCTTACAGTAATTGTATTGCATTCCCGCATGAGAAACTGCTTGAACTACCGTGGGAGGCGATTTAAAATAAACTATTCCAGGTTTTCAATATGCTGTGTTGAAAATGTATTACTTCCTAATACATTTCCATTTTGGGAACTGCCAAATATTCCTCCTGCTTTTAGCATTTATCCTTTGCCAAACAGGATATTAAAACGTTGATAAGGAGTAGGGTATATCAGCTGACATGTGTACAGATAATACAAATTGATACATGTTATTGTAGAAAATCATATGTTTCCCATATATCCTGTATTCCTATGTAAAGGGCAAGATATCATGTGACTATGACAAAGCTATATGCGCCAAATCTCAGGCTGGTATTTAGGGCTGTTCTGGTACACTGTAAAGCGCTTTTATATAAATAATCATATTTGCGATTTTTATATGATATTTGCGAAATGCATAAACCTATCTAGCATATAGATGAGTATATCAGCTACAAGCCTTTGGATGCATTATGTGCATGGTCCATTGCATTTCTGAATTATTATTAGTTTAAATCAGTATTTCATCTAATGTGACACACATGTAGCAGAGCCCCTGCTTGGAGAAGGTGTGAAAGCCTCAGCCCCAGCCTGCTACACCAGGCCCCCAGCCTCATACACCAGCCTGCTGTGATTGGAGAGTGTATTGGGGCGGCCTGAAAGTACAGGCTGCCGGTTAATGCAGGCTGTCCTGTCCTGTTATACCAGTCCTCCACCTGTTGGTCCAATGGCGTCCTCCTCTTTGCCCTTCATAGAGAACAGCCCCCTAGTTATAAGTATGGTGGGTAGGATATGAGCTGCTTACACATGAAGGACTGTGCCCTCACAATGAACTGCCCTCTAGGGTGGCCCACGGGGATAGGGTAGAAGTAACTACAATATCACAATACTTAGACCACATGCCCTAAATGATATACCCTCTGAGAAAATTCGAAAAAGGATGGAGGGCTCCGAGCTTCTTTCTGAGATATCTAACCACAAGGTTTGAGTGTCCTGTTATAAGATTTTGTGGCCGTTTTAGAGTCAATTTGAAGCTCCCTGAGTCAACACAGTGGTCGGTGTGTCAGCACAGGATCACAGCACACGTGTCCCTCATGTGCCTGACATTTTATATACATTGGCTTCAATGAATAATTAGTTTCTATGATTTCTTAATTTCTAAAGGGGATAGTCTTTCATCTCTGATCTTCTGTATTCAATGATTCAATAATCAATTAGTATTTATGAAATAGTCTTTCACCACTGATTAATTATTAATCTTGATGGTGGATACCCTTGGCTAAGGAAGTGGTCAATTCTAACACCATGGGGGATCGATGGGTTTAGTGGCGGATCCAGGATTGTCTAGAGGGGGGGGGGGCAAACCTGGCCACCCTGGAGTGACTGTCTGTTTCCCGCGAGTGAAGCGCAGCTGCCATATTAGGGGGCTTCGGGGGCATGCCCCCCTAGACAATTTTGATGGTCTGGAATTGAAATGATGCATTCTCATGCATTTTAGGAATTAGCCGCCTTACCCCCAGGTCATGTTATATGATATTGTCTCCATCTCTTTCCCTTTCCCCTCTTTTCTTATCCTTCCTTTCTCTTCTTCCTATTCCCCCCACCCTTTTTTTTTGGGGGGGGGGGGCAAGGCCCGTCGTGCCACCCCCTGGATGCGCAATGGGTTTTCACAGCAGGTCGAAACTTCTTTGGTACTCCCCAGGAGGGGTAAACCTTTTTTTGGTTGCCACCCTACCCTCAGGCAAGTCAAATTTGAGCGTGGCGGACCCCTTTGAGATATAGTTATGCTTGGGCTTTTTTGCTAAAAAGGGGTGCAATTCCCATCCCCCCCCCCCAATTAAGGGGTCCAAATTGTCTTGATCCCCCTGCCGAAATCCAGCAACCCCCCCTGTTGATAAAAAATGCCCACTCCCTAAGACTCTAATTCTAATGCATAGCCCACACACGTCATGGTCAGAATTTAATTTCATGTGTGCAGTTGACGCCACAAATGGATAAAAGAAAAGGAATCAAATTAGTAAAGGTGTCACATCAGAGCAGCATTGAACCTCATCAAGGGATTCAGAACACTTACTCAACCCTCTTATACATCTTAACCACTAACATTAACCCAAATGTCATGAAGCCCCCGTGGGGCGACCTTATTTGATCTAACTTAGTAAAGTGTCAGGGACCATCCAGCTATATCAACATAGACAAATTATTTAGTCAAAAGGAGTGTGTCCATGGTTTGTAAGCATGAGCGCAATGAGGATACTGACCCATGTACCATCACATGGTCTGCTTTCTCACAAGCCATGACACTACATGCACAGCTTATTCTGCTATAAAGGGAATGTTCAGTAATCTAAAGGTGCATATTTGGTATAAGGTGCACCTACTGGGGTACAGCTCCGTGGCACAGTCCCTATCAGTGTGTTGAGACTGTATGCTTTTCTCACACTGATAATTCACTCTGTGCATTGTGGGCAGCGGTAATTAGATGCAGGTATCCTTTGGCAGTGGAGATGTGGCTGTCCATATATGTGTACAAAATATACAGACACAAGTCCACGCCATTGACATGAGTTGAGGCTGGTTCATATCACACAATGCCAAAGGCTGAGTGTGATATGAACCAGCTTCAACGAGTGATGTATGATGTGCATTTATGTTAATAAGTGGAGGTTTGTGTTTATTACATGGCCCTACTGTCTTAAAATGAAGAAAATCCACAAATTTGGAGGTCATGGAGTATAGCTACACCATACTCCATGGGGGCATATAGTATGGAGGTCCAATAGGCTTAGTATAGGGAAGGCTGTACAACCATGTAATAAAGTTTGAGAAATCAAAAAATGCGGTGTCCACTCAGTAAAGTGCCGTAATGCACATTTCAATATATAATGCTTTAATCTACGTTTCTTTATGTATAAATATTCAATTGTATAAATAACATTCCAACCAATGGTCCTCATGTACTTGTTCTTGTATTAGTTAAATCTTTATAGTATTCTGTGAATGGTTTGATGTCGTGAAAATTGAAGCAGATGCCCTACTGCTAATACATGTAATATAGTAAAATTAGCAGTAATAATCTCGACCAGAAAACAAGACTTTAGGTGGAGAAATGACCGATACTTTGGACTTTATATAGACAGTGTGATTTTTAAGTCAATGGGTTTTTCTTTCACACAGCAGCATAAGCTGTGCATGTAATGACATGACCCAGGAGACAGAAAAACATGTGCTATTCCATTGTGGCTAACAGAGCTACATGAGGCAGTAATGTCATCTTGCTCATGCTCACCAGTCATCATCAACTCTTTCCAACCAACTAATTTGTCCTCGGCAATGTCCCTGGTTGGTAGCTGACCCATGAAGTAGATCTAGTAGGGTCCCCAGTGAGGGCTTTATGGCCTCTAGGTGAAGGTCAGGACTAGTGACTTGTTACCTATGGAGGTACTTGGGGAATTGCAGCATTTGCTGCCCTCCTGAATCTGGGAAAAGAACCATAGAGTGGTTGCATCTTATGTTCAATGTGGTTATCTGACAGTACTCTTTACAAATGTTATAAAGACTTTACTAGCTGTTTTAACTTGGCTGTAGAATTGAGATATATTGTGTCATGTATTGTTTAAGAAATCACCTTGAAAAGGGAGTGTTGTCTTTTACAATGATATATAACAAATGCTGCATATAGTGGTATGTGGTCACTAAAGGGTCAAGGGCAATAACGGCTTATCATTGGCTGTGCTTGATCTGTTGATCAATGTTTTTTCCACTTGTTTTGGGCAGGCACTTCGTGGAGGATGGAGATGGATGGACATGCCAGTATAGGAGCTTCTGATTAAAGCATGCTATAACATATGGTGTCTCAGATCGTGCTGATAAGAAAAAGTTGTAATGTCTTATGTATCATCCTTTTTTATTTGATGATGGAATATCTTATTCAATATTGTTAATTTTATTGTGGAAATACTCATGGTATCCCTTCTCTCTGCACAGGCATATGTATAGACCTTTCTACAATGATACTTACTATAGGCCATTAGTATGCCTGTGAACTGAAGCAATCTTTCCCACAACACATTTGTTGCATGTTTGGGTACAATTTCAGACACTGTAGGCAGTTGACTTTCAGGGACAATGTGTGCTTTTCACAACCCAGATTGACAGGTGGTTTTGGCTAACTGTGGAGGACATGGGAAGGGGTGTCAGTGTTATCGTCTCCATTCCTGTAGTGATGTTGGTAAGGGACCTATCTCACAGATAGTGTGAGCTGCTAAGGGTAATAGACCTGTCTAAAGCCGACACAATCAGTCAGAGACCAATACAAAAACCATGGTGGTCAGCATGAATGGAGCCTCTAGTGGAGAAAGGTTTTTTTTTTAGTTTTATGTGCCTGAGATTATTATGGTGACATTCTTCATGTCAAAATGTAATAGATAAATATGACTTGTAAAACCTTGTTACCATGGGGATGCTGGTAATTGTGTTTTTAAGACATATGTGAAATCCAGGTGTGTGTGAGCCTGCCCGATATTGTCACTAGCGATGTTAGGTGGACCTGTTCTGTTTGAGTTGGTAGAATGCCTAGGGCCAGTGCTGCAGTAACCCCAATGCTGTGTAGGTGCCCCTCTCCTGCCTAGATCCCATCAATTGGGAAATACTTTCAGGTACAATAACCATGATATATCTGGATCTGGAAACATGCTATTTACAGATCTCAAAAGCTCGCTTCGGGAACTATACTACTGGAACCAAAATGTATTCTTCAACTCATTTTTCAAAATTTATCAAACTCCCTAGCATGGGCAAGGTATAAAGGCCCACTTTTATTACATATTATAAAATATTGTTCTTAATACACATAATCACTTTTATATTGAGTTTTCAGTCAGTTTGGCAGCCAAATAAGGCCCAAACATAGTTAGGTATACAGGTGCATGCTGTTTAGCACACAATTCTGCAATTTCCTTGATAAAAATGCACACAAGATATCAGAGAGAGAAACTATGCTTTAAGCATCAAAGATTCTGAAGTATCAATGTGTTACTTTTAATGCTACTTTTAGGGCCCTCTCTCATTTAGAGAATGTCCATAAGACAGGATTTAACTTTCAGGATGCAAAATAGGAAAATGTCGTTAGTCTTGGACTTGGAATCATTACCTACTCCAATGAAATCCAATTTCGTATTCTCCTTCCATGAGATATTTCAGAAAAAATGAGTAATGTGATGAAGATGTCAATGATGCTAGAAGTTTTTTAAACAGATCAATGACCCAACAATGAATAGAAAAGTTGCCAAATTTAAAGGGTCCTGTGATATTCATGAACCCTGAAGCTCTAGATATTATGTATATATATATTTGATGCACGGTTGTATGTAATTGTAATATAGCCATGTAGTTGACTGTTGGTGGTGTGCATGTTTCAACCAGTTTTGTCAGATAGTTCAGGCCGGCCATTAGGCTAAGGTTGGCGTGTCAAGGGCTAGGTGATCATGCTGTGTTCTCCTTGGGGTGAGACCTTCCTAAAGCCAGCACCATTAGCCTTACACCATTACAAAAAGTGCTCTGTGTATACTGCCCATCCTATGGGGTCCATAGTACTCCTCCATACTACTCCTCCCAGATCTAAATTGAAGTAGGCACGGAATCCATCAGTCCTGATATATATTGAAAAATTACGATGGAAAAACACCCGATCAAGGTCTATGGCAGAGAGGAACAAGTATTTACAATTGAGTATGGTTAGTTGCACATAATTTCATTGCATATGGATTCTTATATGACCTGTCTGTGTATGACTATCCATATGGATAAAGTTGGAAGTTGACGTTGCGGAGGAATCGGAGGATCGACATAATTTATATGGGTATGTGCACTTCTAATTCAATGTATTGCAAAACATGTGCCGAATGTAACATAATGTCAGATGAAGTTTTGTTCTGGCATCATTTCTCAATAGTATGTAGTGTCCATGAATTGACAGCCACATACAAAGTTATTTCAAAAGTTTCCCCCTTGTTGTGACACAAAACCCCGAGGAAGAAGTTTCATAAAAGATGTTGTACAAGCTAACCACATTCCTGGAAAGTAGCTAATTCATTACCAATCCTGTCCCTGAAGGTTTTATTCTGGGAACTTTATCCTAGAAACTTTGTCATCCCCTTAGGAGCTATACTTTCATTAGCATGTGACAGATATCCCCAGAGATATTGGGCTGACACCCATCATGCAGGCTCTGCTGGTAAGGTGTCACAGTGGGAGATTACGCTTAGCTTCACAGAAAAGCTAAATCCTCCAGGCCCTGGGTCTGTTGTGCCTATCCCAGGTTAGTAATAGGAACATTAGTCAGGCATGTCCAAATGCTATTCAAATGTGACTGAGGCAAATAAACATATGACTAATGTCTTACTTAAGGATACCTGATACCCATTGAAATGGAGAAGACTAAAGTGAGTTGGTCAGTACTGACCCCCCTGACCATATTAACAAACCTTTGCTGGTCATATAGGGAGCCATAACTAGGTTGGGTACTATTGACTTATTTGTAAGCCAGTACTGACTAAGTTATGGGGCCTCAAGGTGTAGTCTGCCAAAAGCTACCTGAAACGTGCAGGTATTCGGACAAAGAGAACCCCATCAAACACTGACCCTTTACCTGCCCCAACATCTGGATATTTCTCTAATACTGTCTGTTGCAAAAGTGTAGTTAGATAAAATTCAATGAAGGTGAGGTGGCTATTTTCCCAATATCTAGCTCTTTGAGGGTGGCATGATGCATTGATACATTATGCCTTAGTCGTCATGATGCATAAATGCAGCCAGGACGACTTAACTCACTAGTGCTACATTCAAGCATCATACCAACCATATAGAGTTGAGACAGTCCCGAAGGGTCGTCATGATGCACCAATGCAGCACAGCCGAGTTACTCACCAGGGCTGCAATGGTGCATCATGATGACAGATGTAATCTTTCAGCAAGATATTTCCTTAAAAGGGTAAATAATATTCAATGAAGGTGAGGTAGCAATTTCCCAATACTTCAAAGTGGTCCTGGTGTCCAATAAAACCTACAAATTGTTTTTCTTCGCATACTACAGAATCCATACATATACTAAACAAAATAGGTTGGAGGTACCCTCCAAACAACACCCAGTAATTGAATGTTCGCAACTGGGGCAAATCTAGAGAAATCATCAGAACATCAGAAAAGGCGAAAAAGATATTTATAAGTATAACTTCTCCTATGTTCTGGTAACTTTTCCAGGTTTGCACCACATCATAAATCCAAGTGTAGATCTTCCTAAAAACACATGCATTCAACGAAACTAGTTCAACACATGACAAAGGACAGTTTTGTAACTTCAACATTGTGTATTGTATTGAGTTCTAGGAACGACAAGGACCCACACGCCCACGCAGCCATTAAGCAGTATGTTGTGACTCACAATTCACTCTACGCATCACGGATAAACACTGAAAGTAGTCCCTAGTTCTACAACATTCACTAAGCATGTCATACCTGTTTACCCCACAAATGCATGGAGGTAGAACTTTAGACTAGCTGACTGCCTTTTGAAATGCAATCCATCTCTCACATTAGGTGCTACTTTCTCTCCTTCATCTGTTCTTCCTCAGAAAACTTCCTTCCGGAGGCTGGAAACCAGAGCCTCACCTCTCTGTAGGTGTTCATTATCTAGCCAACAAATAGAATCACCTTGGTTAGCTTTCAATAGGACACTGTGTCTGAGGAGGCTCTGTAAAATGCCATATTGTTCTAAAGACACATGACAGCATCCTGCAGAACTTTGAGGCTTTGTGTTGGGTAGGACTTAGTATCAGGGGGGTTGTACATGGCTCAGAGGTAGAGCGTTTTTCTGGTATGCACAAGATTGTGGGTTCGAGACTCAGCAGCGCCCTGCTGATTGAGCTGCAACCTCCCCCACTGCTGTGGTAGGCATTCAGCATATCAAAGACCTGTCCATCTAACACTGTGTAGTGTTGGATGTAAAAGAACCGTTGCCTCTGTTAAAGTGTAGGGGCGTGCTTTCTACCTTCAGTCATGCATAGATTCGATCAGCATCACCACCCTTGAAATGACCTCAGCTGTTAATGAGAGTGCAAAGCTACCCAACAACAAACCAACCAACCTGGCATCATTCTGCATAATTAGTCCCTTAGCCACTCTCATATTTCTTGAATTATGTAAACAAAACATTTCCTTTCTGTATCATGTGTGTCTATCATAAGATGGCAATTTTACATTTGAACTGCCTAACTTTAAACGAATGTTCACTTCATCTTAAGACAGAATTGAAAGACTCATGAGACCTAAGTGTAGCAAAGTGACGGAACAATTGAAATTTCCAGCATAGTTTGCACCTGTTAAATAAAATGAATTAAACTGAGGGAAATGACAGTTATCAGCTGCTTTTCCATCTAAAAGGATTGTGTTGTTTCTCATAATTATTCACTGCTTTGCCAACAATAGAGGGAGAATAGCATGTGACAGTCAATTTTCGCACAACAGAAAAATCACTGGCAATCCTTTCATAATTCAAATTTGCTCAATCAACATTCAGACCCAAATTTGTCAATATAACTCCTCTAATTGAGTCAGCCCAAAGTCACTAGTTATTTATCATTTACATTTAATCGAGGCATAACATATTTCACATAATTTTTCAGAAAATTGTAAATCATGAATCAGTAATTTCCTAGGATTGATCCAATGTACATTCAAAGACAGATTTCTCCTTTAATCTTGTGTACTGCAGATTCCATGTTGAATACCTACATCTTATCTACATTTGGTTCCTCATCTGCTTGTATAAGCATAGGAAGGACCATTGATTTAGCGCAGTATACATCAATTCAGCCCCAATCCCTATAGTTCCACCCTTAAATTAAAACAACCTCAAACACAAATCACAACATAGCCTCCAATGAGGCCGCTCTCCCATCAGTCTACTTTGACCACATTCACTCAGCTTCACACATTGTCCCACAATTTTAACCCATCCACCCACATCTCATTTGTTGTATTTTATCTCCTGTTCAATTCATCAATATTACCCTCTTTGAAACGTTCATCGTATCTTTTATTACAATATCAGATCTTTACAATGACGTTTAGATAACTTATTATCATTCTACATGTTCAATATACATGTCTGAAAATATTCATCCAAAATAAAAATGATGTGTCTACCTCCCTTATTCATTCATAGGATACCACCTTTCTTTTAATGTTTAAAACAATAGGAAATGTAACCAAGCTTGCCATCTGGCGGCAGTCTTGATAGTTACAGTATAAACCACTATATAAGAACAAAGTGAGGATAAAACTAGCCTTTCCAGCTGCTTACCTTATTTAAGAGAGTATATGTCGCAGATGGGAGGCCCCAAGGCAGCTCATATCACCACGTGTTTAATCTCACTCAATTTAGATGGTCCACGAAGTACCATATTCTGCAAAACACAAAGACCAGGAAAGCTATAAATTGAAAATGTAATTATAACTTGAATCATGACTATGAATGGGATATCACGGTGGTGCTAGAATTGCAAAATCCAAACAGTGAGATGTTGACTAGGTTCATCAAATGATGAACGACACAGAATAGATTGTTACTCTTGATGCACATTCGACCACATGAAGAGGACTAGGACCAAAGTCCTGCAAACAATACCCAAATCTCGTGTATAATAGCATAATGTGTACTAGGGAAAGGGTTATCCGAAGAAAACGTTCACTTCTGTATTCCCAGATGGTTCAGCCTGATGTTATTCTGTGGTGGACACACTATTCCTACTGTCACCACTCCGGGTATGTCTGTGTATTTAGGGTATAGAGCACGACAGGAGGCAGGCACAAGGCATGGTCAGCCAATCAACACTGAGCATGCCGTTGTAAGGGAACGTGTTCTTTCAATGCAAAATCACAACTCACATTGGTTTTACCAAATCCTACTTTACAAGCAGATTTATTCTTTTTGGTGGCCCTCATTTCACTTTTGTACAACTTTGTGATATTTTGGTTCATCATTACTTTCCAGGCTGCAAGAGGACAAAATAAAGCACATTTAACTTATTTGTTCATGATATAATACATATATCTAATCATATAATGCTACCTTCATGAAAGATCAATGCAGCTTTCCAGTAGAATTAAGTTGATGTTTTAATAATGAAATTCCCAAAAGCATCTATAATTTACTACTTTCACCAGGATTTTCTAGTCAGACCCTTAAGTTGAGTCAAATGAGATTCCATTACACCTGCATTGACAGTACTGTAATGGGCAGCTGTGACTGCTATGTTATTGTGGTATATCTATTCATATGTTGTCATGATTTAACATAAGACGGTTGTACTATTTTTCATAACATGTTTATTCATTCCGTAATGAGTACCAACGGTTCGTTACATATACTGTTGTTTATTATATACAGTTGCATACCAAGGTTACCGAGGTTACTGACAATAGTTATCATTAAGGGTTTCATTACTGATAACATAACTATCGACCAATAGATGACACTACTGGTGCTAGTCATGTGACCACCACGGGTAGTATATAAGGTGGACTGTCCGCTGTGTTAAGACAGTCAGGTCTGGTGCATGCTGAGGCATAACCTCCCTGAACTCCGGGTAATAGCTATGCTATAGTTGTTCTCATACCCTACTGGTATTATTCATATTATGTTCTGATACCTGTTATGCCAACAGTTCATGCAGAGATAATACCAGAGCAGAATAAAATTGATGTATATTAAAGCCTAATCGAACTGTGTCAGGTTGTTGATCTTTATATATATATATAGCGTCAAGCGATTGCTGCATTAGCAATTAGATATCCCCGCTTTATTTATTATGCCTAGCAATGTCCCATGTGAGTAACCCGGTTGTGTTTAAATCACATTAGTCATGATTACAAACACTGTACCCTGCAGAGTAAACATGTAATGGGACCGTTGGGAATGCAAGAGTTGTGTCAAGATCAGCTTCAATCCCTCTCCTAATGTAATGGCCTTACAGTAATTCTATTGTATTCCTACATAAGAAACAGACTCTGTTGCTACTGCCATGGGAGGCTATTTAAAAGTAAACAGATCCAGGTTGTCAATATGATTTATATGCATTAATCCCTTAAGTATTTCCATCATGGGAACCATGATAATAGCATCTTGTATAGGAGTATTTATCCTGCTTTTGCGGTTTATCCTATACCAACCTAGATGTTAGAACTTTGTGATAAGGGTATAGCAGTTGACATCTGTACCAACAATGCAAATTAATACATACTATGGGAGGGTACCATATGTACATCCGATAAATCCTGTATTATTAATAAGGTTGTTTCTATATCCTTGTATGTGTTAAATGAATGTTGCTAACCTCAGTTTGAAAGTTACTTGGTCCTAATTACTTTTGAGTAATACTTCGGCCATTTTTTATTGGGTGTAGGATCATAAGTGTAAGACCCCTGAATTACCCTTTAGCTCATCTGCTATACTTTCAGTTCTCTAAAAGCCCTTTTCCTCATGTAGCTAGTAGCAAGGCAATAAGACCCCCCCCCCCCCCGAGCTAATGTGGGGTTTTCTATTTGTGAAACCCTAGCCTATAGCCAACTCCCAACTCTTGACTATAAACACATGCTCCAAGGGGCAATACAGGGATCAAAACAAAGCCACAGACTGACACTACTGACTGGACCTTCAGAAGGCACTGCTTTTGTTTGATCCCCATGTGCCTTTCCTGGCTTGAAATAGAATGCTGGGCACAGCCTTTGGTCAGGCTTTTTGCTTCTACCCTGGGTAAATATGTTGTAATGGTAATGTGGTGATAATCAATGGCAGAAAGAACAAAATCACGTTTTTGCCAATCCCTATTAGTGTGCAATGAGGGGGAGCTTTCTTTTGAACATGATGTCACCATTATTTTTATGTTATCACTGTTCTATTCTCATATCCACTAGAACCACTCAAACACAATGCGATGTCCTATGGAGGTAACTTTTATTTTACCTGATAGTGCTCTTGCTGTAAGACAACTTTCCCTATCCTGTAGACACCAATGATATTGGAGTCCTAGAAACTAACAGATGGTCGGATTACTATCAATTTTTTTGGCTTACAGACTGCCTAATAGAAGAAAAGTACAAAATGTAGGTTGATGACATCTGATAATGTAGGGATATGTAAAAGGTTAGTGTTCCATGTGGTTATCTTTATCCTTACACATGTACGCTACAGCTACCGCAGGCTAAGCTTCCAATGTGACATCTTATTAAGCAGAGCCTGCTTGATGGATGTCAGCCCAATACCCATGGGATATCTGTAACATAGTCCTAAGGTTAAGTCCCCAAGGGGGAGATAAAGCCGTGGATTAGTACCGTAAATGTCAGGACTCATAATGAATTAGCCATTATCCAGGAATGAGGTTAGCTTGTACACCGTCTTTTATGAGACTTCTAACAAGTAGAGCAAACAATGGTAGTACAATCTAACCCGCCTGCAGTAAATCTTTCTATTGAATGACGAAGACTAGTGCTAAAATAGTGCAGCATCTCATTTATTTATCATGGAATATAGTCACTCCAATTGTATACCCAAAGAGCACAGCATTTAACCCCCCCCCCCATGATATAATCCACAGCTGTATTTCAGGGCCCTGTGATATCTTCGAAATAGCGGTTTGTTTACATTGGAATGGGATAGAAATGGGATGGAAATAAGCTGTTTAGCCCCCCGCTCACATTTTTGGTAGATATAATCAAAAATCATGACAAATAAACACAAAGGTGCACCTACATCAGTCTGTTGACCTTTGTCTATGTATCACCATCTAGTCTTGAAATGCTATATTTATGTCTCCCATAAACAAAAGTAGCAACACGAGTGTGAATGTTCCTTTTCAGGATATAGGGTAATGGTCAAGAGATAGTAGTATAGTATGTATCGGAACGGGACTATAGTTAACTACTGTTTATTACTCAATCGATATGCAGCCAATCAGAGGCCGCCATTTGGTCACGTGACCCGTTGCCATGGTAACGTGACCTACTTAGGGCTCTCAGCCAATCAGAAGCCAGTATTCTGGGTGACCTACTGACCTACTTAGAAGCTCTCAGCCAATCAGAGGCCGGCATTCTGGTAACCATGGTAACGTGACCTACTTACGTCACGTGACCTACTTAGGCTCAGCCAATCAGAAGCCGGCATTCTGGTAACTAGGGTAACGTGACCTACTTAGGGTTTTGTTTGTAAACAACACCACGTGGCTCTCTTGTTTGCAAACAACACCACGTGACACGTGACTGTTTGTAAACAAACAACTTGTATATAGAAAATAAACACAACAAGTTCCATGTTATGTTAAAATTATATTTTCAAAAAAAAGCACATCTGTTACAGCGTCTATGTGTAACTACGTGCGTTCTCATTCAAACACTATAACACTATCATACCGTAGCAGCAGCAGGTAGGACCGGAAGAAAAGCAAGCCCACGAGCAGAAGCGACGACACCATTTGCACCATCCGGCCGTCGCGTTGGTAGCCCTACTACCCGTCGCGCGTTCAACTGGAGGTTTAAGAGTGACAAATGACGATTCTTTGTCGACGCGACTGCTAACATCAGCAGCATCAGCAGCATCGGCAGCATCGGCAGCAGCATCGGCAGCAGCTGCAGCAGCCTCGGCAGCAGCGGTAGCAGCAGCAGCAGCAGCGGTAGCAGCAGTAGCGTGAGCATTAGCAACAACAGCAGCAGCGACAGTAGCAAGGGCGGCAGAGCGGGCACTAGCAGCGTTATCAGCGGCGACATCAGCAGCCGCAACAGCATCAGCAGCAGCAGCGTCGGCATCGGTGGCATGAGTAGCTGCATCGGCGGCAGCAACAGCAGCAGTCACAGCCGCAGCGGCAACAACAACAACGTCATCACAACCAGCGTCACTAGCAGCCGCAGTAAATGCAGCAGTAGCAAGCTGAGCAGCACTAGCAGCAGCAGTAGCAGAGGCTACAGCATCAGCTTCACATTCGCGCGCCGCTTCGTCATTCCGCTTCATGTCACGGTAGCAACTTTCCATCATGGGGATCTGCAAATTGAGGCGCGGTGCTGGTGGTGGTAGTAGTAGTAGTAGTAGTAGTAGTAGTAGTAGTAGTAGTAGCGTGAACGATGATGACGATGCCGAATACGGTTTCACTCCCCCTTATATACCCTTACTCCCCCCTTTTTTCAAGCCACCGGCCAGCTGCCCCCTCACGGCAGGTCTTTAGATCAGCCTTAAGTCGCTTACTACGTGGCTCATCATCCCTCTAATCGCATTTTCCAGCCGCCGGCCGGCTGACTGCTGACGACAGGAGAGGGTGATTTGTTTTTCTTTAGATTTAAGCCGCTTACCACACGCGCACCCTCTAGTCACAGACAGAGTGACAGAAAGGGAGGGGGTCGCTTTGTTCACGCTACCTGCAGTTGTTTTTCTATACACACGCTGAGCCCATGACCCGCTAATCCTTTATACAGGTAACACACGTTCAACTAATTACTCTATTGTATGACAGTCGGTACACGGATTTAATTTTAAACCACCTTCCCATCGGGATCCATGTCTGGCGGGGTGGAAGGATCCAGCTGAAAAGCGTGATTAGGGCTTTTGTTTCTCTTATGATAGCAGCAGGTCAGCATGCGACAGCTGAAAATGTCAGACTCGCCGCTCCTATAAAAGACTGAGATGCGTCTCTCTTTCCACACACCCTTCTACCATCGCCGCCGACACCGCCACCGCCGGCCAGCCGACCGCCGCCACCGCCTGCAGTCACCGCCATCACGCCGGCAGGGAATTTCGAGCTGAGTCTGCTTATTGCTTATTTTTTTTTCTTTGAGCTTTTTGTTTTAAATTTTTTTATTTTCACTCAGTCTTTTTTGTTTCGGAGGAAAGAAATATGGCGCTGCAGAGGGCGCGAGTTTCTAAAAGACGGTCGCGCGAACAAAGTGCTCTCCTCAACTGCCCGGCTATTTTTTTATCTCAAAGGAGAGAGCGTCACGTAGTTGAGGTTCACGCTTCTCTTGAAGCGTACCGAATTCTCGAGAAATGCAAAGCTGAGCGCCATCGTCGTTATACAAGAGCGGAAAAGGAAAACGTAGCGACATGGCCGAGAGCCGTCTTCTCAGAACAGTATTTACTCTACCATTGCATAACAGCTGCTCTCAGCGCCCCCACTCGTTGGGCGTTTCATGAAAAGAAAGAGCGCCGCTACTCTCCTCACCCTGCCTCCTCTTATAAAGTGAGAATAAGCACTATGAAACGATTCGACAAGCCGATCGGTTTCTTGGGAGCGACTGCAGCTCCCACTCGGTGGGCGCGCGTTGTGGCCGACGTGAACACGGTCTCTAAACGTTTCGACGTCGTCACTTGTTATCCCGCATATTGCAACGCAGCCGAATTGAAGAAGATAGGGATGCACCATTTTAAACCATACGCTCCAATATGTATTTGTCACCGCCGCGCTCACACGCCTTATTGCTTTTTCGAGACGATCGTGTCACAACACAGAAATAGAAAAAAAAGCGGCAAAGCGACGAGCTTTGCCTAAATGATCAAAAAAAAAAAAAAAAAAAAAAATTAATCTCCTCCTCCTCCTCCTCCTCCTCCTCCTCCTCTTCTTCTTTTTAAAAAAAAAATAAATATTTGTATCAGACTTCTCTGGAGTCTGATACAAACATTTATGACTATTGAGTGAAAATTTTATCGCAAAAAAAAAAGAAAAAAAAGTCACTTCTGCCGCCGCTACTGTGACACCGGCCGGTATCAATAAAAAGGTCGGCTGACTTTTCTCCACAACCATTCACTACCGACCGTTCGAGTGAGAAACACAGCAGACAGTCAGACACACAACCGCTCTCTGACGCGTCCTGAAAAAAAAAAAAAAATGTCGAGTAGTAAAAGCAAACTCTTCACAGAAATTCATTTCGACGCTCGACTACAAGGACCCTTTAGTTGTATCATTAGCGGTCCGTCGGGTTGTGGAAAATCGCGCTTGGTGGATCAATTTCTGAGCGACGTGACCAATTTGGTCACGCCGCCGGTGGAAAAGACTTTTTACCATTACGGCGAGTGGCAACCTCTGTTTGAAAAAATGCAAAATCAGTACGGTGTGGAATTCAGAGAAGGTCTTCCTAGCCAAGAGTCTATAGCGGGAGATGTGGAAGTAGCAGAAGACGCTTTACGACCACACACTCTACTGATATTGGACGATCTGATGAGCAGTTCCAATCAGCAAGTGGTAGCCGACATCTTTACTAAATACTCGCATCACTGGAATGTGAGCGTCATATACATCACTCAGAACCTATTCCAGAAATCACCCGACTTTCGAACTATGAGTCTGAACGCTCACTACATGATCGTTTTCAAGAACCCGCGCGACATGGGGCAAATAGCTAGTCTGTCTCGCCAGGTGTTTCCCTCCAACGCGGCGGCCCTCTCTAGTATATTTACCCATGAACTCAAGCGACCTCACTCATACCTCCTTCTGGACTTCAAGCAACACCTGACGATCTGAGAATAAGCTCCTCTTTGACGTCCATACACTCTCAGCTAGTATTCGTACCGCTAGACAAAAAAAAGAACAAGAGAAAGCAGTAGCAAAAATGTCTTCTCATCTACTCGAAAGACACTTTGGTACTCTCAAGCACTTAGCTAAGTGCTCGCCAAAGGACTGCTCGCATCTAATAGACTCTGGAAGCGACGATCTGATTGCAGCGTTGAGTGAGATCTGTCACAATTTACTGGTAGGGAACATCCCGCTCAGCGACAAACAACTGGACAAGCTTCGAGAATCGGCTGACGTGTTGAGGGAGGTCGGCAAAAAATCTACACCCATCAAGAAAAAGAGACGCGTCTTGGTACAAGAGGGAGGTTTCCTCATTCCGGCTCTCATAGGGATGGCCTTACCGCTTATAAAGAGCATTCTCCGTATATGAGACACCTCATTCGACACCTACTCGCCGACAGTACCACCACTACCGCCACCGCCAGCGTCATCGCCACCGTCGTCCCCATGACGGACTCAGAGCAGCAACAACACTACAAACGCTTAGCGCTCGTGGATCCTGAGACGCTCTACAAATCATCACGAGCAGGTCTACTTCATCATGTGCCCGCTGCTGCTACTACTAGCGCTGCTACTACTGCAGTCGCTGCTGCTAGTACTTCTACTGCTCCAAACCTTCCTCCTCTTCCTGATGAGCGTACTGAAAAGAACGAGAGTTCCGCTCCTGCCACCGCCGCCCGCCTACCTGCCGATATGGCCTATTACCACAAGCAGGCAGAACAGTCCCTTCATCCCGACGCGGCCTTGCACCAGCTGCTACAGTTTATCTACAGGGACTTGGACTTAGTGTTGAACGATCCCACTTTGGAATCGCGCGAGAAAATGTTGAAATACCGAAGGTTGTTGAATAGATTGCAATTTTTTCTCGCGAATCCCAACAACAGCAACATCTCTTCGTCCTACACTTCTTCGCCCCCGGCTCACCTCCGTCAGGCTGCTGAAGAAGCCAGCGCGTCCCTACTTGAGCGGTTGGTGAACCAAGTTCCCAAGAGGAATCGCACCCGGACCGTGGCGCTGTACAAACAATTGGAGAAATCCGGTGTGGTCAAGTGGAACGAGGACGGTGCGGTGCGCGAGATGTCGGGTCGGAGAATACCACCTGAGCATCGCATCAACATAGTGGACTTACTGAACGACGCCGCCAGGTTCAGGAAGACGGCGCCCAGACCGGCGGGCTACTCTCCGTTCACAAAAGTGCTGCGCGAAGCAGTTCCCACAGACTCCTTGATCGGAAACCATCTGTATAAAGCGAGCGGACCTGGCCAAAGCTTGGACACACAGCTTGCTGACAGAGGTCGGAAACGACCGAGCTTCGACTCGGAAGAAGGAGAAGCAGCAGCAGCAGCAGTAGTAGCAGCAGACTCTTCTCTCCAGGTGGACGATCAATCCTCTGATGACGAGGAGGGCAGTGAACTTTTCCAAACTCCGACTTCCTATAGGAGCGCGGGGAGTAAGAAAAGGAAAGGGCGCAACCGCCTAGCGGCGACGTCGTCGTTCACGCCCTCAACAGGTCTACGATGGGCAAACCAGTGAAGAGACTGACCAAGAAGGAAAAAGAAAAGAAGCGCGTAGTAGCTAGATATACTGACGTCAAAGCGCCCTCCAGTTTCACTAGCGTGACTAAACTCCAGAAACATCATTTTCGCCACCTAAACCCGGCCGTCATCCGAGATGCTTTAGTGTCGCTGGACGCCTACACTAAACATAAACCCATTCGGAGAAAATTCGCAAGGAACAAGACTATAACCGGCGCAATCGATCAGCAGTGGCCGATAGATCTGATGGACATGCAGGCTTTGGCGTCTCACAACGACCGCTTCCGGTACTTGGTGACGGCGATCAACGTTTTCTCTAGGTACGCGTGGGCCGTTCCCATTAAATCCAAGAGCGGCGCTGATGTTACCGAGGCCTTCCGAAAGATGACAGACACTGGCGAGAGACGACCGCGCACTGTTCAGACAGACAAGGGGAAAGAGTTTTTGAACAAGATCTTTCAAGATCACTTGAAGAGCGAGGGCATAGAGTTTTTCACTGGCGAGAACGACGACATCAAAGCTAGTCTAGTGGAGCGCTTGAACCGCAGTCTGAAGGAGAAGCTGTGGCGTTATTTCACACACAAGCGCACGTATCGCTACGTAGACGTACTGCACCATGTAGTGTCTTCTTACAATCGAACTCACCACAAGACGTTGAAAATGGCGCCGGCTCAAGTCAGCTCGGAAAACAGCGAAACAGTTTTCTACCGACAAGATCTCCCAACTAACAAACAAATCGACGAAATATGGAAAAAGAAGAAAAAAACAAAGACGTCCGCCGTCGACGTCATCGCTCCGGGTGACAGAGTGAGGATGTTGAGAACTAAAGGCGCCTTCGACAAAGGGTACGAGGGAAACTGGCGCGAGGAAGTGGTCGACGTTGCTAAGACGTTGGGAAGCAGAGGGTTCGAGCTGAAAGACGACAAGGGCGAGGAGATAAAAGGCGTCTTCTACCCGGAAGAGGTTCAGAAGGTGTACAAGAGTCGTTACGACAACAACTACCTGATAGACGAGGTGTTGCGCCGCAAGACCGTCGACGGTAAAGAGTTAGCTTTCGTACGTTGGTTAGGTTACGACGACAAGTTCAACGAGTGGATCCCCGTCAAAAAAATAACGTAGAAAAAAAATGAACATCACTCTACCTAGCAACAGCTCTATGGAGTATTATCCTGACAACAGCTTGACGTCTTTCCGAACTCACTTCGACTCGCCGCTCCTTCTGCCCGAAGCGTACGAAGCGGCTCTGACTGAGATCATCCTCCCTACAGAATGGACTAACGTGCACGACGACGACTTGATCATCGTTGTTCCTCTGCGCACCAAGGGTTCGCTAGAGGAGGCGATCAAGGTTTTAAAAGACACTAAATTCGCCGAAAGAAGAAAACCGCAGGTAGACTGGAGGGGAATGAAAAACGCGAACGGTCTGAGCAAGCTAACGTTCAGCTCAAAATACCCGCTGAGCTGGAAGGAAGCGAGCTATGTAACGGTGGAAGAGATATCAGACACGTCAAAAAGGTTCAAGAGAGAGGTCGACTTGAGACAGACGAATGCCGTATACAAGCAGTTCTTGTCCCTGGCGGTGAAGAAGAAGGCGATCAGCGATCAAGCAAGACAGATGATCGAAGAGATGGAGAAAGCCATGGGAGTGCGCAGTTTCATGCCAAACATATTCGAGACACCTCCTATTTTCACCGGAAGCAACCACACCCTAGTCGAGCGCTTGAGTGAGACGTTACGAGATGACAGACTAGAGGGCTCCAGCTTCTTGCTCAAACCGATGGGGATCTTATCGTACGACTCCAAGACGAAACGCGTCACCATCAAACCGCCGAGACACTGTGCTGTCCTGCTGACTCAGCATCTCGCATACGTTCTAGGCTTTGGAGAGAAGACGTGTTTCGCATCGCCGACTACCGGCGCCTACTCGATGGATGTTTTCGGGGACGTGCACTCTGTGTACATATACACCGACATGATCCAGGAGAGACATGTGGGCGACATGCAAGTGCCGCTGTTACGCTGCGTCGCGGTGGACAGAGGCGGAAAGCGTCGAGGTGGCGTGCAAGATATCAGTTTTCCCCATTTGGATTATTTCCCCTTGAAATCCAAGAGGTTTACCGAGGTCGGCATCTATTTAAGAGACCGATCCGGTCATTCCATCCCATTCGGTAGAGGCGAGGTGACCGTGACACTTCATCTGAGACCTATTGAGCGCTGAAAGAGAGAAAAATGATGCGTCAACGCGTTCCGTACTTTCCACCCAGGCGCACCGTCGGCAGAGGGTACAGCGATTACTACAACGCGCAGCTGGGCAACGGCATCAACGTGTACAGCGGGCTCTCTTTCCAGAGCGGGCACGGTTTGGGCGGCGCTCTGTTAGGTCTGATGCGCTCGGCTACCCTGCTATTGAAGTCGGTGGGAAAAACGCTGCTCAGCGCCGGTGTGGGCGTAGCTAAAGATGTGCTGGCGGGTCGGACTTTAAAGAGCAGCGTGAAAGACCGAGGCGCAGGCGCTCTGAAGAGACTGGCGAGTACGGCGTTCTCGGGAGGAAAGACGACTGTCGCGTCTAAGAAAGGGTCGAAACGTCGCCGGCATTCTCCTCAGACGGGCGGTGGCTCTTGCAAGAGACGTAGAGGGGATGTATTCGACCGGTAAGCGCCTAGGCGTTCAGGTATAAATAAAAAGACTGGAGGCGGCCGGCGTCAGTCTGTCGTCCGCGTGAAGAGAGAACACAATGGCTTACGTACACGAGAGCAGTAACGAGTGCGCGCTCTCTGAGCTCGACCTGCACACCGTAGCGCCGACTCAGACTACTATCTTAAAGTCGTCTTTCCTGGGGATAGAAACAAAAAACTCTTTAGAGGATGGAGGTAACATAAATTTCACCATCAACAAGTCGCAAGAGTACACAGACCTGAACGAGAATTACCTTCATCTGGAATGTCAAGTGCTGAAACCGAACGGAGCGGCGCTCGAGGACACCGACGCGGTAGCTCCGGTGAACAACTTGGCTCACTCGCTCTTCAAAGACGTCCAAGTCTCCATCGGCGGTTTCAAAGTGTCTGGCAACACCGAGACCTACCCTTACCGAGCTTACTTGGAAGGGTTACTCAACTACAACAAAGACGTGAAGGACGGCGTCATGAGCGCCCAGGGGTGGCATGAAGATACGCCCGGTCAGTTTGACGCGTTGACTGACGCGAATGCGGGGTACAAAGCGCGCAGGAAGCTAATCTCCAACAAGCGCTTTTCGCTGATGGCGCGACTGCACTTTGACCTGGCTCATCAATCGAAGCTCATCGTTGGAGAGACAGAAATCAATCTCACTCTGAAACAGGCAGCGCCCTCTTTCTATCTGATGTGCGCCGCTGACGGAGGCTACAGCTTGAAGATCTACAAAGCAAAGCTCTACGTGCGACGCGTGTTGGTGGCGGACGCTGTAGCGGAAACGCACGAGAGAGCGGTGATAGAACACGGTCCCTTCGACTCCCCGCTGAACAGAGTGGAGGTGACGACGTACGCCATCCCTCAAGGTAACAGAGATCACAGCTACACGCACTCCAACACAGGCCAGCTTCCCAAGTCGATGATGATTTGCTTCCTAGACCACGACGCCTTCAACGGTAGCTACACCCTACGACCCGTTCGAGATGAAGCATTACGACATCAGCTCGCTTCAAGTGATAGTGAACGATCAGAAAGTGCCGAACGACGCCTACGTGCCCGACTTTAAGACCAAAGCGGCCGTGAGAGAGTACTTGGCGCTACACACGGAAACGGGGATATACGAGGGCGCTCGCTCCTGCGGTTTTTCATACGATCAATTCCTGAACGGTTACACGGTGTTCCCCCTTGATTTAACCCCAGACAGATCGCACGACGGGCGTCGCGTGAACCTTATAAGAGCGGGTCAGCTGAGGGTGGAAGTCAGTTTCCGCTCGGCGCTACAAGCGACAACAACGGTGCTACTCTACTTGGTGTACGACAACGTCGTCGAGCTGACCCGAGATCGACACCCCATCACCGACTACCACATGAACTGAAGACAAGACAGCGGTACTTAGCGTATCGTATGAACACGCTTGAAATAAGCAGAGTGTTGAAGGAAAACGTTCACACAAAACATCGTTTCCTGGGTGTTTTCTCTTGTGACACTATTCGGAAGCACCCTATCAAAGACACTTGTTTCGTGAGCAACACAGATCCGCAACATTTACCAGGTCAGCATTGGGTGGCGTTTTACGTGTCGAGCACGGGTGAAGTGTACTACTTTGATTCCTTCGGCTTACCGCCGCTGAGTGCCGAGTTCTTGTCTTTCGTGGAACGCTCTGCTCCGTTCAAGTGGCAAAGAAACCGCGTTCAACTACAAGACACTTCTGCTGACACCTGTGGACCTCATTGCGTTCATTTCCTAATTGAAGCATGTCGAACAAGAAACCCCAAGAAGTGCGTCATGCGCATGAGCAAAATCCCAAAGCTGAGCGACCGGACAGTGAGTCAGAAGCTATCGATGATGCTGTTGTGACGGGTTGTTGCGATGGCGGCCGTTTCATGGAGGCAAAGATTCTCTGCCTTGCCGAAATGGTGTTGGATTTATCCAAAGTCGTGCAATGTCTATTAGACTGGTGGCAGAATTCTGAAATTTTACCCTAGGAGGAACGGAATGTTACAGGGTGGCATCCATGCCAGACTTGAAGTATAACACCTACTGAACATATTTAGGGTGGATGCCACGCACAGAAATCGATTTTCAGGTAATTAGGGCTCGATAAAGGCGGCCATTAGCCAAATTTACTATTTTTGCAATATCATTAGGAATAATGATGGTAGACATGTAATTAGGGTGTCTAAATCCACATTTTCTGGGTCAAGGAACACACTGGAAGCATTATCTTTAGTCTCCTCAGCTTATTTTGCCCCTTATAGGCTTAGGGTAGGCCTAATGAACCAAATTCTCAGTTTTCTTTACGTGTGCCATTCTTATCATCACACTTTTATTAATGCAGCAGGAAAATACTTCCAACCAGGGTCTTTATATTCATCTTTGTCTTTGTAGATATCTAGCTAGATAGTTTATTAAAATAGCTATAATAAGAATATAGGCTCGACGTGCCTAACACATACTTGGGGATACATTATTGGGAGCCATCACAAAATGAATGTGGTGTAAAATGATGAAAGTTTATTCACAATGCTTTTATTCAGCACACCTGGTCTATTTAACAATTGTGATATTGTGAAAGGCTTATATCAAGATCCATCTAAGTCTATAACTTATCCAAAGTTCTAAAACCTGTAGCACCATAATGTTTCAATTCTGCAAGGGTTATCAGCAAATGATTTGGACACTGTCTGACACATAATGTCAATCAATGATGTTAGGGTTTTTGCAATTCCCATTGTTGCATTCACAAGCTACAGCAAAGGGTAGCTTCTTTTGCCTGCAACTGCACCTGCGGGTGGCACAACTCTTGCACTTGCAGTAGGTAAGTTCAGGTACGATGTCTGGAACTGCATCTTGTGTCATCAACATTGGCAAGATATTGCCGTCTGTGGATTCATACCAGCCATTGCCTATAGGTGACAGGACATCTGGTTGGGGTGTCATTGCAGTATACCAGATGTGACTCTGGTAATGTGCACGTTTGATGTGTTCAATCAAAGCATTCTGGGTAGGAGGGAGTCTTTCTGGCTGTTTCCTCCCTTGAGAAACAGGTGCAACCTCACATCATTTACATTATGGTATGAGTTTCCTGCATATAAATGACATACAAATGATTCTACGTTCTTTAATGTCTGTGCAGTGACACAATCACCAGAGCCCAGGCCACCAAGCAAACGTGCTTCATCTCTGTAGACCTGCAAAATACATGTGATCAACATCTTTCAGATTTATATGGTACTAGAAATGCAATACATTAGTAATGAAGTAGCAGAGCAAAAATGAGGGGAAAAGATTTGTCATGCATCAACAGCTTCACACAAATTATAGATTCTATAATGTCCTACCTT
The DNA here is from genome assembly GCA_947462335.1 of Harmothoe impar. Classification (NCBI taxonomy): domain Eukaryota; kingdom Metazoa; phylum Annelida; class Polychaeta; order Phyllodocida; family Polynoidae; genus Harmothoe; species Harmothoe impar. Next base: position 105,731,037 of record OX381704.1, on the reverse strand, counting down.
CCATGTCGTCTTCTTCCCAAGGCCACAGAACTGGCTCACTACATCGCAGCCAGTCAAGGCATGGTAGCCTAGCAGGTTCGCACGGATCTGTTCCTCCAGAGGAATGCGATGGACTGCCACACACCGTCGTTTTTTTGATGTCCCAGTGCGAAGCCACACTTCCTGACAGAGGAGTGGTGCAAAGTGGATCAGGAGCACAAGGACATCAGTGTCCCGGGCAGCTACGATGATTCTTTCAAACCCCTCTTTTGATAGGGCTGCTGAATGCATAATGATCCGTGTATCTGCCTCATGATGATTAGACTGCAGATCAGTAACATGAGTTCCATGTGCTGATTTCACTGCCAGTGTATCCTTGAATCCCCCAGATACAACAACCTCATAGTTCGGTGGTCCTTTTTTTGCCCTAGAAATTAATGTTGGGCTCAGGAAGTCTGCCAAATCAGCTTTATTCTCTGGATGATGCATGAAGCCCTCCCAGTTACTTGGCAGTGGTACTTCTTTGTTTGTTATCTCTCGACGGATCAGTTTCATTCCTCCTGCCCTGATGTTCTGGGTGGCATCTTTGACAGTGTGTCCATCATACCTGTCAAAAACTATATCTATCCGAGATGACTCAGAGCACACTTGACAAATGCATCTGATAAGTCACCAAATGTTTTTGCTCCAGTTCGCTTCCCAATAGCCCTGACCAAGGCTTGACCATCGATGATTGTTGCAGTTTTCAGACTCGATGTTGGGAGGTATGAGAATGTTTGAGAATCTCCTAGCAGTTTACCAAGTGCAGCTTTGTTTGTTGGTCTTAACGAGCCATCTGTAGCTGCTAATGCTAGAGGTACTGGGGAAAGTTCATGGCTCAACACTATCTTCAAGTCAACATCTCTGCCAGAGTCTTTGCATACTAGGAGGCGCTGGAACAGAGTTCTGTCTGCTCTTATAGTCTGTTCTTTCTGTTTTGCTGTTGACTTTGATTTCCTTTCATACATCATTTTGAGTGTTTGGGCTTTTGTTTTGGGGATTTTGGAGTAGAATTCTGATGGTGGTCGAGAGCAAAAAGCCAACATTTTTTCCTCACCACATGATTGAGCATTGAGAAGTGCAGATGTGATGTCACTGGATGCTACATCGTGGGTTGCTAAACACATCACACAGGTTTCATTTTTCACTTGAAATACTTCAAACTTGGTTAAAGTTGGTATCCCAACTGTTGCGGTGACGAATTTCCACCTCCAGCATGGGGATAAGCATGATGATGTTGTAAGACATATGTGAAAGTATTACAGCTCTATGGGAACTATTTCCATACAAAAATCCCCACACAGTAGCAAAAATGAATTTTCACTGAGCAGTAAAAAATAAAGCAATTAGCATGCCTCTCTTCTAAACCACAAGGTGGCAGCTGTGTACAGTGTTTACAAAATATTCCCATTGCAGACCCAGTAGCTCAACTCCATTCATGAACACATTAGTACATTGCCATCTCTACAGGTGGCAGCATATCTCAGGTGGTTTGCCAATGCTTGAGTTTTCTCCATGAAAGCTGTAGATCTAGATGTTATTACACACTTTACATTAAAGCCTTTAAGACTCTTGGTAACCAGAATTAAGCATCCATTTCAGAAGAAAAGTGTACATTAAAGACTTTCAGGTAATTATTGAGAGGGGTCAATTCTAGTCACCCCAATTGGGATACCAACTTTAATTGCTCTTTTATCTTCTCCACATCAGACCTATCTCGTTCCAGTCTTTTTGGACCCAACTCCTTTATGGTAGGTTCAGCATCTTTATCACCAGTCCTGTCTAAACCAAGCATAGTGTAGGCTTCATTTGCAAGATGACTGCGCTCATTGAAGGTTAAGCACCATTGGTCACGTGCATTCTCCTTTCTAGTAATCCCCACGAGCACTCCGGCAACTTTTGACACCTTATTCATGTGTTCAAGAGCCTGATCAGTGGAGATCTGGTTAAATTTGTTTCCAGTCTCTTTTACCACAAAGTTTCCTTGTTGGAACTCTTCAAACACCTCTGGATGGGTTGTTGGAAGTGCCATACAGTCGGCTATGTAAACCGGTGGTAATTTACACGATCATACCATGCAAACCAGGGGAGCATGGCAATGAAGGATGTTACATGCAACCTCCAGTTTCCTGTACACTCTGCCCTGATGAACTGTAGGGGTCATAACCAGTTTCAAGTAAGTAATCCAATAGTTAGTTGTTGGGGCCTGGGCTTTCTGAAACTCATCCAAAAGGCTGAGTATTGAAGTATGGTTTCTGCAACATGCTCTAGAGTTGCAGCTCTCAACTCATTTTTGTCTTCATCTGTGAATGTTTCGATCAATAACCTCACTGCTTCTTCGATGTCATTGGTTATGCCTCTGTCACCCAGCCAAGCCTTGAACTGAGGCCATAAAATGTGCCACAGTGCCTCGGAGGTCAATTTATGGGCTCGCAGTGCTCTGTTGTATGATTTTGCTTGCATGTTGTTGTGAGCAGTGTTTTCACCAAACACCATGCTTTCCCTCCACACCTCTTCTATACCAGAGTCTGCCATATGGTGACCAATCACCTGCATGAAGTCTTTGATGATGTGGAACCCTCCTAGCCTGATGAATATAGTGCTACATTGCTCTGCATTGGCCCACTGGAGCTCTTTTGCCCTGCAATAGAGTTGTTGGTCAAATGTGATCACAGTGGACTGACCAGGATTTACAGCATTGGAGATATTGACACACCTAATCATGGCTGTCCACAGTGTGTCAGTTTCATGTGCTGCAGCATTTATGAGTGGGAGATACCCAACTGCAACAGTTTCCTCATCGTTAGTTGAAGTCAGTTGGTTGAACCCAGTCCATGCTGGTACTGTAGCCCCGTCAAGGCTATGGAATCGTGCAAGGACCCATGCTAGGTCTTTGGCATTAGCTTTGTAAGCAAGCTCCTTATTTGGAGAGTACCACTGCTCATCAATCTCATGGGAGAACACTGGCTGACACCCCTTACCAGCTATCGGAGGCGACTGTGTCAGACAGTGTCCAAATCATTTGCTAATAACCCTCGCAGAATTGAAACATTATGGTGCTACAGGTTTTAGAACTTTGGATAAGTTATAGAATTAGATGGATCTTGATATAAGCCTTTCACAATATCACAATTGTTAAATAGACCAGGTGTGCTGAATAAAAGCATTGTGAATAAACTTTCATCATTTTACACCACATTCATTTTGTGATGGCTTCCAATAATGTATCCCCAAGTATGTGTTAGGCACTTCGAGCCTATATTCTTATTATAGCTATTTTAATAAACTATCAAGCTAGATAGTGTTTTCCTGCTGCATTAATAAAAGTGTGATAATAAGAATGGCACACGTAAAGAAAACTGAGAATTTGGTTCATTTAGGCCTACCCTAAGCCTATAAGGGGCAAAATAAGCCAAGGAGACTAAAGATAATGCTTCCAGTGTGTTCCTTGACCCAGAAAATGTGGATTTAGACACCCTAATTACATGTCTACCGTCATTATTCCTAATGATATTGCAAAAATAGTAAATTTGGCTAATGGCCGCCTTTATCGAGCCCTAATTACCTGAAAATTGATTTCTGTGCGTGGCATCCACCCTAAATATGTTCAGTAGGTGTTATACTTCAAGTCTGGCATGGATGCCACCCTGTAACATTCCGTTCCTCCTAAAGTGATTTCTCGGCTTCATTTGAGATTCCGCCTCCAGTCTATATTGGAGAGAAGTCGTCCGGGGTGTGGTGGTGCGAGTGACGGCGGCGTGAGACTTTGCGGCCTGTTGGGTTGTTGCAAATCGAAGAAGCGAGCTAAAAAAGCATAAACTTGTGTGTTTTTTTGATTGAAATGAAAATAAAGAATAAAATGAAAAAAAAAGAAATTATCTTGTTGTGTTTTTATTTCTATATAATATTATAAGTTACATAATTTTTTTGCTTGTTTGTTTACAAACAGTCACGTGTCACGTGGTGTTGTTTACAAACAAGAGAGCCACGTGGTGTTGTTTACAAACAAACCCTAAGTAGGTCACGTTACCCTAGTTACCAGAATGCCGGCTTCTGATTGGCTGAGCCTAAGTAGGTCACGTGACGTAAGTAGGTCACGTTACCATGGTTACCAGAATGCCGGCCTCTGATTGGCTGAGAGCTTCTAAGTAGGTCAGTAGGTCACCCAGAATGCTGGCTTCTGATTGGCTGAGAGCCCTAAGTAGGTCACGTTACCATGGCAACGGGTCACGTGCCCAAATGGCAGCCTCTGATTGGCTGCATATCGATTGAGTAATAAACAGTAGTTAACTATAGTCCCGTTCCGATACATACTATACTACTAGAGATGGTATCTCATTTCAATCCCGCCATTGGTATTGAAGCATTAATGGAACGCAGAGCATGCAGACAGGAGAATGTAGCAATAACAGGCAGTAAGTATTTGGACATGCCTGGACATACTTGGATATACCAACATACCTGGGGATCGGATGGGTATTCACCGGACGCAAAGACCATCATGGTAGAATTCTCTGTGGAGGATACTACTGGGTATGGTTTTCATGTTACTTGTAAACAATACTTGTTCCTGTCAAAGAAACCTGACTGTTAATTTGTTTTAAAGATTATATTGTACAGTTTTTTGGCATATAAAGTTTGTGTCCAGACCAGGTCTTTGATAACTCTTCTAGAGAAATGGTTATCTGTATATGGTGAGTAGGATTTAAGCTGCATCACATCACACTCTCTGACCCCACAATTGAATTCCCTTTAAACACCACACTCGTCCTCAAATTATAACAGTCTTACGCTTAAATGGCAGCAAGCATCAACTAGTGTGGCTAATGTCTTATGTATGTCTTCTCAATGTCCTAAATAAATAAACATCACATCAAACGGTGGTTTCTTATTTTTGAAAGGTGAGGTATATTTTATGATTACTATACAGAAATCTACATTGGGAATGGTTAAAGACTAGTGACTTTATGTAGTGACTATATGTAGTAGAACAACTCAGACTTACAGTGGTGCAACCTTGGACATCTCATATACTCTATGCTAAAATGACTTATTACCACCATGGGCAAACCGCCTAGAAGAATAATTTGGTTTCCTATGTGTTCAGATGATGCCCGTATATAAAATGTCATAGTTCATGGCACACCATTGCCATTTTTTCTCATAGGGTTTGTGCCAAAGACAGGGCTTTGAAGTTGGTTCTAGATGGGAGATGACCTTCTTTACCCTGTCACTCTGCCCTTCATGTGAGTCCTTATCACTAGATATAGTGATCCTCCCACCAGGAGGAAGCCCCTCTGTCAGGTGTCATCTTTCTGAATATGTTACCGTTATGACGTAATTAGCGCTCTGGAATACGTCTCACTAAGGTTGCAATAGAATATTCAAATGCAAAGTGTTTATAAAGGCCCAACATTCGTACACATGAGTTATGAGTGTTCTGTGGCTGCACTGCTCGTAAGTCTATCCATTACTCATAAGTGGGGAGTAAGGGAAGTGTTTCAAAAGTATTTACTAGCTTCATCAGACCTACATTCTCATCCTGTGTCAGTCCTCATGCAATAGGGCCATAGGGGATGGGATATTGTTAACATGTACATGGAAAAGCTAAATGGTTATGGTAGATATGGCATTTGGAGGCTTCCCGGCTAACAATAAAACGTTATTTTACGTCCAAATAACGTTATAAAATTTCATATAACGTTATGCCATAGTAAGGAGCCTTAGAGAAACGTTATTTAACGTTATATAACGTAATAAAATGTTGTATAACGTTTTTTGTCTACTGGGTTACTTCTTTCTATATTGGTGTGTGAATGAGCGTGTTGGCTTGAGACAGGTCTATTAGCCCTGTCTGCGTGACACGCCCAGGACTAGGTCCCGTACAGGAGGGCAGGTTCACTACAGTTCACCAGCATACAGATTTACTATTGTATGTATCGTTGCAGAAATGTCCCTTATAATGCGTTTGAAGTGATATCACGAGGTTTAGCACAATACTTTTAACCATGTTGAATATGATATTCCAAAATCAAAAGAGGATTAATAAGATACATCAAGATATATAATCAAAATCTGTTTGATGAAAGATAAATATGTGATCTGAAATTGAGAATTGACAGTTTATAAGTGATAATATAGAGAAAAAGAAACCTTTTTGATTTAATTCCAGTTGTTCAATACCAAATCTGAATGACATATGCTTGTCATAATTGTAAAGAGAACCTTGGATAAAAGGAATATACATTATTAAATAATGAATATATAGTTTATAATCAAATCAATCCTTATCTGAGAAAAAAAGGGAAGTGCAGACTTATCACTTGTCAGTATCTACCTATTCTCTCTCTGACATTACAACTTTTTCTCATCAGCACAATCTGAGACACCCATATGTCATAGCATGCTCTAATCAGAAGCTCCTTACTGACATGTCCATCTATCTCCATCTTCCACGAAGTGCCTACCTAAAACATCAACAGATCATGTGCAACCAAAGATGTGTGATTATGGCCCTTAACCCTTTAGTAACACATACTACTATATGCAAAATGTGTTATATCCCATTGTAGAAGATAATACCCCCTATTCAAGGTAATTTGTTAACCAATACATGACACAAAATATCTCAATTCCACAGCCAAGTAAAAACGGCTAGTAAAATGTTCATAAAATTTGTAAAGTGTACTGTCAACCACATTAAATATAAGATGCATCCACTCCATGGCACTTTATCCAGATTCAGGAGGGCAGCAAATTTCCCCCGGGTTCCTCCCGAGATAACAAGCACTAGTCCTGACCTTCACCTAGAGGCCATCAAGCCCTCTCTGAGGACCCTACTAGATCTACTTCATGGGTCAGCTACCAACCAGGGACATTGCCGAGGACAAATTAGTTTGTTGGAAAGAGTTGTTGATGACTGGTGAGCATGAGCATGATGACATTACTGCCTCATGTAGCTCTGATAGCCACAAGGGAATAGGACATGTTTTTCTGTCTCCTGTGTCATGTCATTAGATGCACAGCTCATGCTGCTGTGTATACGAAAGGCCATAAAGGACTTAAAAATCACACTGACCATAATTATGAGGCCTAAAGTATCGGTAATTTCTCCACTTAAAGTCTTGTTTTCTGCTCAAGATTATTACTGCCAATTTTACTATATTACATGGATTAGCAATAAGACATCCACTTCAGCTTTCACAACATCAAACCATTCCTATTCTACTATACGTATTTAATTAGTACAAATTAAATAGTGTGAGATTTATGAATACAAATAGACCTGCCAATGAGATTATTCTTGTAGTAGAAAAACAAGCTGTTACTAAGATGAGTACCATAAATCACAGCATCAACAGCACTACTATAAGATTTATCCCCTAGGGTCACAAGAAGTGTAGTCTGATGATTAGCCATTCATACATAGCCCTGAAAGACAATTGGTAGGCTACACACATTGAATACATAACGATACCTTCTTTAGTGTAGCGTACATTAAGGTAGTTGAACTTCCGTAACCTGATTTGTCTGCTTCAAAACAATTGATTGCATAAGGAGCCAAGAGCATAATTTGCTTATTTTACTTTTCTGTATATAGAATTAACTATGTTGGAAGAACTAAGACCGAGTATCACAGTCTGGAACTTTAATATACTAGAGTACTAGTGATGGTACTAGAGCTATATAGCTAGTAACACATACAATGCTGTTGATTCAAGAGGTGCTTATTGAGTATACTGTATACAAGAACCGCTAGTGTAATTTCATTTTGGTATGGTCTAAGCCCTTTAACACTGCTATTGCCATCCATAGAGTTACACCCAGTAGCAAACCAAGACCAGCTGACTGACATTTAAAATGCCATCCATCTCTAACATTAGGTGCTACCTTTTCTCCTTTATCTGTTCTCCTTCCGAAAGCTTCCTTCTGGAGGGCGGAAACCAAAGGCTCACCTCACTGTTGGTGTCCATTATCTAGCCAACAAATAGAATCACCTTGGTTAGCTTTCAATATGACTGCGTCTAAGGAGGGTCTGTAATGTTCTAAGGACACATGACTGAATCTTGCAGAGTGTCGAGGCTTTTAAAAATAGTGGTTGCTATTGAGTAAGTCTCTGAAACCTGATTTCAGCACTTTAAAGAAGGCTGATACAACTGACTCAATGAGTTTAGAATTCTGCCAATTTTTCTCCAGTGATTATTTAGAACAGATTTTTAAAAGAAAATTGGGGGCTCCCGAGTTACTTTTTTGGATACAGAATTTTGAAACATGATATAATAGGGTCTGCACATAACATTTCATGACCATTTGATATTACTTAGGCCAATATGAAACAAAGGTCCCCGGGTTGTTTCCAGTGAAATTAGAGAATGTATCTGCACAGAAAACGGCGCAGTAAATGAAAATGGCATGTGATTGACCCACCTTAACCACTCTAACATTTCTTGAATTATGAAGACAAAACATCTCCTATTTACATAATATATTATCAAGTTTGTCCATCATGACAAGGCGATTTTGCATTTGAACTGCCTAACTTTAAATGAACGTCCACTTCATTTTAAGACTGAACTAAAAGGCTCATGAGACCTAACTGTAGCAAAGTGATTGAATGACTGGAATCTCCAGCATAGTTTGCACCTGTTGAATGAAATTAATTAAACTGAGGGAAATGACAGACATCAGCTGCTTTTCATTTTAATAAGCATTGTGTTGTTTCTCATAATTATTCACTGTTTTGCCAACAATAGCAAGAGAACAGCATGCAACAGGCAATTTTTGCACAATAGAATAATCATTGGCATTCCTTTCATGATTCAAATCTCCTCAATTAACATTCAGATCCAAATTTGTCAGTAATTGAGTCAGCCCAAAGTCACTAGTTATTTGTCATTTATAGTTAATTGCGGTATAAAAGATTTCACATATAATAATGGTTCAATAAATTAGTAGTGTCCTGGGATTAATCTAATGTACAATTCGTCATTCAAGCATGTGTTCTGCAGATTCCATATGAAATCATTGATTTAGCGGAGTAAACCTGAATTCAACCCAAAATCTTACAGTTCTACCCTTAAATTAAAATAACCTTAAACCCAAATCACAACATAGCTTCGAACAAGGCTAGTATCTGTTACTTCCTCCCACCCCGTCTACTTCGCCTTTATCCACTCACCTATACTTACTAATCTTATTTGTCACGGAATGAAAATGTCTCCAGTACGTGTTCATCATAGATGTTTCAAAATATTCATCGAAAATAAATATCACATTCCTGCCCCCCTCATTTTTTCAGAGGAAACACATGTTTTAATTAATGTTTTCCACAATTGGAAGTGTAATCAAGTTTGCCGTGTGGGAACAGTGTTGATAGTTACAGCATAGACTACTATATAAGAACAAAGTGAGGATAAAACTAGCCTTTCCAGCTGCTAACGGAATTTAAGAGAGTATATGTAATTATGTTGCAGATGGGAGGCCCCACGGCAGCTCATATCACCACTTGTTTAATCTTACTCAGTTTAGATGGTCGGCGAAGTACCATATTCTGTAAAACACAAAGACCAGGGAAGCTATAAATTGAAAATCCAATTGAAAATTACGCTTACATTGTGACTGTGTAGTAAATATAATGGTGCTGCTTGAAATGCACTAACTTCATTAGCAATTAAAATAAGACTCTTATTGTAAATTCTCAATTATAAGCCAAACTTGCTTACCAGCTGGTTGGAGACTGTGGGAAAAAACAACAAGCCTAAACAGGGGTCTGATAATGGCAAGTCAAGTACTGCACTATATGCTATCAAAAATCTGAGTATAAGCCTTGCCTTTGGCTAATTCTATAAGCCATACAGGCGGTGTGACCGCATACTAGCCACATTGTGTTACAAAAAAGTCACACACAAACCTTAGTTTTCTTTAATAGTTTTTCAGAAAATTGTAAGCCATCTTCGTTCTTAAAATGTCCTTGCAAGGAGGGTGTCATAATACACCTCAAGTTTCAAATTTGAATGTCAGAACAACTGGCCTGAGGTGATCAAGGCCTGGATACTTGATAAATGTTTTTGTTCTTTAACTGGTTTGCTACATGAAGCATGTTTAAAGGTCGTTAGAATAGGTTTGGGTTCCACCAGTACTCTCGACTAGGTAAGAATATATCTATAATGCTGCAGAAATTGAAAGACTTTGGAAAGAGTCTTGCAAGGAAAAAGTTCACTTTGAGAATAAGAGTCATGAGCTTTCCACCATTTTCGTGATATTGATCTGTATTCCCAGATTGTTCATCCTGATATCATTTGTGGTAGACACACATCTGTCTGACTCCTACCGCTGTCACCACTTTGAGCCTGTCTGTGTATTCAGGCTATAGAGCAGGACTGGAGGCACGCAGCAGGGCTGGATCAGTGGCCATCGATTGTCAGCCAATCAACACTGAGCATGCCGTTGTAGGGGAGCGTGATATGTTAATGTGAAAACCCTACATTACAAGCAGATTCATTCTGGTTGGAGGCCCTCATTTCACTTTTGTACAACTTTGTGACATTTTGGTTCATCACTACAGGGAACAAGATAACATAATAAAGCATACACAACTATTTGCTCATGATATAATATCATGTATTTAACTCATATAATGTCACCTTCATGAAAGATCGACACAGCTTTTTAGCAGAATTAAGTTGATGTAATAGTAATGAAATTCTTAAATGCATCTACCATTAAACCTCGTGGACAAGCTTATCTCACGGATAAGCCGCACCCTTACTTTGGGCTGATCCTGTAAGCTGCACTGCTGATCTGACTCGGCTACTAGCCACAGCCTATATGCAAGGTTCTAAGGTATATTGTACAACTTTTACCATGATATTCTTGTCAGGGCATTAAGTTGAGTCAAATGATAATCCATTACACCATCACCAGAGATGCTCTAGGAAAAAGAATTCACCATCAACCCTCAAATTAGTATGTAGAGTAACAATCTAATTTTTGTAGAGGCACGTGTGGAACTCTGTTAGTCCATGGCAAACCTCCTTTGTCTTCTCTTGAGAGGGTTCGGAGATATGTTGCTTGCCTCCTTCTATGTATAGGATTGTGTAAGCGTTTCACTGAAACCATCAAGGAAGGGATGGCATTTTATTGCCCAAGAAGGGTTGACATTGTTTTCTCACACAGACATATCCCTTAGTATATATATAGCCACAAGGGATTGCAGCATTGGCCATTATACATCCCCGCTTTATTTATTTGGCCTAGCAATGTCCCATCTGAGCAACCCAGTTGTGTTTAAATCATATTAGTCAGGATTACACACACTGTACACTGAACATGTAATGGGACCATTGGGAATGCAAGAGTTGTGTCAGGATAAGCTTCAACCGTTCTCCTAATGTAATGGCCTTACAGTAATGCTATTACATTCGCCCGTGCGGAAAGGTCCCCCATGAGGGGGACCTTTCCTTTGATCAGATGTCACTGCTATTTTCATGTTATCACCGATCTATTCACATACTCACAAGAAATACTCAAACCCAATGCGATGCCAAATGAAGGTAACTTATCTGATAGTGGTATTGCTGTAAAACTACTTTTTCATCCTATAGATACCATTCAGGTTGGATTGCTAGAAACTAACAGATCTATGATTGGATTACTATCATCATTGTTGGCTAATAGGAGAACAGATTGGCTAATAGGGGAAAAAGACAATATGCAAGTTGATGACACCTGATGATAAAGGGATATGTAAAGGGTTAGTGTTTCATGGGTTTATCTTTGTCCTAATACCTGAGCTACCTTATTCTAAGCTCCCATTGTGACATCCTATTAAGCAGAGCCTGCTTGATGGATGTCAGCCCAATACCCATGGGATATCTGTAACATAGGGGAAGATAAAGCCTCCAGAATAGTACCATAAATTTCAGGATTCATAATGAAATAGCTATTATCCAGGAATGAGGTTAGCTTGAACACCATTTATTATGAGACTTCTAACTAGTAGACCAAACAATGGTAGTGGTCAGGAATGGTATCACACCAGCCTGCAGCTAACCCTTCTATTGAATAAAGAATGTTGTGAAATTGAAGAAAGAAAATCGTGAAATCACCCAGCCAACAGACTGAAACTTGTGCATCTTTGTCTATGTATCACCATCTAGTCTTGAAACGCCATATTTATGTCTCACACAAACAAGTAGCAACACAAGTGTGAGTGTTTCTTTTCAGGAAATAGGGTAATGGTCACAGCCACCAATGATCCCCTCTGGTTATCTGTAATGTGAGTACAATATCATACTCTCTGCCCCCATATTTGGTCGCTCTTTGAACACCACACTCCTTCTCAAATCATAACAGCTTCCTAGGCTCGATATGCAGCACGCATCAATTAGTGTGGCTGATATCTTCTGTATACAGGTTGAGGACAGAACCACTATTCTAGTACGCCCTAAATGACCTGTACCTGTACTCACCACCTAGGCTGTACTAGTATACTGGCCTGCCCAGCAGCATCAGTGTACCTAATCATATACATGATATTTCTCTGATAATCCAAATGAAAAACATATCATGTATGGTACCATTGGAAAGAGGACGCCCGGATTTATACTCTAACTAATTTACAAACTCTAATCATTTATCTACATTTAGATATGATGCATTGAACATGCCGAATTCATAATATACTTGCATAGAGACCCAGCAAAATTCATTTCCAAATTTTCTGTTAGATTTGCTGAAAGAAATAAACATACAGAGGGGTAGCCTAGATACTGCTCTATGACCCTGCGTTTTGGTTTTATCTGCTAATGGAATGGTAAGGTCAGAAATAGGGAAAATCATGCAAAAATGTGGGATTTTCTCCCCTACCAATGCCCCCAATGTTGGTATAGATAAACCCCATTGTTATATGAATACAGATAAGGCACTGAGGGGACAGAACCCAGCCTCACCCTCACACTCTTCCAAACGTCAAACTTAACCAAAACCGTCACCTAATATGTCAATGTGAAGATAACTTCCTTCACATGCTTCAATCGATCCATCCTTATGTTATCTTACCAATCTGAGCCTGTGAAGATACCATGCACAGCGTTGCCCCCAACGGTGTTATTTCTAACTATCTCCCGTGTAGGGCCTAGCCTTTAGGCTACCACCACCCCGACTAGTCCTCAAAAACATTTTCCGATAAAGGGATTTTTATACTATATATAAAGAATATTTAACGTATATATAATTAGGGAATGGTAATTATCATCAAGGGGGTAGGGGGGTGTTGCAGTTTGATGAATTTTCTTATCCCCCCCCCCCCCAGCCACAGCTATACATAAACTTTTTGACCTCGGGAGGATCCCTCTGCACCCCAAGCTATAGCTATAGCTATAGTTATTTTCCCCTAGCCCAGGAAATGTTGGTCCGACATCACGCGCCCTTTAGGCCTAAGCCTACATACTACAGCGAGCTGGACCCTGACCTACATCTTGACCCTTTTCACTACTTCCGGTTTCTGTCTTCAACGTGACAATGGGTGACCGTGGGCGTGGGTGTTAGGGTATGCGTATTGCTGTCCCTAACACCCATATCCTGCCTCTCTTTTCCCTTCCTGATTCCTTATCCAGTTTTTACCACAACGAAAGGACCCACTTTGCACTGAGTTTGTTTGAAAATGTCCAGCCTTTTCACCAATGCATACAGTGACAATGCAGCTGCCGTCAACAATGCTGCACCCCCTCCGACTCAGCCACAACCTGAAATGGCACATGGACCAGACGCAACACCTCCACCTCAAATATCAAGAGCAACCCAGCTAGAACCCAGGTATCTTCTATTTTACATCGAACTTGTACGATATACAGCCTGTTTATCCACTGCTCATTCAGTTTAGTGGCTCCAGATGGGTCAAAAGTGACCTGCCGACCTGGAATGTTTTCCAGGCGACCTGGCGACCTGGTTCAATAATATAAGCGACCTGGCGACTTTTGGAAAAGTTTGATGTAAAAGGGCAACTTTGTGACCTGGAGCCCTTGATTTCGGTGACTTTCCGACCTGAGGGAGGGGACCCCTCTGCACCCCCAGTTTATAACCAAATATCAACCCCTTGACCCCCCCTTGACCGAGGGCGGAACGAGAACATTTTACCCTTCTTTTGACGGGGGTTTGGGTGCGCAATTTTATTCAGCAATAATGTTTCATTGTGTTAAATGATGTGATATGGGCAAAATTTGACCCATTTCCTAGGGGGAGTTAGACCCCTATCGGGGGGGGGGGTGTAGGCCTATGTGTTGTCAGCAAAACAGCCTGCATCGCTTGGGGCCCTTGATGGGGGGGTCCCCATGTCGCATGTCGGACATAAGAAATGCCCCATTTCCCATGTCCCTAAGGAAAACCCCATGTCACTAGTGTCACTAACTGACTATTAAAAAAAGAATAGATTCTGCCATTAAACATACTAATAAGTAAGGCATATAATGTTACAGTTACTAGTATATGTAGTCAGATACCGTTCTCTGACAGTCTCCAGTCCTAACCACTAGGCCTACATAGGGCCTATGCATAGGATGATAGTAAAATCGATCAAAAATTGTACTGAGACTCAGTCTGAGTAGGCCTACCCCTAAATCGTGCTCACAATTACTAATCGTACTCAGGCCCAAATGGGCCTAACAATTGTGTGGCTCCATAGGGATTAAAAGCGACCAGGCAACCTGGTACAGTTATATAAGCGACCTGGCGACTTTTGGAATTATTTGGCTATTGCACAAATGGTCCAAAAAAGCGACTTTGTGACCTGGGGCCCCTAATTTCGGTGACTTTCCGACCTGAGGGGGGGGGCCCTATGCACCCCCAATCGTATTAATATGAGAAAATTGTACTAGTTGGCAGCCCTGGTCATGCCCACATGGAGAAATTTTGAAATTCTTGAGATAGAACTCTGCATTTGAGAGCTACAATACATTTTGCAAGCTATGAGTATGAGGCTATTGACTTTCATGTCACTAAGGCTAATGTCGCATGTCAGACTTAAGAAATGCCCCATGTCCCATGTCAGTAGTATGGCCATGTCGCCATATCGGATTTAAGAAATGGTCATGTCGCCATATCGAATTTAGGGGTCTAGGGCCATATGCTTCAAAGAGACTGTGCATGCGCTGATATTCTACCCTTTTTTGAGTGGGGGCGGGGTTAATTCTAATTCTAATTCACTAGGTATATTTACGAAACAATAGGTGTGTGAAAATACTGCATTCTTCTGGGTCATGGGTCATTAGTCGGGGTATAGGGGGGGTCCATATCACATGTAGATTTTAACAAAAGGCAATATCCCCGCACTCCTGAGGCCAAACAAAAAAAAATCTTGTGTTCAGGTAAGATGGCCCAAAAAGATAGGGTAGGTAGGTCGTTTTTTGATTTTTTAAAGATTTTTTTTAGGAATATAAAAAGTAACTTATTTAGTGATATGGTACTTCGGCCTATGTGGCTCCTTATTGTGGCAAAATGTTATGTAACATAAAAAAACATCATTTTGACGTAAAATAACATGTTTTATTACTTGGGTAACCCCATCACTATTGGATCTTAAATGTGAGGGAGTTAGATCTGGACTAGTATATCTAGTCTACAACTTTATTGAAAATATAGCCAGCATTTGAAAATGTTTCACATGACATAAACAATAGATACATGCATACATGCATCACCTAAATCTAAAAAAGCACGACTGAATCAGTTCTTTCATAAAATATATGAATGTACCTAAATTCTATTTACCTAGGGAAAACTATTCCTTTCTATACTTTGGGACTTTTTGAAAGTTCTATGTACAGTACAATATCTACTGTAGCGGTATCCCTACACTATATCACATTCCTATATCGAGGTCTTATGTGGTAAACAATTTTAAATTGAAAACAATTTAAACAAATTAAAACAGGGTCGGGCCAAAATATTAGGGTAGATCGGATTACCTGAACACAAGATTTTGTTTTTGTTTGGCCTAAGTAGCCCTACTACCTTCCCCAGACATAAAATACAATGTAAATAGCTTGGATTTCTCATCTTCCTTCCTTCACTCTCACTACCGTGTATGTCACTTGGGCTGCCATGTTGCATGTTGATCTTAAGAAATGACCATGTAACTTTCAATAAAACTCATGTTGCTTTTTTTATTTGAGGGACCCAGCCCGATTTTAGTACTCTTAGTATTCTTTCTGCATTTATTTTACTTTTTTCGAACTAGCCTTACTTTTCTAACTTTACAGTTCATTCTACTCCTTGTTATAACTAAATTTATTCTTTTCAGATCGCTTGCTCAAATGGGCCGACGTATTCCAGGTGCTCGCTCCTATATCCGGCCTATGGTTGATCCTTTATCTCCTCCCCCTGAAAAGATCCGAATCATGAAGCATCCCTGGAAATGTCCAAAGACCTTCGTCGTTGTGCCGCACCTTGCACCTAAAGAATATCATCCACCTCCTCTTGATTTCCATCAAGAGTTGGCACATCCTGATGTGAGTGGTGTTGCAAACGCTGAGTTAGACCAACAGCCCAACCTGCCACCTTTTCAACCTGTCCATCCTCCACCTGGTATTTAACATTTTCCATTCTATTTCATAAGAAATAATTGATACCCATCACAAAAAGCATAGCCCGTTTAAATAATTTACAGTTGTGCATGGCATCACCGTCTCTCTTGTATTGTTGTCACTATCAGGCAATAAACAGCGGTAAAAATGGAACAAAATAGGCTTAGGGCCATGAGACCTGGACCAAACAAAAGCCAAGAGTATATTCTCTAAATATTGAAATGTATGATCTAGCTTAAGTCACTAGTAAAAAGATTGAAGTTTCACCATGTGACCTTTATCCTGCGGTTAGCTTTCAGATTAAGAGACACGAAAATTTGAATATTTTTCAACACTCAAAACACACTATATATAATTTGATACAAAAAGTACATGCACAGATTCAACATAGTCGATTACACATAAAAATGGTGTATTTGGACAGACAAGGGGTGACAATGAAACAGCTCCCTATCTCTGGTATTACTGGCACGCTACCGTGAAAAGCCCCCCCCCCCCCCAGCTATATTACTCCACTAAATTGACTGAATTCAATGTACATCACGTCCCCAAAGTCTTGCCATCACAACACAAAGTGACCTTTATAAATACTACGTCATATGACCAATTTCTGAGGGATTATCCAGTTTTCCATTCTGACCTGTACAGGTAACCCTTTAAGTACGGCATTATACCATAATTCATCATGCCCTTGGTTGTCATGGTGCATGAATGCAGCCATGGCGAGTAACTTGCCAGTGCTGCATTCATGCACCATGCCAACCCTACAGTGTTCAGACATTCCCAAAGTATCGGCATGATGCACCAATGCAGCCCTTGAGTTACTCGCCAGTGGAAAAGTACCAGGATTGAATTGGCTCCAATCACATTCTATCAGAAACAATGTATGAGTACCAATAAAAGTTATGCTTCTACATAGACAAATATTATAAGATGACGATAATACCATGTACTACTCTATCATGATCCTTTCTTTTATCTTGTTCATTGTCATATCAATTCCATATATCCATACAGTGTACATTGTTTTAAAGAAGAAAGTGATTATCGTTTTATTGTACCACATGTTTGTTCTTCAAGTCTCTGCTTTAGACTCATTTGACTGTACTACAAGATAAAGCGTCCACATCTCTGTACTTTCAGAATCAGATCACCATACAAAGCGCAAGGATAGGGAAAAACGTTGGGCTACATTTCGCCCCCATTTTGTTCAAGCACTAATACAGAACCAGTCACCAGCTACCCTTACCTGCCTTGCACCGGGTGGCTGTGACATTCTCCCTGAACCAGACCTACCATTCCACATCTTCCGCTGCCTGGACTGTGGCCCGCTAGTGTACTTTTGTAAAGTACATTGCGACCAGCATCATGAAGGAATGGCACCACATTCACCTCAATATTTTGACGTCAGTAACTCCCTTTCTTCTGGTTTTATGAAAGTTATCCCTTTAACTAAAACCTCACACCACAGGAGCACATCTCCACACTCTATGGCATAATATATGTTCAAACTGTATACCGTATAATGACCCATTTAATCACACGGGTCTATCTGTCTATCTGTCTATCTATCTATCTGTCTTATCTGTCTGTCGGTCTGTCTGCCTGTCTGTTTGTCTGTCTGTCTGTCTGTCTGTCTGTCGGTCTGTCTGCCTGTCTGTCTGTCGGTCTGTCTGTCGGTCTGTCTGTCGGTCTGTCTTTCCCTCTGCGGTGCTGTCTGTCTATCTGTAGTGCTGTCTATCTATCTTGTTTATCACAATATTTAACAAGTTTTAACAATAATTACCTGCTTTCAGATGCAACAATGCAAGTGGTATGACTACGAACTGACAAACGTTTGGAGAGTTGGAAATCATGACTGCGATGCGGTGTATCCTAAGGAAATCACACTCTATGATGAGAAAGGTGCTATATCATATTTTATATCCTCTTTATATGAAATCTCACTTCAACACCTAATGTATAAGTCGTACCCCTAATTTTACCTATCCTATAACCTGCACAGGGGGTTCAGACTTTAGCAGTTTAAAATTCTCTACTACCTCGTCCCCTATATAGCCAGGTATCAAATAAAATCTGGTCCTGATTTATTCATAAGCCACAGTTTACAGTACCAGAATTTGTGAAAAGTAAAACAGACTGCTCTACATGAAGCCTGGCAAAAAAATAAACGCCAGTCTTGAATAAGCGCCTGTCTTGTATAGGCGCCGGGGGTTAACACCCCTTCAAAATTATACACGACGGTACGGTAAATACTACAAAATTTGATTTGCTCATTTCAAACCATACCTTTACCCTTTGAGGATGTATCTTGTTATAACGTGACAATACAATTTAGTCCTCATTATGCACCATTGCAGCCCAGCGTTATGATGACCAAGGGGCATGATGCAAGTCATAGATAACTATTTAGGGCGGTCAAAAATTCATACAGTCAGCTGGGATGGCGAGTTTTTTTTCAGGAATATTCCCTGAGGAAGAGGCTTTGATGTATCCCATAGAGTTATCATGACTCTAGTCGATGCTTGCCAACAAAGGGTTAAAGAGTAATGTTGGCGGAAATGTTCCCAGGCAAGGCTTTTCTACCCATTATAGGGAATGCCATGTATTTCCTGGCCTGTATGTAAGAAGCATGACTTAAGGATACAGTAAAAACATATCTGATATCTATCTTTTATCACTTACAGGTTTGCCGCACCAACAGAAAATTGAGTTCTGCGCCTGCCAAACGGTGCAAGTTCGACTTGTTTTTCTTGGGTACTTTCCCGCCACATTAGATAAGACAATGTCAGCTGTCAGCATACAACTCCTTTTAACTCTACGGTCTCTTGTTCTCAATGCCTCTGTAAATATAACCTCATTCCTTTCCTCACTGGAGCACCGTCTTGAAGCACAGTACATAAAGGTTAGTATCACTCTTTTCCCTTTTTCCCCTTCTTTTTTCTTCTTTTTTCTTCTTATTTTCTTTTCTCAATTTTGATTCGCAAATCACTGCAATCACGAAATATATAAATGTACATACAATTATACTTTTTAGAATTGAATAAAAGAATATCCATCACCCAACACCCATCAATACCGTCTCACCCATATTTCACGAGTGGGGGATAGCGCCATATCCAACAAAGCCACAGACTGAATGGGATGATATGCCCTAGCCCCCACTTGTGAAAAATACGGCTGAGAGGTATCAGTGAAGTTGGTATTTGCCTTTTTTTTTTTAGCCATTCAATGTGGGGAAAACAGCTTTTTCTTAGCCCATTGAATACGACCACATTGAATTCGATTTGGGGCGGGGTGGACATTAAATACGGCCTTTCCTATGATTAAGCATAGTCAATCTTGTATTTCCAAAAGATTAAGGCTAATATCAAGACAATATTCATCATGTAAATGTACTCTACAATGTGTAACTGAAAACACTTTCAACTCAGTATGTAATCCTTTTTTTTTGTAATGAAGTGTATCATGCAGTGTAATATAGACTGTTGTAAAAAAAAAAATTCAATTTTTGCCATTTTTCTCCTGTTAGGTTCCCAAAGTCATCAGCTTCCTTAACTGGGATCTCCTCCTTAATTTCTGTGCTGTGTGGCACGATTTCAATGGTCCCAAATTCCTGTGCCCTGATATACAACCTACCCAGCGTTGTCCAGCTTGTCCAAAAGTAAGTTTACTACCCTTTTTCAGGCTTTCTTCCTCCAGGCTAAATGGCCAGTGGAGCAGGGTAATACACCTATTACTCATAAAACTTATAGTGCCTTCTCTTCAATTTTCATCTAACTCAAATTATTTTACTTACCGTAAAACCTCACGTAAAAGCCTAACTCAGTATGAGCCACACCATGAGTTTGGGTCGATCTTATGAGCCGCACCAGAGATATGATTATGATGGCTTTTAGTACTCTATCATGGTACCAAAAACTCGCATATAAGCCGCACCCTGACCCTGTGCCGATTCCATAAGCCGCACCGCCAATCTGATTTGCATACTAGCCAGGGCTTAAATGCGGATTTTTATGGTAGAGTCAACTCCCTCTATTGCGACCACCTTTGGAACTATTCCAAAGTGGTCGCAATGGTGAGGTGGTCGCAGTAGGGGGAGTCTGGGGTATGTATATGGGGCTATTTCAAAGGTAGGTAAAGGAAGAGGTGTGATTCAGGCAGCATAGTTCTAAGATTAAGGTAAGCAGGTTGGACTTTTCTATTTCATGTTAAAAGTCGCAAGAGTGAATCACATGTACTTAATAAGATTCCTCTGATGTGCGACCACTATGCAGTCAGGTGAGTGAAAAGCAGAGGGGAGGGGGGGGGGCTTCTAGCCGTCCCTCTGATGTGTGACCACCATGCAGTCAGGTGAGTGAATAGCGGAGGGGAGGGGGGGGCCTTCTAGCCGTCCCTCTGATGTGCGACCACTATGCAGTCAGGTGAGTGAATAGCGGAGGGGAGGGGGGGGGGGCTTCTAGCCGTCCCTCTGATGTGCAACCACCATGCAGTCAGGTGAGTGAATAGCGGAGGGGAGGGAGGGGAGGGCCTCTAGACTACCAGTCCCTCTGATGTGTGACCACCATGCAGTTAGGTGAGTGAATAGCGGTGGGGGGGGGGGGGGGGCTTCTAGCCGTCCCTCTGATGTGCAACCACCAGTCAGGTGATGGCAAAAGAGGGCAGGAGGGCTTCTGACTCTGACCAGTGGTCGCATTAAAGGGAGTAAAACGTCTTTTGGGACTGGAATTTTTGTGGTCGGAGGGTGGGGTGGTCGCATTAGGGGGAGTTTTATATATTAGAACAAAGGGAAAAATGGTTGGGACTATCCAAAACTGGTGGTTGTTGTAGAGGGGTGGTCGTTAGGAGTAATTCACACTCAGAATATGTTTGACCAAAAAAACCTTTATAATTTTCAGAATTCCTGCCCAAAATGTGAGCAGGTTTGGCCACAGCTATTTTTTAAAGTAGGGTTCGGTTTTTGGCATAGTATAAATTTTACCTCGTCACACTAACCAATAACCCTTGCGACTAGCTGGGATTTGCACCAACTCCCATGTCTCTAACCCTAACGGTTCACGGGCTAGAATTTATTGTGTTCTAGGCCAATCGGGTGAGGGAAGGATATTTACTGCCTCCCTAAAATTCAATTGCTCAGCAACCGCTTGTCCGATTGACATGATTTTTGCAGCGTTGGAAAGCTGAAGCCAGCCTCTTTTTTGCTGGAAAACTTATATTGTGGTGGGGGGAGGGGGCTGGAGGCAGGGTGGGGGGTGAAAAAAACGTGAAAAAGAGAGAACAATTAAAATTGTTTCAAACCCTCCATTTTGATATAAGCATGTGCTAGGAGGTTAGCCAGTCAAAGCACAGTATGGTCATGAACATTGGTCATTTTATGCTAAATTTCCTGTGTAAAATCAGTGGTGAGAGAGTTAATATCTTTCTATGCCTCACGTATCAGGGGAAGTTCAATTAATTACTTCTTACCATACTTTTTGTATTCAGACAGGTCGCATAATATGCATGGACGGGAACTTCAGTCTGACTCATCGCCGGCGGGATGGAGACCACAATCTTGATTTCCGTCAGAAAGAGCCATACTTCATGGATCAAAAACCACTGGACAAATTTGTTGATGAGTACAATACGGATCCCACAAACACCACTCAATGCAATCATTTCAAGGCAGGGGAAGCCATCTTGGGAAACCAGGTACCAAATGAAAAGCTTGACGTTCGTGGCGTGTTTGGCTCTGTCTGCCGACACGAGTACCCGTTCAAGTTCTTCAACATGAGGCATTGGGAACGGTAACTTAATTACTATCATAATGCTCCAGTTGTATTGAAGTACTGCAGTGTCCATTTTGGACTATATCTAATATAATGGTATTTCAAAATCCATAGAGCATCCATAGTCCATCACTTTCTGTGTACCATGTGTTCTCTACCCCCTAGCTATAGGGAAGTAAAATATCACATAACAACTGCTTAAAATCAGCTCATTTCAGAATGGCCTACCCGGTGTATCTGTATGAATACTGTCAGGAGGAGACATCAATATTGCTGTATGACATTGCATGTAAAATGCAGACACATCTAGATGTAAGTGAGACGTTATTGGTGCTTTTATTTTACTTTATCCTATTTATACCATACTCACTGTAGAGTGTCATGAGTCCACTAATACAATAAAACTTGGTTACTACGAGTTACCTGTAACCAAAGTAATTACCTGATTTCAACAGAGGTAAGCGTAGACCCCTGTCTACTCATGGTAAGTAAGTAGCCCGGAGGTGAACGAAGTCTATATTGTATACTCAAAACAGCTCAAAATAATTATCTCATTAAAAAAAAAAAGCTGGAGGGACAAACCACTTGTTTTAAGAAAAAAAAGTTTTCTAAACAAGTGGTTTGTCCGCCAGTCGAGTTTAATCATTTTATTGAAACGAGATAATCATTTTTAGCAGTGAAGTGTGCACAGCAAAAAATAGTTTTCTTATTTCAAGAAATTAAAAACTATTTTCTTAAAACGAGTCATTTGTCCACCAGGCGAGTTTATTTATCTTATTTTCTTGAAACTTTCTCCTTCACTCACTCAATGTCCAAGTACACAGATTTTACAAGAAAAGTTTATTTTTAAAAGGGGGAGGGGGTAGGTAAGGATGTGTGAATGGGAAGGGATTGGGGGAGACGAGGGCTGTATTATCACCTCACTTTCATATCGTTAACTCAGGTGTGTAGGTGAAGCCCTGCTATGGGGGAAGGGGGGGGGGGCTGTGTGAGTATATGGCCAGTATAGGTTTGTAGGTGCGGTCCTGTTACAGAGGAGGGGCCAGAGGTCTGTGTCATAACTTCACATCTGTGGTATGGCTGTCACATGTGTGTAGGTGCAGCCCTGTCCTGGGGTAGGTGGGGTCTGTGTTAGGACCCCACAACTGTGATAAGGCCGGCACAGCTATGTAGGTGCGATGCTATAACTGGGAAGGAGCAGGGGGAGGCTGGGGGCTGTGTCAGCACTTCATTGCTTTCATATGGCCAGCTGAGAGGGACACTATTTCTATCATTACTTCTTTATAAATAATTTGCAGACAAAACCTAGGGACGTTCTAACAAAGTGCCATTGCTATATAAAGGTAAAGTGGAAGATCAGGGTTGGAGAAATATGCTTGTAATAAGCCAGTCCTCCTTTTAGCCATGCTCATTCTATGTTCAATACGGTAGTGTTTACAGTATTTTGAATGAAGGGTGTTTCTCTGGGATCCATCCTTTTTCCACTATACTTTTTCTTTCACATACATGTATCACTAATGGGTTCATTATTGATCTGTGTTGGAGCCGTACATAAGGAAATATCGAGTACCATAAAACCTAGCGTATAAGCCTAACTAAGTCAGTTTAGGGCGATCCTGTCAGCCGCACAGACCTTCTGAATGGTCCCTGGGAGAAACTCGCATATAAGCTGCACCCCCTATTTGGCCTAAGTCTATGAGCCAACCCCCCGACCTAAAGTAGTAGGCCTACACTGCTTGTTTCAATTAAGGTATGTGGCGGTCACCTAACCGCCCACTCAGGTGCGAATAGAGGGCTCCCTCCCCTTTACCCCCATCCCCTATCCCCCCGCAGGGTGGGAGGAGCCAGCTGGTGAGCGGGACGTGTCAATACCTGAAATTCGCACCTTAGTCTTAACACAAAGCAGACCACCGCTAATCCCTGTCAGCATTCTTGTAACAGTAACAATACACATTGGAGCGACCCCCCCCCCCCCTCCCCACAGTACCGAGGGTACAACTACGTATTTTATTTCGCGCTATACATATTTTCACGAATTTCGCGGATTTCAAAATCCGCGAAAATATGTACAGAAAGAGAATTAATCCAATCTAGCTATATGACTGTAATATTTCAATATCAGCGAATTCAAATCCCAGCTAAATTGTATTTTAAAGCAAATCTGAAAATATGTATGTTTACATTAATCCCCTCCCTCACGTTCTCAGCCATCCCATTTATAAATACATGTGTCATCTACATGTACGGTAAGGCCATTTAATTACGATTTTTGAAATCGAAATTTGGAAAAATTTGCGTATAAGCTGCACCCAGACTTTGCCCTACACAACATTTTACGGTAATAATCATTTAGATATATATTTTTTTTTTTATTCTTTTTTTTCCAGTGGACTTTTTTTTACAAAAATCTTGGATCATTAACAGATGAATAACTATCCCTATCTACTGTGCACTGTTTAAATTGGCTTTTTTATTTCACAAATTCTTCAGGCACGCAACACGCCAACGCCAGAACACCTTGTCCTAAAAGTTCCAATTTGGCATGTGCTGGGGCATCGCTTCCATTGCAGAGTAAGTAACTCCCTCTGGATAATAACTTTTTTTTGTTTCGATAAAAAATGAAAAGAATTTGATTCTAATCAATCAATACCGTATATTGGAATAGGCTGTGTATATGTAGACTCGGCCCCTGTCTGTATCATTACAGACTGGGGGCCAGCAGCAGCGGGCACCTACACTCTTCAAGCATAACAGTGACAAAGTATATGCTTGGCAAGTGTAGCATGTCCAGTCAGCGCCCATGCGCATCACTCTCCAGCGCATCTTTAGTAATTTTGGTGATAAACAGTGATATCTGCTTGGAGAGGGTACTGCTAACCCAACGCCGTCCCCGGCGCTGTTAAGGCACTGGGTCAGACCCTGCTTGGCGTGTGTGTGGTCACGCGTGGGCGGGTCTGACAGCGAGAGACTAGTGTATATCCTGTTCTCTACCTTTTGGATGCTGCAAAAGTTTGGGCTTCAACATTTTACGGTGATATCTTGCTGCTTGAAACTATATATGTGAGGTGAATCACACTATTTTATATTGTAGTGGTGCGGAGCCAGTGCAGAGCGAGTGCGGAGCAGCGTGCGGAGCCAGGGTTCGCCCAGTCCCCGCGGGGGGCGCTGTGCGCGCGCTCGCTATATAAGACAGCGGAGCGCGCTGCAGCGCCAGTCTTACTTGAGTCCTGTTAGAGTACAGACGTGCCCTTACCTCACCGCTGCTCCGCCTGAGCGCAAGCTCCATACGGATCTAAGAGGGTTGATGCCTTATGCACCCATTGTTGTACGGCTAATTACTATCGTTCACTAGAGAACCACCTTTTATCATACCTGTCTGTGTCATGTCTTTCTTCCATACATGGCCTGGCCAATCCATTACAATATTTAACCTCGCCTGTCACCCCCACTTTCAGCAGGGGATGGTGGAAGGGAGAGAGGTAACGTTAGGCTTAACTATACATATATAACAGAATGTTACAACTTTGCAGGTCCTGTACAGCCCTCGGCGTACCATCGGTGTTGGGTTAACAGACGGGGAGGGAACCGAAAGGTTATGGTCTTCCCTTGGGCGATACAGCAGCTTTTCAAAGGAGATGACGACTGAGAATAGGCATGACCTATTAACTGAAGTTCTTATTCACTTGTCTACCAAGCTAACAAACAAAATGGGTTAGTCAAATCATCTCTTCAGTACTTTGCTATATTAAATAGCCTATTCTGATGCCACAATCACACAGACTATTGGTTTTCTCCTGTGTTCCAATTCACTGAAACGTCCATACCACATTCTTTTCTTTTGTTCTATTCTGTTTAGTGTATATCAAATGGTCTGATGAACCAATATTATTCATTTACCTACACAATGTATTGGGTTCAAACCACAGTCACGCCATTTCTCACTTATACTGCACCAGTGCCATTCATCTAACAAGAACCTATATTCTACTTCAGCCAAAACACTCTCATCTCGAGCAGACCATGCTTGGCATACAATGCAGCAAGAAGAAGTTTCCATGAATGAAATACTGGAGCCGTTGAACGGTACAGTTACCAAAGACACTATCGCAGAGTGGACCCAAACAGAAGAAGACGCCATGACCGAATACAAATACCCAGGTAGGTACTTATTTACCAAATCAATTACCGTATTGAACCTAATAAGCCCACATCGCCTAACAAGCACACACACATGTTCTTGGACTGATTCAAACAATTGGCCAGATCTTCCAAATTTCCCAAACATTTATCACGTTTCTCTTGTATCACTTCCTTGTATTGGCATCCAATAGATCCATATTCATGAATGAGCATGGGGCACCCAAGTCTTGCGATGAAACCGCAAAATGCCCCAAACATGTACCAGCATTATTTTTTTCTGGTTCTAACTAAAAAATACCTACCGTAAAACCTGGCTTATAAGTCGATTTTTATTTGGAATTTCCTTTTGCTATAAGTCGATTTTTTTACCTCATAAGTCCAATTCGACTTATAAGTGAGGTTTTGAAAAAATATAAAGTTTTTAGGGGCCTAAAAATATCAATTCTAAATATTGTAAAATACACCTTTTTTCGAGGATTCCTTCCCCCAAGAAGCCCGGCTAATTCTCTACAAGTAGGGGGTCGTTGAAATAAGGGCAGAATATCATAAATAATACTCAATTTGGCCAGGCAATGGGTGCTTTAGGGGCGTCTGGGATTGGGTCTAACCCCACAAAAGATTCTCAAACTCCAACTAGACCTATAAGTGAGGTTTTCCAAAAGTTCAATGTATTTTGCTATAGATAAATTTTTTCCCCTTCAAAATTGCAATTGGACCTATAAGGGAGTGGTCATTTTTTAACAGCTGGGGGGGGGGGGGTCGGTGGATTTTTCGCCCAAGCGGGTCAAATTTTTTTGGGTCCCCCCAGCGACAGGGGTCAACATTTTTTGGGTCCCCGCCCTAGGCAGGTTGAAAATGAGAGCGGCCGACCCCTTTGAGCTATAGTAATGCGTGGTCTTTTTCGCTAAAAGGGGTGTAATTTTGTTGGTCCCCCCCCCCCTCAAGAGGGGTCCACATTTTTTTGTCCCCCCCCCCCTTCAAGGGGTCCCCCCCAAATCCACCAACCCCCCCCTGTTGTTAAAAAATGACCACTCCCTAAGTGAGGTCGACTTATATGCGAGGTTTTACGATACATAAAGGGTAATTTAAATAGGTTCAAAATCTGACATTTTCAAGCTCAAGTCCCCTTATCAGTAGAGATTATGGAGAACAATGTTTCCGTCAATCCTTCAAGGCCAGTAATAGGGGGTCCCATAAATGTCTTTCTCAGGCATTCTTGCAGCCTACTTCTGCGCCCTATGACCCCTTTATGCCCAATTGATATTTGGTTAGGCCCCCCAAAAAAAAGGTTTGATTCAGGTCACCCGACCAGCCCTATCGAAACAGGGCTGACCCTAGATTTTTTCATGCAATTTTGAAGAAATTTCTGTATTTTTACCCTTTTTGGGTCAATATTAAGGTCTTCAGAGAGGTGGGCTAGTACTTTAATGTTTTAAAAAATCGTTCTTCTTCCCACTCAATAAAAGAATAATGTAAATAAACAATGAATTGTAGTTAAATATGTACACACTAAACAGGCCTGCTATGACAAAAGATTAGTCTAATCACACGAGGTGTGACTCATTGGTTGGACTATTCTGGATCCAAACTTGAGGTAGAGAAGCGACAATGGCTCATCTTGTCTGCTACAAGCTGAGCTGTACTCGGTGCAGGAACTGATGCAATTGTGCGGTTGATTGTCCTACCGTCATCAGCCTCTAACTCTCGTTTGGTCTACATAGATTTTGACATTTCAATTCTAGTATCCAGAACCATCTCCTGTATCGTTGGGATGTAGTCTTATGTTTTTTTCCCCTTGAGAAGC
Organism: Harmothoe impar; assembly: GCA_947462335.1. Classification (NCBI taxonomy): domain Eukaryota; kingdom Metazoa; phylum Annelida; class Polychaeta; order Phyllodocida; family Polynoidae; genus Harmothoe; species Harmothoe impar. The sequence continues at coordinate 105,702,727 of OX381704.1, read as the reverse complement.
ACAGAACTCCAATGGACAGACCGTTTGTTGAAGATACGACCATACCTGAAAAAAGAATGACAATGTGCTCAACCACTACCATGAAGTCTAAAGTGTGGGTGATAGGGGTTGTCAAAGGTGGGGGGTGTAGGTCATTTAAGGGTGCAAAAAAGTATCTTTGAAGATAACAGAAAGATAAAATAAAAATCGCTATAACAACACTTTCGGACCCAACACCTGGCTCACAGACCCCAGTACCCACGTCCACATTAGTAGTATAGAGTTTATTCATCAGACACATTTTCAACTTTTGTAAAAACTTGAAGTAGGGGGCAGCTGTACAACTGCTATCTGTATCATAATCGCTATATGTATGAACAACACAGAGTTGTTGACCAGCCAACCACTATCTGTATAAAAAAACAGCCATCTGTAGTAACCATCCAGAAGCTATCTGTATAAAAAAAACACGCTAACTGTTACAAATTTTAGATTATTGAGAAAAGGCACATTCAACTGCCATCTGCATCAATTCACGGTATCTGTATCAAATCACTAGTGTGAGAAACTATCTTTGTACAGTCGTGATTATCAGAATATAGTGATACCATTGTGTTTTAGAGTCACCATTCGACCCCTTGACAAAGTTTAAAACCCACATCAAGGGCTTCTCATATGGCTATTTTGCTCTAAGGGCTCCCTGCCCAACTAACCGAGAAATAATCCTCACGTCTACCATAGAATCTACGGTTTACCCCACTCGAGGTGGACTTTGACATAAATATCAAGGGATCAAATATAAGGGTAGGGGTACATGGAGGGACAGGCACACAATTTGTATGGTACATTGCACACACAGGTAGGTAGGGGCACCTGGAGGAGTCTCTACACGATGTGTGTGCGGCTGAGTACATACAGGTAGTTAGGGGCACCTGGAGGGGCAGATACACGATGTGTGTGAGGCTGGGTACATACAGGTAGTTAGGGGCACCTGGAGGGGCAGATACACGATGTGTGTGAGGCTGGGTACATACAGGTATGTAGGGGCAACTGGAGGGGCAGATACACGATGTGTGTGAGGCTGGGTACATACAGGTAGTTAGGGGCACCTGGAGGGGCAGATACACGATGTGTGTGAGGCTGGGTACATGCAGTTATGTAGGGTGACCTGGAGGAGTCTCTACACGACATGTGTGAGGTGGTGGGTACATACAGGTATGTAGGGGCACCTAGAGGGGCAGATACACTATGTGTGTGAGGCTGGGTACATGCAGGTAGTCAGGGGAGCCTGGAGGGGCAGGTACAAGCACTGTCTATACCCACCTGTATACACAGAGCACCACCAATGTACTTTATCATTTTGATATGAAGCATTACAACTATAAATAATCTCATATTTGGACCCCTCAGTACCGGTAAATATACCACACAGTAGGGGCCCTTGGGCAGGGGGCAGGGGGATTGAGTGTGTCTACCTTGAACATGTACATTTAAGACCATGTAGATGCCCTGTGTGGTGCACTGGGTTGGTAGATTGATCTTGGACACCCTGTACCAGCACTGGGCAGTCTCGGACTCCCATACCAACACTGCTCTGTTTCCTATGATGTGAATGCAACCAGTAGGATAGATGCTGGCCAAAAGTAGCCTTTATATAACATCTGAGACCCATCCCATATAAGATATAAACCCATCAAAAATAATTTAAAGTTTCCTATCATATATAACTCAGGAGACAAATAGGTTTGTACCTGGAGGATCCTGTACCGGTACTGTGTGTTATAATGTAGGTTGAGCCTTGGTCTAATTTTATTTACTTACCACATACATATATTACTGTTAAAGGTAAACCAACCTTAAATATGATAAAATATCAAATGGGGGGGGGGGGGCAAGACTATGTTTTTGCCCCCCCCCCCAACTTTTTCCAGAACTATATAGTTTTCAGCATTTTCTCACTGTACCATTCATTATGGGGCCTAAAGTTTAACTCAAATAGAGCATGCCTTTAGTCTAGAACTTGCCAAAATGCACCATTTTAGTTCTGGAATTTCAAAATTTTGTTCAAAGAGGAAGGTGACAAGAATTGGCAGGCTCCCATGAGGCCAAAAAAATGAAAGGGTAGGGCTCTGGATGGGGGGTCCCCATGTCGATTGTCTATCTAAAACAATAGCCATTTTGCATGACAATGTCACTTAATAATGCCCATATCCCATGGCGATTTTAAGAATTGCTCATGTCGTCTGTCACTATGTTTTTGGGCCTCTTTTGGGCCTCATGTCACATGTCACCATATCGAATTTGGTGGTCCACACCCATAAGGGTTGTTTCAGGTTCAGACATGTCAGTAGGGTTCTAACCAAACATCTGAAAATATTTTTAGTGCCATGCACCGCCCATGGAGCGGAGCAGTACCGCAAGTGGAGTGCAGCGGCAAAACTAGGGGGGTTTGGGGGCATGCCCCCCCAAGAAAATTTTGAAGATCTAGACTTAAAATAATGCATTCTGGTGCGTTTTTGCACATATATATACGTTTACACCTTGTCTCTACTACATAATGTAAGAAAACATTATCAAAATATATTTTATCTATCCAAATAGGCCCTATAGACAAGGTTTACCATTAGGCCTACCGGTAGTAGGGAGGGGGAAAAGTGTCCTAGGCAAAGCATGTTAAATGTGATTCAATTTTTTTTTTTTTAGACCATTTTTGGGCTATTTTACACTTGGTTGATTGTCAGGGAGTCGTTTAATTATTATGATAAAAAGAACTCAAAATGCGGTATCAAAAAGCACCAACTTCAATTATAATTCTAGGCTCCCAGTTTTAAAGAACTTTGATTCACTATGTGATTTAGCAGAAACGCACTCAGTGTTACATGGCAGACAAAGAACTGTAAGCATTTTGGCTAAAAGGGGTATATTTTTAGGTCAAAATTACCAAACAAAAGTTCAAGAGTTTCATGGAAAAAAGGGGTCTATTTTATTTGGATTTTTGCATATTTTTTATCTTAATATAGGGGCATTTCCCCCCAAAAGGGGTGTGATTTTCTTTTGCCAGTTACGGGGGCGTATCCCGCCAAAAGGGGTATGATTCTTGCTAGTTTAGGGGGTAGGCCTATCTTACCGGTGCCAAAAGGGGTGTGATTTGGGCCAGTTTAGGGGGTATCTGCCGAAAGGGGTGTGATTTCTTCCATTTTAATCAGGGGTATCCCGCCCAAAGGGGGGTGTTTTGGTATTTCACCCCACCAAAAGCCTGAAAAGGGGTCTATATGCAGGGTGATGTACGCACATGGTATCCATAAATGTCAGCGTGCCCCCCCCCCCCCGGGTAAATGACTCGCCCCGAAAATTAAAGCCCTAAACGTAAATAAAATGTTGGCCCCCAAAATGGGGGCACAGGGCAACATTTTGTAATCACCGCCCCCCCCCCCCCCCAGGTCAAATCCGACCACCCGCCTCTCTCATTGATTTTAAAATGACCAGTCCCCTATCAAAGTAGGCCCACATCTCCCGTTCCCTGCATAAGTCCCAACATCATGGGTAGGCTAGATCTATACCCTGGTAGACCCTAGGCCGCAGCTTTGTGTAATTCGATGTGAAATGAGGGTTACACTAACCAAACATCTGAAAATATTTTTTTTCTGCCTGCCAACAAGCTTCAGAAACTCACCTTACCCTCAGCCACATGCAGCCACATGCACGGGGCTGTGTTGATGTTTACAGCTGGTCATGCCTTATATGGGAGGAGTTGGGGCCAGCATGGGTCTATAGAGCTGCTACGGAACTGACCGCTGTCACAATCTCCTGCCTTATATGGGAGGAGTTGGGGCCAGCATGGGTCTATAGAGCTGCTAGAACTGACCGCTGTCACAATCTCCTGCCTTATATGGGAGGAGTTGGGGCCAGCATGGGTCTATAGAGCTGTTACTGAACTGACCGCTGTCACAACCTCCACCGTTATATGGGAGGCGTTGGGGCCAGCATGGGTCTATAGAGCTGTTACTGAACTGACCGCTGTCACAACCTCCACCGTTATATGGGAGGGGTTGGGGCCAGCATGTGCCCCACATCTGTGGCAGTATATGGCAAGCCTAGGGGGACAAACTCAATGTTGTAGAATTTAATCTTAGGCCTACTGCTGGTACTATAATCATGTACATCCATATAGGCCTTCTGCTGGTACTATAATGTTAAACCCATATAGGCCTACGTATGTGTGCACCCACATAGGCCTACCGCTGGTACTATAATTATGTATCACAATGTAGGCCTACTGCTGGTACTATAATGTAAACCCAACCCATGTAGGCCTACAGTTTAGTGGCGGATCCAGGAATTTGAGAAAGGGGTGGTGGGGCGCTGTAATAGCTACAGCATTGGGGGTGTTCAACAGTCTAAATTGAAATCTACAGAAAAATAGGGGGGGGGGCGCCCCCCCCCTGGATCCACCCTTGAGTACTACTTATGTGTGCACCCACATAGGCCTACTGCTGGTAGGCCTACTCTAATTATGTACATCCATATAGGCCTACTGCTGGTACCATTATGTAAGCCCATAAAGGCCTACTTATGTATGCACCCACATAGGCCTACTGCTGGTACTCTAATTATGTACATCCATGTAGGCCTACTGCTGGTACTATAATGTAAACCCATATAGGCCTACTTATGTGTGCATCCACATAGGCCTACTGCTGGTACTCTAATTATGTACATCCATGTAGGCCTACTGCTGGTACTATAATGTAAACCCATATAGGCCTACTTATGTGTGCATCCACATAGGCCTACTGCTGGTACTCTAATTATGTACATCCATGTAGGCCTACTGCTGGTACTATAATGTAAACCCATATAGGCCTACTTATGTGTGCATCCACATAGGCCTACTGCTGGTACTCTAATTATGTACATCCATGTAGGCCTACTGCTGGTACTATAATGTAAACCCATATAGGCCTACTTATGTGTGCATCCACATAGGCCTACTGCTGGTACTCTAATTATGTACATCCATGTAGGCCTACTGCTGGTACTATAATGTAAACCCATATAGGCCTACTTATGTGTGCATCCACATAGGCCTACTGCTGGTACTCTAATTATGTACATCCATGTAGGCCTACTGCTGGTACTATAATGTAAACCCATATAGGCCTACTTATGTGTGCATCCACATAGGCCTACTTGTGTATTACAAGTGTATGGATTTTAGGGTTATTGAGGCTGCAGAATCCATATTTTGGATCAAAATTGCAATTTGGTGAATTCCAAGATGGCTGCCAAGATGGCTGCCAAAAACCTCAAGGTTGTCTGATTCCCTTGTGTAATACATGGATTTTAGGGTTATCTAGGCTGCAGAATCCATATTTTGGATCAAAATTGCAATTTGCTGAATTCCAAGATGGCTGCCAAGATGGCCGCCAAAACTCAAAATTGTCTCATTCCCTTGTGTAATACATGGATTTTAGGGTTATTGAGGCTGCAGAATCCATATTTTTGATCAAAATTGCAATTTGGTGAATTCCAAGATGGCTGCCAAGATGGCCGCCAAAAACTCAAGGTTGTCTCATTCCCTTGTGTAATACAGGGATTTTAGGGTTATTGAGGCTCTAGAATCCATATATTGGATCAAAATTGCAATTTGGTGAATTCCAAGATGGCTGCCAAGATGGCCGCCAAAAACTCAAGATTGTCTCATTCCCTTGTGTAATACATGGATTTTAGGGTTATCTAGGCTGCAGAATCCATATTTTGGATCAAAATTGCAATTTGGTGAATTCCAAGATGGCTGCCAAGATGGCCGCCAAAAACTCAAGATTGTCTCATTCCCTTGTGTAATACATGGATTTTAGAGTTATCTAGGCTGTAGAATCCATATTTTGGATCAAAATTGCAATTTGGTGAATTCCAAGATGGCTGCCAAGATGGCCGCCAAAACTCAAAATTGTCTCATTCCCTTGTGTAATACATGGATTTTAGGGTTATTGAGGCTGCAGAATCAATATTTTTGATCAAAATTGCAATTTGGTGAATTCCAAGATGGCTGCCAAGATGGCCGCCAAAAACTCAAAATTGTCTCATTCCCTTGTGTAATACATGGATTTTAGGGTTATTGAGGCTCTAGAATCAATCTATTGGATCAAAATTGCAATTTGGTGAATTCCAAGATGGCTGCCAAGATGGCCGCCAAAAACTCAAGATTGTCTCATTCCCTTGTGTAATACATGGATTTTAGGGTTATCTAGGCTGCAGAATCCATATTTTGGATCAAAATTGCAATTTGGTGAATTCCAAGATGGCTGCCAAGATGGCCGCCAAAAACTCAAGATTGTCTCATTCCCTTGTGTAATACATGGATTTTAGAGTTATCTAGGCTGTAGAATCCATATTTTGGATCAAAATTGCAATTTGGTGAATTCCAAGATGGCTGCCAAGATGGCCGCCAAAACTCAAAATTGTCTCATTCCCTTGTGTAATACATGGATTTTAGGGTTATTGAGGCTGCAGAATCCATATTTTTGATCAAAATTGCAATTCGGTGAATTCCAAGATGGCTGCCAAGATGGCCGCCAAAAACTCAAAATTGTCTCATTCCCTTGTGTAATACATGGATTTTAGGGTTATTGAGGCTCTAGAATCCATATATTGGATCAAAATTGCAATTTGGTGAATTCCAAGATTGCTGCCAAGATGGCCGCCAAAAACTCAAGATTGTCTCATTCCCTTGTGTAATACATGGATTTTAGGGTTATCTAGGCTGCAGAATCCATATTTTGGATCAAAATTGCAATTTGGTGAATTCCAAGATGGCTGCCAAGATGGCCGCCAAAAACTCAAGATTGTCTCATTCCCTTGTGTAATACATGGATTTTAGAGTTAGCTAGGCTGTAGAATCCACATTTTGGATCAAAATTGCAATTTGGTGAATTCCAAGATGGCTGCCAAGATGGCCGCCAAAACTCAAAATTGTCTCATTCCAATGTGTAATACATGGATTTTAGGGTTATTGAGGCTGCAGATTCAATATTTTTGATCAAAATTGCAATTTGGTGAATTCCAAGATGGCTGCCAAGATGGCCGCCAAAAACTCAAAATTGTCTCATTCCCTTGTGTAATACATGGATTTTAGGGTTATTGAGGCTCTAGAATCCATATATTGGATCAAAATTGCAATTTGGTGAATTCCAAGATTGCTGCCAAGATGGCCGCCAAAAACTCAAGATTGTCTCATTCCCTTGTGTAATACATGGATTTTAGGGTTATCTAGGCTGCAGAATCCATATTTTGGATCAAAATTGCAATTTGGTGAATTCCAAGATGGCTGCCAAGATGGCCGCCAAAAACTCAAGATTGTCTCATTCCCTTGTGTAATACATGGATTTTAGAGTTAGCTAGGCTGTAGAATCCACATTTTGGATCAAAATTGCAATTTGGTGAATTCCAAGATGGCTGCCAAGATGGCCGCCAAAACTCAAAATTGTCTCATTCCAATGTGTAATACATGGATTTTAGGGTTATTGAGGCTGCAGATTCAATATTTTTGATCAAAATTGCAATTTGGTGAATTCCAAGATGGCTGCCAAGATGGCCGCCAAAAACTCAAAATTGTCTCATTCCCTTGTGTAATACATGGATTTTAGGGTTATTGAGGCTCTAGAATCAATATATTGGATCAAAAATGCAATTTGGTGAATTCCAAGATGGCTGCCAAGATGGCCGCCAAAAACTCAAGATTGTCTCATTCCCTCTTGTAATACATGGATTTTAGGGTTATCTAGGCTGCAGAATCCATATTTTGGATCAAAATTGCAATTTGGTGAATTCCAAGATGGCTGCCAAGATGGCCGCCAAAAACTCAAGATTGTCTCATTCCCTTGTGTAATACATGGATTTTAGGGTTATCTAGGCTGCAGAATCCATATTTTGGATCAAAATTGCAATTTGGTCAATTCCAAGATGGCTGCCAAGATGGCCGCCAAAAACTCAAGATTGTCTCATTCCCTTGTATAATACATGGATTTTAGGGTTATCTAGGCTGTAGAATCAATATATTGGATCAAAATTGCAATTTGGTGAATTCCAAGATGGCTGCCAAGATGGCCGCCAAAAACTCAAGATTGTCTCATTCCCTTGTGTAATACATGGATTTTAGGGTTATCTAGGCTGCAGAATCCATATTTTGGATCAAAATTGCAATTTGGTGAATACTAAGATGGTTAAGTCAATGGAAGCGCTGTATTTCATAAAAAATGAATAAGGTTATTTTGATATAGATAGCTATTGGCGGATAGCTCAACCGCTACATGTTGTTGATACAGAGAATGGTTATGATACAGATAGCGGTTGTACAGGGGCTCCAGGATACATGGGGGCAAGGAATCTAATACAGAGCTAGACCAATGTCAAGTACTGATGTTATTCCAATCTTCATTAGCCCGTACTCTCCAATGGTGACTTTGCCATGAAATGATGGAGCAACATCACATTATAGGGCTACCAACTAGTACGCTTTATGATCTCATTTTTGGCCTGAATACGATTTTGCATTATGAGTACGATTTAGTATGATTTTGGGGTACCCAGTACAATTTTTGATAGTTTTTGCTTTTGTTTTACATGTATTAAGTATGATCCCAAAAATATTTGTGAACAATTTTCATGATTGTCAGGAAAATGTCAGGGAAAAGTGAGGGAATTTAGAACTACTTTGTCAATGTAATGTATTAGCCTTTAGATAGAATTACGATTTTGGGAGGAGGGAGTATGATATATCCGATTTTCAGGCAAATAATAACATAAAAAATACGAGTTTTGAGGTTGGCAGCTCTAACATTATGACAATGTGTATAAAACTAAGAACACATATATAATACATGTAATACCATGAGTATTTTAGAGTATTGATATCTATTAACCCTATGTGAAGAGAGATGACCTACCTCATGTCCGTTCTCCTGGAGCTGCATCATCTAACTGACAGCTGACAAACCCTTGGATCCAAACAAAGAGAAACTGGCCAATCAGATAAGAGGATTGTGTCACGTGAGGAACAAAGTACCACATCTGCGTGTGTGTGTGTGAAGTTGAGTTATAGGTGCTGAGGGTCTAGTCTCCCTGCTCCTACCTGCGTGTAGCTGAGGCTGCTGTGTCAGAGGATGGAGAGTTCATGCACTGCAGACTCAAGCTCACTCACAGTAGTCTCAAGCTCACTCTCAATGAACTCAAGCTCACGCTCTGTGCTTGAACGCATTTTCACCAATCTCAGGTTAACGTCCATAGGATCATACACACACAGATTTGCAGAGTATATTTTTGCTCTGAAATATCTTTTTAATCGTGCTGCATGCTTATTAGGTCAAATACGGTAACACTTTTCTATAATATTCAATAAAACTAATACAACTTGGTAATACATCCGATAATTTATACCAACTTTCCTCCCATGAAATAATGCAGATATCAACCTTTGCATCCAACTATTTCCCATCCCATTTTAATCCATCACTTTGCATTTTCTCAGCTCCCGCTCCTCTTCCCTGGCAGTCCATCTACATTCTACTACTGCGTGATTACTACAACACAAGGTGGGGTTCTGTTTTTCTCCTTTTATTTATATGTTAGCCATGTTGAACATAGTACTTTTAATGCATCATGTATTTTCATTCTAAAAAATTCTGATGAACAGTAACACTTAGCTCTAACAAAGTTATATTATAAGAGATGGTTTATACACTGTCCCACACATCTACCTCTACATAGGTAAATTTTCACACAGGCGACACCGGGGTTTCAAAAATCGACATATGCGACACTGGGTTTTAAAAATTGATGTTCACAGTAAACTTTAACATAAAATTAGACAAACAGAAAAAATAAGAATAAAATAGACAGACACATGCAGACATAGTGCAGGCAAGTCGTCAGATAGCTACACAAGTAAAGCTGTATTTTCATGGACTTGCACACATCGTATTACCAGCTTTATCACACATGTAGGTGTGAGAAAGCGTGCCTTCAAAGGTTGGTGGGAAGGGTCTACTTTTAAATTCGGGTTTTAGAGGGGTTCCCCTAAAGTGACAAAGTCACCTCTTTTCTCCCTCTATAATTATACACATGGGTAGAAATCGTGTATATGCTGTAAAGAAAGGTAGCAACTTTTACTGTATACACCTTTATTTTAACAAAAAGAAATCCCCCAACATTCCTGATCCTTACTCATCAGCTACAGAAATTACAATTACATTCTACTGTTTTCAGGGACAGTGATCTGTTACCGCCTCCTGCAAAGCAGCTCAAAATCGAAAGGTACAACATCTACTATCACATTTTAATGCACAATACATAGCAAATATTCCCACCAATTCATTCATATCCAAATCTTGTATGGCCTGCATACACCAATAACTGGCGTATAAGCTGCACCCTGACGTTGTCCTGATGCTATGAAACGCACTGGTAATCTGCCTTGCAGCCTATTTGTTAGGTTTTCATGATTGAAACACAGCTCAAACTGAACCGTGTGAAGCACATCCTGTTTTCAATTCAAGTAACATTAAAAAAACACATCTTTTATGTGTAGTGATATGTGGATTTTCAGATTGGAAAAGCAGCTGGACGCGATGCAGCGTCAACATGGTGCTGAACCCCTTGCTAAGGACTCCGATCAGTACAAGGCGAGAGTGCAAGAAGCTGCTGAAATCAAGCGGAAGGCAGCTCTCCACCGTGTTTACAATGAAGCAAACCAGTACATGGCGCTAACTGACTTCAAAAAGCGATACAGAGGTATTTACTACCCATTTTCATCGATTTAAAAAATTCTTCTTCTTTTTGGCTAGATAATTGTCTATCTCTATTTACTTTCTGTTTAAATGTGCTTTTATTATCTGTTTTGAAAATCATCTGGTATTTATTGAACTGCAAACAGCAGCTCCGCTGCCAGTGATAGTGGTGCGGGAAAATCGCTGAGACAGCGTTCGTCTTCCCTAGAATACTGCATGTTGGGGATCCCTTAGCATATCGCAAATAGGCTCAGAGTTGGGTCACACTTTCAAACTCTTATTCTTACTGCAAGACCTGTTTTATTAGTAGTTGTAGTAATTGTGAAGTTATTCTGTTTGAAACTTAATATACGACATGGATCTAAGGCTCCTTTTCTACTCCCCCCTCAACAACAAATTCTAGCATCTCAAGTATAATCCAAAAAATGATAACTTATATATAGCACCTGGATGATGAATATTTGGACTTCAGTAATGCTGTATTTCTCCATCCTTTGACCAAAAAAAAAGGATAAATTTTCAAAACCAAAATCCATATACCAGCATTTTTTTGGTGTCCCCTTAGTAAAGTAATACAACCAAAACTGCTCTTTCCTTTTTCATTGATTTTTGTTTTGTTTTTTCTCCCCAGAGGGTGGATCTGTGGCAAAGCGCATGACAACCCAGCTTCAAGCGGCTAGTGCGCGTCTCACAAAGGAGACTAACGCTTACAATGAGGTAGCTGAAATTCTTCAAATGCCTTTCCTCACTCGTGACATGGCGACTGATCTTGACTCAGCACTAGTGTACGAGCTGATAATTCCCCAAGATGCCCGCCCAGAAGTGCCTACAGCCACCAAGCGCAAGCTGGTGGAACATTTGTCCCTGTGGGAGCGTGGCAGAGAAGAGCAATCCCTTGTTAAGTTGGATTTTATCGAACTTAACTCCTCCATGGATAAACGAATGGAGAGCATCAACTCTGTCCTCAACCCTCTTATGGAATTACCTGGACAGACATCCTGGCAAGTAGCGTGCATTGTGCATCTACAAAATCTCCAGCAAAATATGAAATGGTTCAAGAGCGACATTACTTTGTATTCCACAACAAAAGCAGTCCCTTAAGTTTTGATAGCCCTGGCAACAAACAAGGAGAAAATCACAGCATTTTTTTGCGATTCTGTTAGCAAAATATCCCTTGATATCACCATGATTTTACATTGATAACCATGTGGAATGGCAGTAGTTACCCGAGTGAAGCAGTAGGATTTGGGTTTGAACTCCCATGGCTCTTACTAAACATATTTGATGTTCAAGCACCTTTTGTCTTACTTTCTGTATGGAAAAAAGACAATAATATTTCAATATTTATGAATATGATATAACTGAGGTACATCTGTCTGGGAATCACAATGCCAAGCTGATCTGACTGGGCTAACCGAGCTGTACATTACAGTGGTAGTGTACAGTTTAAGGCTGCTTCAATTTGTTTATATCAGTATACTATAGATTTAAACATATACTTTAGATATAGCCATTCAAACAGCAGTTTTAAAAAAAGTCAGCAAGGCCTTTATATGGGCACCTAGAGTTTAAATCTTTATATTTTTTAACAACAGGGGGGGTTGGTTGATTTGGGGGGGGGACCAAAAAAATTTGGACCCCTTGAAGGGGGGGACCAAAAATATTTGGATCCCTCTTAAGGGGGGGACCAAAAGAATTGCACCCCTTTTGAGTGAAAAAGCCTGTGTGTTACTATAGCTCAAAGGGGTCAGCCACGCTAAATTTCAACCTGCCTGCGGGGGAACAAAAAAAAATTCGACCCCTCCCCCAGGGGGACCCAAAAAATTTGGACCCACGCGGGCGAAAATCCACTGACCCTCCCCTGTTGTTAAAAAATGACCACTCCCTAAGGCCGCTTAAAATCGATTATCAGCTTTGCGGACACTTTTTGGGAAAAATCAATACCACTTCAGTAAATTCTATGTGCAGCTTCGCCTCTCCTTCTGACTGATTACATCTTTTAAAGGTGGTTTTTGATGCTTATAATAAAAAAGCCGCATCTACTGTATGGCCTGAGTCTAGTTCATGCCTTCATCGTTCTTTTCTATACAACAATCCCCCAGAAATATTATGATATTTAATTTTTGTGAAAAAAATCCCTACAATCTCGATTTGTTTACCATGTCTCAGTATACGACCTTGGTGTATGAACTGAGATTAGAATGCTAAATATTGTCCAAATTTAATGTCAATTTTGCTCTCTCTACTTTTTCTGCTCAGTAATTGTAATCTAGTCCAAACATAATGAACATCTAATGTGAAAGAAGTAACCATGCAACACAATTTCTATAGGTAAAAAGCCGTTTATCTGTTTATTTCTTTACCCACGTATTCACACTTTACAGGTACGAAGTTAGAGTGAGCACATCGTTTCAATGTTGGTGTTTTGACTCTCCTGAAGGCGAAGTACATTAGAAGTATGTTCTAACATGTCTACTATACAAGTTATTGAAACCGGCTTATTTGATGCTGACATGATTTCCCTGCCTTTGCCATAATTAATCTGGCACACAGGGGCTAAAATACTAATGCTATAACATGATTTTTACTGTAAAGAAACTTGGAAAGGGGAGGAGGGGGGGTCCGGTAAACAAAAAAGTACCAAAAACATGATAAGAAATATGTAAAAATGGGGGGGGGGGGGGAGTTGCAAAAACACATGACGCCTCCCCCCCCCATCCCTGCATCTGCCACCGAGCCTACCTGCAGTGTTCCTGGCCAGCAGAAGGCCATAGAAGAGCCACACCACTCTCTACTCCTTTCTGCTGTCCCGGAACACTGCAGTCAGTTCCCAATGTGAAATTAGAGTATTTTTTTACATTGGCAGAATGAAAGATTGCATAGAAATATAGAAAAGTTCTTTTAAGGTTAAATTCAAGGAATTCCTGGAAGAGTTATATCTCTCTTACCTTGAGTAAATTTAAGCAAACCCATATCTATCATGTGGTGTTTTTGATTTTCCGGAGTTATTTAGATGCCTTCATGCCTAATATACTAATTATCAAAACCCACATTTTGAAAAATACACAGTTTCAATCCAGGGATACTTTGGTCAATCCATATGTAAATTATTGAGATAAAATCAAGAGTAAAAGTTGAGAGTATACCAGGTATGCATCACAGTTTTCATACATCTATAATTACCGTATTCGACGTAATAAGCTCCGCCCCCTTTTGAGGCATTTTTAGACTAGAACAAAGGGTCAAATTTCGCAATTTTGGGGACATTTAAACTCTCAAGTACTAAAAACGTCATAAAAATGATTTTATGAGCGCCCTGGGCACTTATTACGTCGAATATGATAGTTTGATTTGACTCTAAATAAAAGCATGTTAATACAACAATGTTATTTTCATACAGAAGTTTTGTGCCGTTCTGTCAATGCCTCTAATACTTTATCACAGTTTATGAGTACCGGTATAATCGTATTCATGTATGTTAAATTTGGAAGTTTTCCTGGAAGAAAAGTGACCGCAGCACATGCCCCTTTTCCACATGCACGCCAACTGCGACTCCTTTTTACAACAAACTTCTATTAAGTATGAGAATAAACTACTGCCGAAACATTCAGGTTCACGTCAGCAGCGTAAATAATAAAACTTGCCTCTAATGATGCGTCATCCGCCTAGCTCACCAGAGTGCACGGATAAAGGTTTAAAGCCTTATTTATACCCACCAAAAATAGATGGCGTCATCATAATGCTGATATCATGGGGGGGGGGACGGCTTTGCCCCCGATCCCTGTTTTTCCCCTTCTTTACTTATGGTGAGTACGCTTAACACTTAAACACCAAGACTTGATTAAGGCTCACTGTAAATGTTTCTCTGTGCACTATGGTGAGCTACCTGCTCTAATGACCTTTGGTTGATGCTGTGTTCCACGCTATATTTTAATACAGAGGCAGTCAAAGCTCTGATCATAAAATAGTTTGTTGCATAAATATCACAATTTCTCTCAGTTTATATTCTTGAATCCCTGCATGGTACATTATTCTAGCTGACTTTTACCTCACGACGTCCCTACGCTTTGCTGTTACTTCGACAGACGGATGCAATGCTGGGTCAACTCGGTGACTTTCTGTGATGTAGACAGCCCATCAGCTGAAATAATGCAGTACTTGCGGGTGGGCTGTGCGTCTGTCTGGCTACCTCTCTCCTCTGTCTTCTCATTTTGGTGTCCTCACTTGCTTCCATTGTCGCTATATTCTGAAAAAAAAGTCAAATTGTACATTCCAGCAAATTTTCTCATAACATTTTCAGTATTTCAATTTCCATTGCCACAAAGATGATTCTTTCCATTTTCTCCAATGCGAGATGGTAGCACTTTGACACTATGAGTATAGGAGGGAAGAACGTTTTGAGCTATCACCTCTCCCCCCCCCCCCACCTTGACTATGTAGCAGTACAGGTCCTGTAGCTCACGGTCACCTACTGTGACCTTGATTAAAGTTTCCCTCTGGGTGAAAGACAGGTTAAAATGGGCTTGAGGCAGCTGACATAACCCAGGCTTTTTTAAAACCTGTTTTTCTGTCTTAATTAACAAGAATCAGATCTCTGTTTTAGAGTATTAAAGGAATACTGCAATGTTTAAATGTCCCACACGTGGCCGATACATGATCAATGCTTTTTCCAATCAAAAATATAGCGGTGAATTTTTATCCTCAAAAACTGCCAATACTATTTGGATGCCATACTGTCTTGATATTCTAGCTTAGTTATATTCAATGTGAAGGATAATTTCTTAGCATAATCCAAAACTGAAACAGTTCACATTCAAGACATTGTATAGTAGGATGCAAAGGTTCTGCTCTAGGCTTTGCACCCCATAGGGGTGATGACCGGCAACCAAATTAGAATTTTGGATTTTGAGTCAAATGAAATAATCATAGGGTTTTGTATGTCTTGGCTGTATAATTAGAGTCATAGCTGAATTAAATCCGAGTATTTTTTTATTTTGATTTTAGACTTAGGTTCACTTGAAGCGCTATGCTGTCCTTAAAGGGTTAGCATGGAGAGGTCATGATGCATGAAAGCATCATGGTTCACTTCAAGCGCCATGCTGTCCTTAAAGGGTTAGTGTGGAGAGGTCATGATGCATGAATGCATCGCTGTTCACTTTACACATCATCCTGACCTTAAAGGGTTAGTGTGAAGAGGTCATGATGCATTAATGTATCGCAGATCATTGAAGAGCCATGCTGTCCTTAAATGGTTAGTTTGGAGAGGTCATGATGCATGAAAGCATCGCAGTTCACTTGAAGGGACATGCTGTACATAAAGGGTTAGTGTGGAGAGGTCATGATGCATGAATGCATTGCTGTTCACTAGAAGCACCATGCTGTCCTTAAATGTTTAGTTTGGAGAAGTCATGATGCATGAACGCATCGTGGTTCACTTGAAGGGCCATGCTGTCCTTAAAGGGTTAATGTGAAGAGGTCATGAGGCATTAATGTATCACAGATCATTGAAGGTCCATGCTGTCCTTAAAGGGTTAATGTGGAGAGGTCATGATGCATCAAAAAGCATTGTGGTTCACTTGAGCGCCATGCTGTCATTAAAGTGTTAGTTTAGAGAAGTCTTGATGCATAAATGAATCTCTGTTCACTTGAAGCACCATGCTGTCCTTAAAGGCGCAATGCACCTATACATGTATATAGGGCTGAGTACCTGTCCCGACTGCACTCTGACTGTTACTGGATGTGCAGTAAGATCTGCGGGTTTAAAGGGCTAGTGTGCAGAAATAATGATGCAGCAGGGTTGCATTCATGTATCATGATGACAAATGGAATACAGCATAATGATACACTATGCAGCTCTGAATGCGTTAATACAGATCAAGTAGAATTATTCTCCAGGAAGGCGTTTCATCGTATGTTGATATAAAACCCAACATGCGGCTGCAAGATGCGGTCAAGATGCGGCAATTATACACAAAAAGTACTTTTTTTGTTTCAGTTGACCCTCCGGATACCCTCCGTATCTTTTTATACAAAATATCAACATACGGCATCAAACATACGGCCCTCTCAAGATACGTACATTGTCACCTGTCTCTTTTAGAAAAATGTGCAAAAGCCAGTCTACATTCCAGAAACCCCTAGGGAATTCTCTCTGTCACGTCATAATATGTAGCAACATACGGAGGTAGGCTGGGGAGCGTATAAATAGGGTCTGTATGTTGGGGAAGAGACAGGAGAGGTTTGGGAAGGGACAGGAGAATGCCTCAATACATTCTCAGTAGACATGTGCTGTACCAACTTCAAAAAGGTCATAGAGTTATAGCACACATCCAGAATACAATTATACAGCCACAATGTGGCCCATGTCCCATGTATGACAGCAGAATCCTTACTGCAAAACGAATTCTAGAAATAATTACAGAGGAGATAAATCACTCTTTAGATGTGTAGCACGGGTCCATAAAGTAAGCTGGTAATTCCAAGTAAAGCAGCAGGCTACCAAACAGCAAGTAGATCTATACAAAATCAATACCTGTTCCGTACACAAAGAGGAAATCCCTACACACATCTATAGAGAACATTAAAGCACACTCCTTCTGTGCCAACATTATTATGATACTGGTATTCATAGCTCTCGACTACATAGACAGAGCTGCACGCTAAAGCCTAAAGTGACTGAGTCATATTTGGTATCAAATTATAGCTAATACTGCCAGTAATGCAGTGTAATATAAATAACTTACATTTTTTCAAAGCACACTTCTTCTGTACGCACATACATGTAAGTCTATATATGACACATACCATATTCAATGTAATAAGCGCCCTCCCCCTAGTAAGCGCCCCCATCCCTTTTTGGGGCATTTCTAAACTAGAACAAAGGCTCAAATTTTCCGATGTTGGAGACAATTAAACTCTTGGGCACCTAAAACGTCATGGAACAACTCTTTAAGGACGGCATGATCCCTAATGCATCATACCCTTGGTTGTAAGGATGCATGAATGCAGCCCTGGCGAGTAACTCGCCAGTGCTGCATTCAAGCATCATATGAGGTTGAGACACTCCCTAAGGGTCGGCATGATGCACCACTGCAGTACCGGGAAGTTACTCACTAATAAGTATTATGTTGGGTTGTAACTAACATTGATTCTTGCATCATAGCTAGCGTACGTCAGTTAAAAGATACTTACTGGACGGGTAATCATGTAGCTACCGAAGGCTGGTACTCGTGCAGCTACCGGAGCCTGGTACTCGTGCTGGAGGCTGGTACTCGAGCGGCAACCGGAGGCTGGTACTCGTCCGGCTAAATTCAATCAATAAATCAATGTAAATAGAACCGGTATGTAATCTATATAATTATACCAAGTCTTAGGGGGAGAGGTCTCAGAATTTTGTGAAAAAACGTGACAAGGGGGGAGGGGGGTTGGGATGATAATGATGTCACAGAGGTAAAAAGAGGGCAAAAAAAAAGCTTGATCATATATGGATCACTCCTTGAAGTATAGGAGGTTTTTTGCTTATGTAACAATTGTGTATTCCCTTCTCCCGCTAGCGTCCACCTTTTTGGGGGTTATTCAAAAATTACCAACCCACACCCTTGCCCTGATTGTTTTGTAAAATTGAATAACCCCTTCTTATGATTATTCATACAAGTAGTACCAGTACTCCCAAATCATGTCCTCAGGGCCCCAGACAGGTAAAGTCGATAAATCAACATGAGCCTAGTGACAAGGGACCAATATCTTACGATGGAAAATGAGACATTCGACAAATGACACAGCACCCCACCCACCTGTCTGGGGCACTTCTTATTGTTTTGATAAATCTTATTATATCAATCGTCATTTGACCTTATTGGGAGGAAAATACTACAGGGTGCTTAGGGCAGAGTAATTCAGTTACTAGCTGGTGGGTGGGGCTTGGTGGACTTTCCCAAAATGGCAATTTTTCATTCCACCCTCCCCCCTCACCCCGACCAGGTAGCTGAAAGTAATCTCAACCCCCTCCCCCCCCCCCCCCCAACCACATTCAGATTCTGAGAATTATAGCCCCCCCCCCCCCCCTAAAAAAATTGCATGCGCCTGTGGAATCATCCGTTTTTGATTATGGCCGTTTACAGAGGTTTGTGGGTTCTGAAAACTGGTCACACCTCACTCCCCACCTCATACTGTCGATGTAAGGTTGGGAGAAATCCAACTAGGTCTACCCTTTTTCGAAAATCCTGCATCCTCCCCTGGGTATGCCGTGTACCCTGTGAGTGTGACTTTGTTTTCTAGGCCCCTATATGATGTCAAGTAACAGAATTTCCCGAAAAATGAAAATAATCTTGGAATTTTGCATCTTCCCGATTATTCGGTATGTGGTGTACATAACAACAATACTACATACTCGGTAGAATCACAAATTCAATCAATGTTGCCCTTCACTCACCTTGTGTGCATCCAAAATGTCTACTGCTTTGATCATTTATCGTAGGCTCACCTGTGGAACAAGCGGACGGACCGGAAGTGGGTGTTATCTTGCAGACGCTGTCCTGGTGCCATTTTCCCGCGTCTCTGTTCTTGGTCAAACACGTAAATTGCACCGGTACTCAAAGCGTATGATTTATGCTACTGGTGGGGTGTTGGGGGGGGATTGAGAGTAGGAACCGCCCTGGAGTGGTGGTAGTGTGTGGCATGGGTGGGGGTTTGATACCCCGCCCCTGGGGGTGGTGGTAGTGTAGGGCTTGTGTGGGGCTTCTACCTCCGTCCCCTGCTAGCCTGCGTCGGCCTGTGGGGTGGTGGTAGTATAGGGCTGTAGTTGAGGGTTCTACCCCCGTCCCCAGCTAGCTGAAGTTGGTTAACGCCATTTACAGAGTGAGAAAACATTTATTCTAGCCTAACTCTGTTTTGTGGACTCAATTCAATGTTGAATTAACTTTGAGCTAAGATCGAGTTATGGATGAAAAAAAATTGAGTCAATACACACATTATGATACAAAATAGGTCTAGGCCTATGTCTAGCTATATTTACTTTTATTTTATTTATGTATGGGCATTTTCTATTCATAATTATCACAATGCTACAAAATGGGTGTTTACCATGATTCAGCCCCTAATAAACACCTTATATCATAATTTGTGACAAAACGTGGGAAAACGTGACATTAGGGGAAAACACCTTTATTTAAGTTCATGTCTTCAGCTACAATTTGTTGCTTCAAGCATCAAAGTATTTGAAATAGTTGCTGAGAAATGACATCTCGAACATGGGATGGTAGGGACATGTGGGAATTCAGAATAGACTGCAATGTGATCACATATCAATCTATTTTCAAATAATCCATATAAATAATGATTATTAGAAATTAAACCAATAAATGCATATTATTGTACATATATTTGGATCTGGTAGGAATATTGGCATTCTGTTTTCAGTTCTAAAATCCTAATGGATGGGGCAATTGGATAGGGATAACTTTTATTCCAAAAGAATGAATTGATGGTTGCCATGGCAACCAAATGTCAACAAATGGGTTAAAAATGGCTAAAAACAGTCTTTTTACATTCCAAATAAGACCAATTTATAATGAAAATAGAACTTTGATAATAGGTTCAAAAGATTCCTCGGGAGAAGTTAGTCTAAGGTCATTTTCTCTTAAGTATTCACATTTTACCTATATCTCCTGAAATATCACGTTTAGAGCATTTACGGCTATTCCCCCTAATGTTACAATCTCCCAGGATTCGTCACATTTGACCAACATTTTTAGCTTAGATAATATATTTAAACCCTAAATGCTGTCATTGATATTGATAAAGATATAATAAAGTGTAATAAACGATACTTTGTTTCTCTATGATATTGGTAGAGTATCAATTAAAGAACAAAGTCGACACAGTTCGGATCAAGTGTTACAGGTTGCAAATCAGGTTTATTCAGATAACCTAGACAAGCAGTATCTATGTGTGCGAACTCCCTATAGAGTTCGGAACGGGTCAGTAGGCTAATCAGCCGTAATGATCACAGGGTCTCCTCACCAGCGTGGCTCAGAGTAACCGACGAGTACCGTCAGATGCTGGGTATATATAGGCAGCCAGCCTGCGCGCGCACACGCAGACCGGAAGCCTATAGCCACCTCTGTCCATACCCCAAGCCCGGGGTAGGTGTCGCCACCTACCGTCGGACTGAAGGGTTCGGACTGAGCTCGCGACACAGCATCCAACAGCACTCGTCATATAACAAACCCGTATAACCCTAGCCCCTACAAAAGTATCAATATTGTAGCTTATATTAGACATATACTGTTGTGCAACCATCAATTGCTTTCCATTACATACTGAACTGCCACCTAGTAAGGTGGACTGGAATTACAAAAATAACGTTGATTCAAAGTTGAACCAACTGGTTAAATGAAAAAAAACAATGTTGAAAGAATGCAGATTAAAAATCGTGAGCATTGATCAACGGTCACTCAACATTTCTTGTTACCTGGGTACATTGCTATTATTGAGCCAAATTGGATGAGTAATGTCTCACCTTTCCGATAAATTTACTAATTTATGTGGCTTTGACAATAACTACAATTTTCAAACAAAATGAAGGCTCGGGTATGTAAAAACTGGGGTATAAAGCTACACTCCGAAACCTTGGCATATCCTATATTCTGCACCGCCGGTCTGACTCACGTACTAGCCATGATAGCCCCACAGGCATACTAGCTGTGGCTTCTACGCAGGGGCGGATCCAGGGGGGGGGGACAAGGGGCGCGCGCCCCCCCTATTTTTCTGTACATTTTAATTTAGATGGTTCAACATCCCCAATGCTGTAGGTATTACAGTGCCCCCCTTTTCAAAAATCCTGGATCCGCCCCTGCTACGCAAGCCCCCGATCCCCACGCCCCCGATCCCCACGCCCCCGATCCCCACGCCCCCGATCCCCACGCCCCCGATCCCCACGCCCCCGATCCCCACGCCCCCGATCCCCACGCCCCCGATCCCCACGCCCCCGATCCCCACGCCCCCGATCCCCACCCCCCCGATCCCCACCCCCCCGATCCCCACCCCCCCGATCCCCACCCCCCCGATCCCCACCCCCCCGATCCCCACCCCCCCGATCCCCGTCCCCCCGATCCCCACCCCCCCGATCCCCACCCCCCCCGATCCCCACCCCCCCGATCCCCACCCCCCCGATCCCCACCCCCCCCATCCCCACGCCCCCCGATCCCCACCCCCCGATCCCCACCCCCCCGATCCCGTACTCACATATAGGTAGATTACAACATTATCTAAGTAATCAGAGAACACGCGTGTTGACTCGCAGCTCGTCTCCCGCAACTACTTTTATTAATCTTGATCCGATGACCATCTCACGCACATACACTACAGTGGTAGTATGCGGTAGTAGTAATGTCCGACCACCCAACACCGACCCAATGTCCGATTATCCAACAACTGAACACCTTGCAAACATCAGACCGTCCAACATCTGAACACCTACTTAACAAACACCCAAAGTCTGAACACTTACCCAACGTGCGAATACCCAACATCCGAACACCTAACCAACATCTGACCCCCCAACGTCTGAACACCTACCCAACGTCTGACCACCCAACATCCAACACACCTACCCAACATCCGACCACCCAATGCCCAACACACTTACGCAACGCCCAACATAGTTATCCAATGCCCAACACACTTACCCAATGCCAAAAGCACTTACCCAACACCTAACACACTTACCCAACGCCCAACACACATATCCAACACCCAACACAGTATCGGATGTTTGATACGCATGTCCCATCTAGCAAGGATACGTTGGGCCAACGTTGGCAATTTTGACACTGTCGCAGGCAATACTTTAATGTTGTCCCAACGTTGGCTGGCAACTTTGGTACAACCTTGGCAAATTCATGTTAGACCAACATTGGTAATACTCCCAGTATTCTGCCAATGTTTATACAACAACAAAATATTAATGTTAGACTAACGTTGGTACATTTATGTTATATTAACGTTGGCAATACGCCCAGTGTTCTGCCCACGTTGGTACAATGTTACATAATTAGTGTCATGCCAATGTTGTTAAATTTATATGGTACCAACATCGGCAATATGGCCAATGATTTGCCAACGTCAGGTAATTCATGTCATACCAACGTTGGCCCAACATTGACCCAACATTGATTTCTCAACAATCCACAAGAGGACAATAAAGGTTGCCTGGAGATATTTTTGCCAGCATGTCCATTATATTCTCTCACAATTGGTCATTAATTAGGCCCCACGTGTATAACATAGCCTTTTAAACCAAGGATATTTAATCTATAATCTATATCATTCTTAATTACCACCTTTCCTCACAATATAAATAAATGCTGTTTATATTGCTACAATGGCACCCTTTTACGGGTAATGGCAGGTATATAAGATCTGAAGGATCAGGTACCTTGGTATCACCTCTTGGCCCTAAAAGCTAAGATAAAGGTGAAATGTAAAGACAGAAATGGCTTTTTCTAAAATGATGATTCTTAATAGCCATGTCTTGAGCAGAATCGATTACATTTAATAGAGGAAAATGATACTCAATGTTGATCAAAGTCAGTTTCAGACTGTAAATCTAAAGCATGTTTGCACAACATCGGTCCAATGTTGGGCCAACATCATTTCATGGTGACGTCTTACCAATGTTGGCTCGTTGGCTCGTATGGACAAATAAACGTTGGCTAGACGTCAGAGTGTGACATTGGCCCAACGTTGATCCAACGTAATTTTGTCTTGACGTCATGTCAACGTTGGCTTGTACAGACAAATGAACGTTGTACCAACATCAATCCGACCTTGTACAACGTTAGTCCAACGTTGGGCCAATGTATCTTTGCTAACTGGGGTGCTTGGACATTTGATAGGCATGTGTGTGAACGTTTGATACGCATGTGTTGGGATGTTTGATGGACACATTCGGACGTTGGGTGTATGGGTGTCACGTGACAAGCTATCTACATATTACCAAATTACAGCACATGTTTTAAGAAGACATCAGCTTGGAGAGTGAGTAGGCTATATAGGGTAACATGGGAAGCTGTGCAACTTAAAGTCCACGGTGGTCCATGGACGTGACAAATAGCCTCTACACATCAGTAATGTCTACAACAACCACTAGGGTATGTATTGGCACCATCTAGTGGTTGTTGTAGACATGTTGGGCAGGTGTGTTGGATGTTGGGTGGTGGTGGTTGAAGTGTTCCCGTACTCACATATAGGTAGATTACAACATTATCTAAGTAATCAGAGGACACGCGTGTTGTCTCACAGCTCGTCTCCCGCAAGTACTTTTTATTAATCTTGATCCGATGACCATCTCGTGCACATACACTACAGTGGTAGTATGCAGTCGTAGTAACGTCCAACCACCCAACACCCGACCCAATGTCCGATCATCCAACAACTGAACACCTTGCAAACATCAGACCGTCCAACATCTGAACACCTACTTAACAAACACCCAAAGTCTGAACACTTACCCAACATGCGAAAACCCAACATCCGAACACCTACCCAACGTCTGACCACCCAACATCCAACACACCTACCCAACATCCGACCACACAACACCCAACACACTAACCCAACGCCCAACACAGTTATCCAATGCCCAACACACTTACCCAATGCCAAAAAAACTTACCCAACACCTTACACACTTACCCAACACACATATCCAACACCCAACACAGTATCGGATGTTTGATAGCCACATGTTTGGACATTTGATAGGCATGTGTGTGACCGTTTGATAGGAATGTGTTGGGATGTTTGATAGACATTCGGACATTGGGTCTATGGGTTTTTACGTGACAAGCTATCTACCAATTACCCAATTACAACACAGCTGGGTTGAAGTCACATGTTTTAACAAGACATCAGCTTGGAGAGTGAGTAAGCTATATAAGGTAACATGGGAAGCTGTGCAACTTAAAGTCCACAACAACCACTAAGGTATGTATTAGCAACATCTAGTGGTTGTTGTAGACACTAGTGGTACGAGGAGTCTATTACATGTCTTTGTCACATCCATACTTCACCGTGGACTTCTGGTTGCACACCTTCCCATGATACCCTAAATAGCCACACGCCAAGCTGAGGTCTTGTTAAAACCTGTGGTCGAAGTCGATGTCCCCCCTTGTCTATTCATATAATGTTTTTGCAAAGAGACAGCATAGGTAGCATATCCAGCCAAGGCCTAGGCCTACACAAAAAACATTACAGCATGGTACTAGAAATAGTTTTCTTCAGGTGGAAATCTTCTGTTTTAAGGGAGGAGACACCTAGTGGCAAATAGGTGAATTATGAATTTTTGCAAAATTTTAGAAATAGGTCTGGCTCTAAATGGCGCATTGTAATAGTTTTCAGGTCCTGATCACTATGACTATAATATTCTATGTATCTTATTTTTTTCACCCCCCCCCCTCTAGAGGGGTCGAAATTTTTTCCCCCCCCGGCAGGCCGAAAATCACGCACATTCGCGCCCCTTTGTAGCATAGTAACGCGCGGGCTTTTCCCCTCAAAACAGGTTGAATTTTTTTGACCCCCCCCCAAGAGGGGTCTGAATTTTTTACCCCCCCCCCGTTGAAGGGGTCCAAATTTCCCCCCTCCAAATCCACCACCCCCCCTGTTGTTAAAAAATGAGCACTCCCTAACTTAACACGAAACCACAAATATCCTCACACATTGTGTTTTTGGATACCAAAACGGCTTCCCATAAAGCAGTCGCCATTTGGCCAGAACGGCGTGCTGTACAATGCCTGTGGTGTCGCTAGGAGACCAAGTCACCTGCGGGCATCGCTGGAAGCCCTTTCACGATACGACTTGGTTGGACTCACATGTAGAGGTAGCAAGAAGGTCAGATCAAGGTTCAAAAAACGGTACAAGCATGTAAGTAATACGCTAATTGACTGGATATGTGTATCTTGGTATACCAAGGATGACATAGAGAGGTAAAATACTTCAGATCTCGAGAAAAAATGGGAGGAAAAACTGATTGTACATTTGGGCTTATTAAGTCAACACGTGCTTAAGGGTGTCCAAAATGGCGCCTATTGACCCAATTAATTTGAGGAGCCAGTATGATGACGTTAATATATAAAATGAAGAAAGAGAACAAGAGAGGGGAGCAGTATATATAACAATATTGGGCGACATTCAAAGTATTTGGATCTATAGACTCTGTCTGTGAGTTTTAATATATTTTTAGAAAAATATAGCATGAATTGCTTAGCCCTGTTAAAAACCCCTGAAAAAAGGTGTCAAAGCGACAAGTAGGCCTTTTAGTATTGACAAGGGACATTATACCACCCAGCTAGGGGCCCTCTACCCCACCTCTCCCGTAAAATATGTAATTTTTGGCTTAACCCCCGCCCCCCCCCCCCGGCACTGTGACATTTTTGGATACCATGGGCATATATTTCCCTGAATTTGGACCCCTTTAGTGAGAGAAAAATTAACCGGAAAAAAAACCCTTTTGGCAAAAATTGACCTGTTTTGGCAGGATACGCTAAATTGGCCAAAATGTCCCCTCTTGAAGCAGGATGCCTCCATTTGTTGGCCCTACATTTCAAGCCCTTGTACGGGGATACCCCCATTTATAAGCCAAAGAACTGATCCTTTATAGTGGCATAACCTACCATGTAAGATTTGGGACAAATTCTGACAAAAATACCCTTCTGAAAGGAAGTCTGGCACTTTTTGCTTGGCTATTTTTGGGCTAAAAGGATACCCCATTTCCCCCAGAATGGCAAAAAAATGATCGGGTCATATACTCACATAGTTAAGTGCATAAGTATTTTCATTGAGCAAGCGACCATGATAGCCCGGAAACACTTCATGGTCTACAGGATGCCCTGCATAAGAAATGCACCCTAATCTCAGACACAATACTTGGCTGGTCATTGCAGAGAAAAGGGTTATCTATTGGTACTAGTGGTTCACAAGGTGGAGCCACTGTATCTCCCTGATGCGGAATAAAATGGTGTTGGGCCCCCCCTCCCCCCACTCTAAGCGTGACATTAGTTGTAGATGACCCCATGACATGAAGTATAGATACTGTATAGAAGTATAGATACTGTGATAGCTAACAACAGCTAAACAGGTGTATCAAAGAATGGCGCCCTGTAATATATTTTTCCAACTTGTCATATTTTAGAAATGGCTGACAGAAAGAAAATAAAAATGGGGATAGACCTCAAATGTAAGTATGTTTGAAAATAAGTTGTGGACTATTTTTGCATATTAAAATTTGGACAAGCAAAGATTTAAAGATTTTATTAAATTGTGATATATTCTGACCAAAGTATATGTCAGTGAATGGTATTAAAATAGCTGATATATTTTTTCTAAATGATGGATAGTGAGATGAGAAGGTAGATTTAGTATAAATTGAAGAAGGCATAAGGCGGGGGGGGGCAAGGTGAAAAGCCTGCAGGGGCACATGTCGGAATTTGGGAAAGGGGAGGGGCGTGATAGCTACAGTATTGGGGTTGTTGTATGCGCTCCTTGCCTGGTATGATATTGTATAAAATGTTCCTTCGTTGTCTTTAGTTGAGGGAGACAAGAAGAAATACCGCCTTGAGGCAATATTCGTTGGTAAGTTTTGATGAATTAAGATGCAATGTATAAGTACCATAGACTGTGGTGTAAAGAGAATAGCGCCTGACACCCATAAGATTCATAAAGTTTGTATTTCGTTTTTAGAAATCATTAGACTTGAGTAGAACCCAGATCAACCCCAAAAAAAGAGACTGGGGCAGTAGGATTACTACCCTTGACTTACAGCCAAGGCCAGTACTTTCAGGGCCCCTCCATATATTAAAGTAATTCCTTTCCATGTTGCTACAATACAGAGCCATATGAATATGTAACTGACTCAGAGGAGGAAGTAGAGAAGGAGAACGTGGAGGAGGAATGTATGAAGGCTGAGGTACTCCCCCCCATTCCCTCTATGGAGCTGCTGTTACATGAAGGGACAACTGTGAGTGGTGGGCCAGTACAGACTGCGGAAAAATTTGGTGAGTTAAAAATTAAAAGAATAAATTGTTACATTATGACAGAAAAAAAGGTAAATAAAAAGGTAATAATTCTGCAGATATAGTGAAACCAGAAATGGAGTATACAGCAGGACAAATAACAATTAGTTTCGAAAAGAAAATCAGTTAATATAATATTCCATCAAAGTGAAAATGTTCAGAGCAGAATTGCACATGTTGAACAAGGGCACCCATACTCAAACACTTCGATGAAATACTACTGATATTACTCATAGCATTTAACATTCTCAGAACTCCTACATTGTATCAATTTTGATCCTTTAGAAAAAACGGATTTAAATTGGGCTGAGTGTTCTTCTGCGAAAAATATTTCTCAGTATATAGATTGGACATAGATAGAATGGGTAAATATTTATATAAATTTGCATGTTACAGAGTCTGGTGAGATAGAACATGGTATTGAACCCTCCCATGAAGGGGAGGCCAAAGCCGCTGCTGAAGTCACAGAAGAAGAGGTGGGTGGATACACAAAGCAAGGGGACGAGGACAGAAAGGAGACAGCAGAATCTGACACAGAAGGTGAATACCTGAAATTCTGACTTTAAATTTAAAGTTGATTTACCGTAAAAACTCGCGTAGAAGCCGCGGCTAGTACGCGAGTCAGATCGGCAGTTCGGCTTATAGGATCGGCCCTAACTCGTGGTGCCGCTTATACGCGAGTTTTTCCAAATTGTGATTTGTATTATGACTATAAAATGCCCTTAACAACGCTCCAAGATTAACAGAGACTATGGGGGGTGTGAGTGGGCAGTGTCAATGGCTCATATTCTCACCTAAGACAACGCCCACTCGCACCTCAGCCTAAGACAATGCAGCCACCGCTAATCCCTGCCAGCAGCCTAACCAGTAGTCTTGGAGCCTTCTCAACAAGCCGTGACTGAGGGGGGGACGGCTTATGGGGGCTCGACAGGCAACAGGGATCACAGGGAGGCCGCACCGGGCCACCAGGAGGACCCTGACTCCATGTCAGGCTCATGGCCGTAGGCTAAAGTTGGGGGTGCGGCTTATACGCAAGTTAGGCTTATACGCGAGGTTTTACGGTAATATTGTTTTCTGTGTTGTGATTTTCCGCTACACACTGCACCGCTCCATTAACCTCTGTGTGACACACTGCACTGCTGAATCGGTGTTACTCACAAAATCTGGATATTGTGGAATATCTGGCCTGTATTGTGACCTCAGGGCTCCGTGGAGGCCCATCCGTTATAGTAGTATATTGGAACAAGGAAATGTAACATTTTGGCTCATTTTAAAATTTTCTAGTTCAGAGAAAGGCTAGTTAACCCCTGAACAACTTCTGTATCAAACTCAGTGATTAGGTTAGGCAAAGGCAGTACTTATAGAAGCTGACACCTGTGAAAGTGGAATCAATATATTGGATATGAAATGTCTGTTTTGAATGACAGA
Source organism: Harmothoe impar (assembly GCA_947462335.1). Taxonomy (NCBI): domain Eukaryota; kingdom Metazoa; phylum Annelida; class Polychaeta; order Phyllodocida; family Polynoidae; genus Harmothoe; species Harmothoe impar. The sequence goes on along the minus strand of OX381704.1, from coordinate 105,673,467 downwards.
ATTTTAACCCTTGAAGGACAGACATCGCAAAAAGATGTCATAATGCACCAATAGAGCCTGAGGTAGTAATGTGCTGGCGCTAGATTGGTGCATGATGCTGAACTTTTGGGGATGTCTAAACCCCCGTAGGGTCGGCATGATGCTTAAGTTACCCCCCAGGGCTGGGCTGCATTCATCCATCATAACGACCAAGACATGATACATTAATGCATAATGCTGCCCGTGAAGCTTAAGTTACTGTAGATTTTAATAAGGTCGGGATAGGTTTGTCTACATGAATTGTATAACAGCCATGGGTAACCAGCAGTACGATATTGGTGTATAAGTTTTAGGCAATTTTGTCATGTATTACGATATAATGCTGTGCAATGTATGTAATTTTATTTTCTACCGTATGTTAGCAGATTGGGAGAGGCATATGACACTACGTCACTCCAGACAGATTCTTTCCCAAATGAAGAGGAACAATGGTGAGCAGATGACCTATTTTTTTTATCTATTTTTTTTTATCAGCTAACTAAAGTATAGAGGAGAAAGCGCATTTTGTATCCCAGTAAGAGGCACATTTAATGTGTTGCCATATAAGTATGTGCCAACGTTTTGTATGTGAATTATTTAATTCACTACCGAAAAAGTTCAGGTCATAATTAAAAGCAAAGAGTAGTACGTTGGATAAAAGGTTAAGGTTGGCATGCTACTGAATATTTTGAAGACAATAAATTTGAAACGTTTCACTGAATGGGATGCCTATACAACCAAGAACAGAGTATAAAGTTATGTTATCACAATGTGTTTGGCATGGGAAAAGACCATGCTTTAATACTTTGGCATTGTATATTCAGATCCAGAAGTGCTGCCTGGCCCAGATGGTTTGGTCAAGTTACCATGTTGGGATGAGCGGGTCTTCGCCCATCTTGAAAGAGGTTAGTAGCATATTTTCAATATATATATAATGTTGGTGGTGCTAGTCAGAAATTGAGATGTGGCTGCAGCTGGTGCCCCAGATTTGGCAGAATATTTTGCAAGATATTGATCCTTGAATTGAATTTTGCTTCACCTTCTCCTGCAGCTTAGTGTGAATCCATCAATTCAATGTAATATTCTATCCTCTTATACTTTACCTCATGATCAGTGTTTAATGATATTGTTGTATTATCTTTCAGAAGCGAAAATGAGAAGGAACAATGAGTCGAGGAGCGAGGAGCAATATAGTAAACGCAGAAATATAAAAGAATAGAAGAATTCCTACAAAGTACATTCCAGTAGAAGACGAGCATGGTTGCTGATATATTACATTAAACATGAAAACATTTGTTATTTCATTGAATCAAATAAAACATGATGAAATATAGCAATCCGAATTATACTTTAATTTTTAAAGGAAGAAATAGTAGTCCGAATAGAACTGTACTGTAAAGCACCTAAAGTTATACTGCAAAGTCACATGCAGTAGAATTAATGTTTATTTGGCTGATTTAATGCTTTGATCTTCTCTTTTCAACATGCAAAAAGAATGGAAAAATCGAGTAAAAAATCAGAATAATCAGAAAAAACTTAAATGCAACCTCCCTCATGGCCAAATTTGGTAAACATTGCAAGCCAAATCGATCATAATTTACTGTTGTGGACAATTTTTAGCTAAATTTAACCATTTCCGGACTTAAATATGACCTGTAATGAAGCTATAAGGCAGGTTATAGTATAAAAAACTTTAATTCACAAAACAGGATGCCTTCATCAACGTAGTTGTGATACATTCAGCATGTTTCAACTCTATACATGTATGTAACTAAATACTAAACATCAACAAAGTTTCACATTTAAGGCCACTTTTAGTGTATTACAGTGAACCCTTGTCTGTGATGATCCAGTCCCGCACCCTACAGTCAGAATTTAGTGGGGACCATTATTATAGCATTAAAATAGCCTTAATAATCCAGTTACCGGTATTTCAGCTTGCACTTCCAGTGGCTAGTACCAAGCAACAGAGTGTGCTATTATTATATGAATGTGATGTGATACTCCAGCTATCATTGACTACAGGGCGAACAGGGTTGTGCTGTAGAGCAGAATTTGGCAATTAAACTTGCTTTTTACCATAGGTCGCTGGTCAACCAGTTACCTTCAATGGCAATTTAATAGTTTGTCTGGTTTTTAGCTAGCCCACACATGAAAGAAAAATGAATGTTTGTGATCAGTAATTTTATCAGAGAGAAACAGCCAAAGGACTTTGGTGGCTTTCTTCTTTATGATAGTGCTAAAACAACTGACCATTGAAAATCAGGTGCCGAGTCAACAGTGTCACGTGAGAGAGAGAGAGTCGTCTCTATCTCTCTGGTTATGCAAAGTAATGCAATTCATCAACAATGGGTGGAATGGTTTGGGTATGGGGGAGGGGGGGTACAACCCCCTTTAAGCTAGGAACATAGTTCCGCAGCTACATTGGTAATAAGGTTTTCTTATTAGTTTGTTTGATTCTATTAATTCTAATAAATATGATTTCCCCATATTGAACATAAAATCTAAGAGGATAGCGTGTATCACACCAATACATGAAAGACAAGGGGATAATAAGGCCTATATGGTACTCGGGCCCATTGTACTAGGGGTATTCACCCCCACCCCACCCCCACACAGACACCATTGACCTGGATTTAGAGTACCGGTGATTTGACTTCTAGTGGCTTTTTATTCGGAACGGGACCAGCTGGATTATTGAGGTCTCACTGTATCAGCTTTTAATATCTTTCTTCTGTAAAAGCATGTGGGGTAGGGCGTCTTTTATTTTATTTTATTTTACTTTTTTCTGAAGGTGCGGGAGGGCCTTTTTGATCTTTTTTTTTTTATATTGATGTTCTGCACGCATTGATAAGGTGTAAAACGCCATTTAATTTATGTTTCTACCTGAGGTGAAACGTGAGATATTGATAATTTTGCTGAACTATTGTTTCAATGGTTATTTTTAAAAAGATTTATTCTTTAAATGCGGCCCTTCCAGGGTATAATACAAGCTGATAATCTATTTCAAGTGACCTCAAATAGTCAACACCAGTATAATATAATCACCATACCTTAGTTTAAAATAGTAAAGTATGACGTGTTCTATTCTTTTTTTTAAATACAAATTTCATTAATTTAAAGATAATGTACAGTGGCATAGCTTAGCGACAGTCGGGAAACCGACTGATTAGGTCATCTGAAGTAGGTTAGTTAGGAAGTCAACAGAGGTTGGCAAAATACAAATTTATTTTTGTACTTGAAGCAGACCACGCTAATTTAAGTGTACCGATAATATATGTGACACGATCTGCGAAAAAGGCCCTTAGTGCGGGGTGCACTAAGATCCCTTTTCCCAGTGCATGTCACATATGCAGGTGGAGAGTAAGGATAAGATATTATCTATGTCAAGAGAAGAACAAAAAGAAATATATTGTACAATCTTTTTATTGAAACCGAGGTGCTGAACAGGATACATATATGTCAATTCAATTTTCGCCTCAGGGTCTGGTCGGCCCAATATTTTGTGACTGAAGAACATGAACTTGAAGTATGCAATAAAAACCCTTGAACTTGAACTTGTAACTTGAACATTAATGATATTTGACAAAGACATGGAGAAAATATGATATCGTCATACAGCCCATAGGCAGGGGTACTACTGTGTTATAGTCTCTTAGTACTTATCTGACGTGATATATTAATAGGACCCTTACAGTAATGTTGAGTCCTGCTTTCAAGCCATCTACAATAATAGTCAGGGTGAGTAAATAGTGGATTTAGAACAATGTGAATCTATATGGAATAGAACATCAGGACACATATCAACATCGATGTAACAGTATTAACTATTCAGTAGAATCGCAGAAACGCATGTTGCCCCTCTCGCACATAATGTAGAACTGTTCAACGGTTAGTTGTCCAACTTCTCTCTCCGAGCCGTATTTCACACAGGGGTCGTAGACGAAGAACAGTAGGCCATCTATGACGGCTGACACAGTAGCTGCAGATGAAATATAAGTTATAAAAGTAAGTCATAAAGAAACTAAAGAACTTAGATCATAGTTTGATTTTGAGATACAGATTTAATGTGTGATAATGCAGGGCTGGTGAAGGAGGAATCAAGATGCCTATCACAATAAATGAGTGAACAGGGACCTTTAGCAAACCCAGTAAGCACAGACGTAGGCTATAGTTTTAGCACTACTCTGTCTGTGTTGAATGAGCTAAGTTTCTCTTTTTTTTCATAGGTCCCTGACGTAGAGAACTAGGTAGCACAGTTCGTATAGCATTGGACTTGAGTGTCTAGGGTAACAGGTTCGATTCCCAGTGGGGTGTACATTACATTCATCTTTTTTACCCTTAAAGGACGGCATGATGCCGTAATACAGGATGCCCTTGGTCATCATGCAGTTTTGTGAATTACTCGCAGCTGCAAAATTAAAGCATCATGCAGACAGCATTTATCCCACTGTTTCCTCATAATCCTCATAATCCAGAAGGTATCCTTACTAAAGCAACTGAGGAGTTTAATGCCAGAAGGTCCCGGTGGTTGGTGAGCGTCAGTGAGGCCTCCAATGCCCATCGCGGCAGTCCTAGTCAGATGATGGGACAAGGTACTAGTAGTAGTAGTACAAGGTACTGCCTCGTCAGTGGCACTGCACCCCCCCCCCCCTCCCCAACAGCAGTCAGTAAGCGCTGGGACCCGGTAGTGGAGTGGAGTTGGCAACGCTCACTGACTTCTGGCCGTGTACCTATTAAACTTGGTCCCCCGTCTGTATGTACACTCAGGCGGGTGGACGCGGGTGGACGGGTCTGAGGGTGTGAGCCAGGGGTATAAGACTATGTACCCACGTCAGTGAGCCGTTTATTGGCGCTGGGGGCACTATCACCATACAATTCTCTCACACTTCCCACCCCTGTTTATTAATTGATATTATTGAAAAATAAAGTTCGGACATGAATGAAATACCTACTGAGTGCTATACAAACCCTGCACAAACGTTACAAAACTATTGTACATTTGCCCCAAACCTTTACAAATTTTGTCTATTGTTACCTGGGATAAACAGTAAAGATGAGTTATAGATTTCCAATGAAGTAAGGTGCCAGGAAGCACTCGTGTTTTAAAATCTATGGAAAAGTTTTTAAAGGGTAATAAGGAGGATTTGTGTAGAAAAGAGTTATTTCCTTGATTTAAAACTAGAAAGATGACAGGATATCTAATGTAGCTTACCATCAAACCACTGCTTTTGCCTCTTGGAAGGTTGATCTGAGGTCACATTGTACAGACGACTAATGCGGTCCCCAACAACAGGGGTGGCGATTCGATGATGTGTAGACCTAGGGGTTCTTCGGGTGCGTGGGGGTTTGTTGGATACAATACTGGTTTTGGTACTTCTTGCGGTGTTATTTGTTTGGATGATGGGTAGAACGGCAGTTGGAGTTGTGAACATGGTAGATGGAGGAGAGGTTACAGTGGAGGAGGTACAGTCAGAAGGACATTGGTGGGGAGATGGGGTAGGTGCAGGTGGATTTTTTGTATTTGCTTGAAGGTTTGGTGCTGTGTGGACTGCCGACCTTTCCCCAGTTGTAGTTTTCTGGCCAGAGGTTTGAAGAACGGTTGTCGGAGATGGGAGAAGAGAGGACAAAGAAGAAGGCATTTTTTTCTTTATTGTTTTTTTTTTGGTAGGTACTGCAGTGCTATTTTTGTTTTTGGGTTTGGCAGGTGGTTTCTTGGGTTTTCCCTTGCTGGGTTGAGGGGCAGTGTTTGGCTTCTTAGGTTTGGAGGGTTTGTTTTTCTCCTTTATGCCCCTTTGACGGATTCGCTTCTCAAGCTGGAAGAGATGAAAGTTGGGTAATTTGAAATGAAGATTAGTTAAAAAGAAGCCTAGCTAAAAAAAGTATGTTATATTACGACATCATGACATAACATTTTGCTTCAATAAAGAGCCATAGAGAAACGTCATGTGTTGTTGTATAATGTTTTTTGTTCACTGGGTCCCATTTCTCCACAAATTTGCGGAGCTCCGCAAATACACACAGACGTCCGCAAATATATACCAAGGTCCGTATTTGTATGCTTAAGTACCAAAAAGACGTAATTTGCGGAGCTCCATAAATATATTTGCTGATGTCCGCAGATTTATGGAGAAACAGCATCCTGGGAGAATACTATGTGTAAGATGATTGCTAAACGTTTAAGATAATGTAACATCATGGTAAAATGTTTAAGATGAACACTTTGTAAATGATTGGCCAAAGTAATGGTTGTGCAAAAATACAAGTGCCGGAGGGGCTTCATACAGAGTTTGATAAGATTGAGAGGGGGAGAAATAGAAACTCACCCTTTTTTTTTCCCAGTCCTTTTTAACTGCAGCAAGGGCTGATTCCGAGTGCTGCTCCATGCTGGTATCAACAATCTCATTCAAGTTGCCATTGTGGGCCTGGGCCACTGGTTGGGTGATAGCATCAACTTTTTTTGGAAGAAAAAAAGTAGGATTAAAATCAATGTAAATACAGTATCAATGGTGAGATTTGCAAATGTTGGAAGTATTCTAATATAAAGCAGGCACTTGTTTGAAAGAGCATAATAGGCACACTATACGTCCATGACTGTGTTATTTAATAGTATTTTTGTATTACAACTAGTAAAGAGCATAGAAAATATATATGTGTCATTGAAGATGATTGTGAGTACCTGTGATAGTATTGAGTAAGTGTGTGTCAGTGCATCCGGCCTGATTTGATGCAGACTGATTTACTGCAGTCTGGGCACTGGGGTACGTCACAGGGTTGTGGTTGCTGCTGGGAGTACTGCTGGTGATGTCAGGTGGCAGGGCTGACAGGTTGGGTGCTGTGTAGAATGCTGTCTGCATGTTGGGTCCGGGACCAAGGTTGGATGCCATATTCTGAGCAGAGCTGGAGATACCAGGCAAGTTAGAGAAGGTGTTGCTTCGGAAACTGAAGGTTGTGTTACATGTTAGGTTTGGTGTTGGGTACACTACTGACATCTTCTCATTTGGTGTGATGTAAGGATCAAGAGGTACAGATTCCAAGTTGGATGGGTTTTCCCTGTTGGCAGAGAGACAAGGTGAGCAAGATATACCAGGTAAGTTCGAGAAAGTGTTGCTGGGGAAACTTGAGGTAGTGTTGGACATCCCGTTTGGTGCAGCGTAGACTGGTGACGTCTCCCTGTTGGGTACGATGCCAGAGACAAGAGGTACAGAACCGAGGTTGGGTGGCATGTTCTGCCCGTTTGATGCCGCGGACACTGGTGACGTCTCCCTGTTGGGTATGATGCCAGAGACAAGAGGTACAGAACCGAGGTTGGATGGCAAGTTCTGCATGTTTGATGCCACGTAGACTGGTGACGTCTCCCTGTTGGGTACGATGCCAGAGACAAGAGGTACAGAACCGAGGTTGGGTGGCATGTTCTGCATGTTTGATGCCGCGGACACTGGTGACGTCTCCCTGTTGGGTACGATGCCAGAGACAAGAGGTACAGAACCGAGGTTGGATGGCATGTTCTGCATGTTTGATGCCGCGTAGACTGGTGACGTCTCCCTGTTGGGTACGATGCCAGAGACAAGAGGTACAGAACCGAGGTTGGGTAGTATGTTCTGCCCGTTTGATGCCGCATAGACTGGTGACGTCTCCCTGTTGGGTACAATGCCAGAGACAAGAGGTACAGAACCAAGGTTGGATGGCATGTTCTGCATGTTTGATGCCGCGTAGACTGGTGACGTCTCCCTGTTGGGTACGATGCCAGAGACAAGAGGTACAGAACCGAGGTTGGGTAGTATGTTCTGCCCGTTTGATGCCGCATAGACTGGTGACGTCTCCCTGTTGGGTACAATGCCAGAGACAAGAGGTACAGAACCGAGGTTGGATGGCAAGTTCTGCATGTTTGATGCCACGTAGACTGGTGACGTCTCCCTGTTGGGTACGATGCCAGAGACAAGAGGTACAGAACCGAGGTTGGGTGGCATGTTCTGCATGTTTGATGCCGCGGACACTGGTGACGTCTCCCTGTTGGGTACGATGCCAGAGACAAGAGGTACAGAACCGAGGTTGGATGGCATGTTCTGCATGTTTGATGCCGCGTAGACTGGTGACGTCTCCCTGTTGGGTACGATGCCAGAGACAAGAGGTACAGAACCGAGGTTGGGTAGTATGTTCTGCCCGTTTGATGCCGCATAGACTGGTGACGTCTCCCTGTTGGGTACAATGCCAGAGACAAGAGGTACAGAACCAAGGTTGGATGGCATGTTCTGCATGTTTGATGCCGCGTAGACTGGTGACGTCGCCCTGTTGGGTACCGTGCCAGAGACAAGAGGTACAGAACTGAGGTTGGGTGGCATGTTCTGCCCGTTTGATGCCGCGTAGACTGGTGACGTCTCCCTGTTGGGTACCGTGCCAGAGACAGAAGGTACAGAACTGAAGTTGGATGTCATGTCCTGCATGTTTATTGTCGGATACATTGCTGACGTGTCACTGTTGGGTACCATGCCAGAGACAAGAGGTACAGAACTGAGATTAGATGGCATATTCTGCCCGTTTGATGCTGCGTAGACTGGTGACGTCTCCCTGTTGGGTACCGTGCCAGAGACAAGAGGTACAGAACCGAGGTTAGATGGCATGTCCTGGTTGCCCGAGGCAGAGGCAGAGCCAGAGTTACAGGCCGGAGATACAGAAGACGGAGGGGCACATTCTGAAAAGAGAAACATTTACATTGTAGGTGAATAGTTGGAAGGTGTATAAAGCACTGCTCTATAGGGCTTTCGAACCCTAGGTAACAAGAGTATGTCATTCAAGGTTAAAAACGCTCAGTGCTTTAAGGCATCATGCCGTCCTTTAATGGTTAAGAAGTGAATTTAGAGCCGCCTTTATAATATCTTCATATCTAACCAGATTTCAGATTTGAAAGAATAGTGTGAGGAAGCTTAATATCAGTGAGTAACTGAACACAGATAGGAACCAGTATATCAAGATATTGAAATAAACTAACCTGTTTTCAAGTAGGTGGCAAACTTTTGGACAAGATCTTTAGATACTGCCCTTGTTTCGGCGGAAGACGCAAATTTCAGACCGGATGCAGTCCCAAAGTAAAGGTGGTCATGCTCCTCAGTCATTTGTGGTGGCCCCAGGAGGTAGGAGATGACGTTCATCCCAGTGTGAGTCAGCTCATCGCACTGAAAAAAAGTAAAATAATCTTTTTTTTTTGTGTTGGGTACGGTAAAGGGTTAGGAAATGTAGTATCAGGACACTTAAAATCAATTATCAGTTTTGAGCACACTTTTTGGGGAAAGAACGGTGAGAGAGGGAGGCTTTCTTTTAAATATGTTTTTCAAGACCACGAGGGAGGTTGCTTTTTTTTCAGATTGAGGTGACGAGGGAGGTCGCCTTTATTTTATATAAAAGTAGCTATGTCCGATTTTTACCATATTCTAAATCCTACCTAAATATGTTTAATTGACTGTAGAGGCATATGGTATTAAGGGAATGGGGGGTATTCAAATGTTATCCATGGCCAGTGACAGCTCAAAAACAGGGTACCATGGGGCCCAGCAATGGGTTTTCCCGGTGTATTTTGAAGGGGGGAAAAAATAGCGTGCACACTTTTATTCTATCCATTGACCAAAATTGGGTATTAAGATTAAATTTAAGAAAAATTGTCGGTAACGATGATGAATGGAATAGGTAGGAAGGGAAGTACGTTATTGGTCAACCACGTGGATCAATTGAAGAAGATTGAATTTTGATTTGAATCATATTATATACCCACTAGAGAACAAAGTAGGCTTTTTGGGTGCAGCAGAGGGACTGGCCTCAAAGAAACGTTCGTCACTCTAGCTCTTGCTATGAGCTTAATATTTGTCATAGAACTTTTATATTAATATTCATATTTTCTATGGCGTAAAATTGTTCCTATACTGAAGTGGAAATTTGACCTTTTTTCTATTTTATTTTTTTCTAGGGGCGGCCATATAGACAACTTTTTTAATTGATAAGGCTAAAAAAAATTGATGCGGCCCTTTCAAACAGGTGCGGGTGCTAAAAAAGAAAAAGTTTACACTGCAGAATAATAAGATGCTACAATAAAAGTAAGATAATTGACAAAAATTTGGATGATAGGAAACTATTTTGACAACTTAGAGAACCCTGCCAGCCTTTAAGCCGACCCCTACTTTTAGAATGTTTGGAGTGTTTGGTCCCCATATGAGCCCCCTCCCCAACCCATTTTAAGCATTTCTTTGGGTAGTTTTTATGAAGTAGACAGCACCTTAGACTTAACATTGATATGACACGGGAGAATTACCTTTACTGTACAAGAAAAATTATATAAAAAATACAATTATAATTATAAAAATAAAACAAAAAATAAATTTGACTTACAGGGGGGGTTTTATGGTAGTTTTTTTTTTAGTTTGGTACCTGTATTTTCTTGCCATGGTACTATACATAAGATAGGCGATGTTTGGAATTAAATTAATCTGGTTTATCATGGTGTACCCAAAACACATTAACAAATGTAGTAGTGGTATTAGTGAAATAATATCAACTGAGTCAGTTGTTTTTACTTACAGTGTAGGCCAGTTCTTTTATAAGGTAGAATTTGCGCAGTTCTAGTGCCTCCCCTGTTAAAGCCTTGGTGCGGGTTTTTGCCCGAGCAGTTCCAGCACGCGCTGTGTACTCAGCACGTTTCTCTGCTGATAGCGAGGCCCACTCGAATGACCACCAGTAAATCTTGCACTTGAAGATCTCCAGATGCGATCCTGGTTCGCTGGTATCAATGTGTTGATAGATACGAGCTGGAAATATAAAAAAGAGTTAGACTTGATGTAAAGAAAAATAGAAACATACTTACTATATGTTTAAAGCACTGGGTATTGAATGCGTACCAGTTTTGTATCATAAGCGCCAGGCTGCTTAAACAAGGCAGCATTTTTCAAGGTTTAAGTACTTGCATTGAAGAAGGTGAATTGAGTTTTAAAATGAAAGTCAACATAAAGAGATACATGTGTGGCTACATGGTGTGTACGTGATAACATATGTGCTGAGTTGAAATAGTATATTTGTAAACAAGGAAAATAGAAAAGAATTGTAAATACCTGGTGGGACATGCTCCTTCTGGAAGAGGGAGTAAGAGGTAGCAGGCTGTGGTTTACCACGTTTGGGGTAACTAGCAGCTCCTTTGCGTTTTTTAGCAAGGGTGCTGCGACGGTTGTGGATCCAACTGACGATTTGGTCTACTCTTCTGCCAACATCAGCAGCTGCACGTTTGATGAGATGGTGATTCCTGGTATGGGAGCTATCCATACCCTCCTCATGGAAATACCTTCTGAGAATTTTGGTCTGTACCTTATTCTGAAAGAAGAGGAAATTGAGGTGGTAAAGTATGTAGTGTTGGTAACATGGTCACCTGGATGACCGGACCACCACAGTGTCAGGCCTTTACACTAATAATACCAACCCCCTGCCGACCATCTCTAGTAGAAGGCTCTGTTTCGGCCTGCGGTTAAAAAAACAGGGGACATGGGACCTCACCCCCCCCCCCCAACCAGCCAGCGACCAGACAGCGACCAGCCAGCACCACCATCCATCAGAGATGGTGTTGGTAGCTGGACCCACAAAAATGCTGTTCTCTGTAAAAACACAGGCTATAAGCCTAATCATTGGACAGGATAAATAAATAATTACAAACAAACAACAAACAACCCCTCTATCCCGTTATGTCATTGTACTTTGATACATTTACAGGACCAAAACAAGAAAAATAGTTGGTCAATGGATTCTTTATTATACGGATTTTTTTCCTGTTCGGCCTAAAAAAAAGTTGGTATCCTGACAGACTCTACGATTTTGGGGCGGACCCTAGGAAATTTATGACTTTTTTTTGCCTTAGGCTTTCTCTTGGTCCTTCCAATACACATTCGACCTAAGGGACTGGGGTTGATGGGCCAAATTTATATATATGGCTATATATTCTCAAATTAAATAAACTGATTTGTGTGTTTGGCCCTAAGATGTTTGAATTAAGGAAAGGTATCTTTCTGCACAATTGGTTGCCAATTCATACTCAAAACATCTTCGTTGTACTTTTTGGTGGTAAGAAAGGGGTGTCTTCATCAAAAATTTCTCTCCCCACCCCCCCTTGAGGCAGTTCGGAATTTTTACAGTCTGCACAAATTCTACAGTCTACAGAAAATTGATGCCAATAGGGTCCTTTACAACACAATGCTTTTAATTTAGGGGGCTGGAATTTTTTTCTGGTACACGGATCAGGGGCCCTGTGGAAAATAGGCCCTCTAAAGATTGGCCCTGAAGAGAATGGGCCCCATGCAGTGTTGGTGCGTGGGTGGGTAGTAAAAAGAGGGTGAGTGACTAGAAGTCCCCTCTCTGGTTTAAGGATCTCATTCTGGTTCAAGTACATGTATTCAAATGCGTTAGAATGTCACATTATCACATTCGAATCCATACCAAGGCCACATGGTTAATTTTTTACCTAGTTGGTCAAAAATAATAATAGTATTCACATAGCAAAACTAAAGATGCATACAAATCATTTTGAATTACCCTATAAAATTGTATATTATTTAAAGGAAATTTACAACTGAATTGTATACCATCACAAATTTTGACTTACCAAAAGGATATTTTATAATAGTCTGTGAACCAAATAACCTTGGTATGGATTCAAAGTCTGGACCTTTGTATTGAATTGCCAGTGTACTAAAGACTCCCCCAATCTGAAAACATGATATAAGGACCCACAATAGAGGGCTATAACTGAAAAGTTTATGGCCCCTAAAACTTCAAATTTTGGGCATGACAGGAACCAGCTTCAGCTAACCAGCTGGCTGCTCAGACGTTAGTATGCCTATACTCCGACGTTAGCATCTGTCTATGTTCGGACGTTAGTGTTGGTGTATGCTCGGACGTTAGTATGGTGTTTGCTTGGGCATTAGTATGGTGTATGCTCGACCTTAGCATGATGTATGCTCAGACGTTAGGGGCATGGCCTATTGTATGGCTCTAGACCCCTAAATTCGATATGGCCACATGGGCGTTTCTTAAAATCGACATGCAACATGAGGCCTAGTGACATGGGACAGACGCCTCAGAAAGATAGTGACATGGGACATGGACAGTTCTTAAAAATGACATGGGACATGAGCATTATTAAGCGACATAGACATGTGGACATGGGGACCCCCCTATCAAGGGCCCCTATTATGGGGGTGGACCACTAAAATCGACAGGGCGACGTCGGGCCTATGTCGGCAAGCCAACATAGGGCCAAAATTGGCATTTGGTCGGCACTCCATGGTCGGGCCAACATTGGCCAGCCAAAATAGGACCAACGTTGGCATTTGGTCGGCACCACATGGTCGGGCCTACATCAGCAAGCCGACATAGGGCCAACGTTAGCATTTGGTCGGCACACCATGGTCGGGCCTACGTTGGCCAGCCAATGTAGAGCCAACATTGGCCACATGCATATGGCCACATGCATATATCGTTGGCAATTGGAAGACACAATTTAAAGGGAAATACTTCTTTGAAAGAAGGTTCTCTGAAAACTTTGAAAAAAAACCATTATAAAAGAATGTCTCTGAGAAAAAGAATTAGATCAAAAAAATATTCTGAAAATTCTGAGAAAAAATAATTTGAAAAAAAAACATTTCTGTCAGAGAAGAAAATTCTGAGAAAAAAAAACATTCTGAAAAAAGAATTCTGAGAAAAAACAGTTTCTGAAAAAAATATTCTGAGAAAAAAAAATCGGAAAAAAAAAATCTTCAGGAGAAAAAGTCCTTGGAAAAAATTTCTTTGAAAATAAAACTTTGCATAGCGGATGGTGGGCTTGCCAACGTAGGCCCAATATTGGCGTGCCAACGTTGGCCCTATGTTGGGCCGACGAAAAGCCAACGTAGGGCCTACATTGGCTAGACATGATGCCAACGTAACATTCAACGTCTTGCCTATGTTGGGCTGACGTCTTTGTGCTACCTGGGACATGGCCTTTTCTTAAAATCGACAGGCGACATGGAGCCTATGGACAAATGACAGGAGAAATTAAAAGATATTGACAAGGAACATGGCCTTTTCTTTAAATCGACAGGCGACATGGAGCCTACTGAGAAATGAAAGGAGAAATACAGAGATACTGACAAATGACATGAGCAATGCTTAAAATCGACAGGCGACATGTGGACCCCCATATAGACCCCCCCCCCCTCCCCCTATTGTCGGGAGGGCTAACAGTCATGGGGGCCGATTGTGATAGGTCCTATTGTCAGGGGGGCAAATCGTAATGTGACTAAAACTAAAAGGCTGGGTGCCTACAGAGATCAGGGCCGGATTTAGGAGGGCTCCCCATTTTTCCGTACATTTTTATAATGTAAAATTTTTCAATACCCCCAGAGCATTGCCTATTTCACGTCCCCTTTCCCAAAAACCTGGAGCTATGTGGCGGATGGTAAGAAGGGCCCTGACCCGGACACCGGCTTGAGTACAGTACAGTGTTCAGTTGACAGTGGATTGAATGATTGATGGTGTGACATTGACCTATTGACAGTAGGATGACCCGGGGGTTGACATGTCATAAAAAAAGATGATAATATATTCACACTTACCATGGGTTTGCTGCGGAAAGAAGTCACACGCCTCTTCTTCCTATTCAGCTGAACAAGGTCAGGGGGTAGGGATACGGAGCTCTGTCCTTCTTTAGAAGTGTGAGGTGGTAAGGGGGACGACATGGTTTTGTATTAACCGCGTGGCTGTGAGCGTGTTTGGAGTAAATGCATGAGCCGGGAGGTACTACTTCCGGTACACTCTCCAAGCAGAGTACACATGTGGATGTTAGCTTCGTACGCGGCATGCCTGTGGTAGGAGAGTGAGTGGCCATTTAAGCTTGCAACAGAGTGAGGAAAGTGTTAGTATCAGTAGTGAGGTTAGGGGGCGCTACTGTTTTTATTTAAACGATGCAGGGGTGTGAGGAAATCCTCACAGGCTGAAAGGGTTTATAGGGACGTGGTTTCCTCACATAGTAGAGTAGGGGTGACAAAACGTGATAAGATACACTTTATAAGAGAGTGAGGGGGAGGGAGAGGGGTCGAGGGGACTGCATACCTTGCCATGGGTTCATGGTCATGTTCTAATGATCACACCATATGGACCATTTAAATGGTATGGCCCTGGAGCATGGGCCGTACCAGAATACTGGTATGGTCTAATTGACTGGACTGTACCGCAATAGTAGTATGTACCAACAACCTGTTCCTGTCCCCTACTTGGTATAGCCTGTATTCCACCTGTGTCAGTTGGCCGAAATTCCGTTATCTGATGAAAGTCTATGATGTTAAACTTATGGACAAATCTCATCCGACAACCTAATCTTGGCCAATTTACGTCAGTGGAATAGGTATTAGATAGACTATGGTTATGAAAAGGTACATATAGTTAACCACAGCTTACTGTAGGGGCCAGACAAGGGCAGAGCCCAAGTCACCCTACCAGAAAGCTGTGGTTAATCCCACCTACCTTTTCAACACCATTGTCTATCTGACTTAACCTTCGGTATTCAATATATCAAGGTGTGAAGCCTTTGTCTCAAGCATCCAACTGAGTTAAACACTTTTGTCTTCTCAATGTACTCAATGATCAAATGGGTCACATGAATCGATGGTTTCTTATTTTCAAAACGTGAGGTATATTTAACTAAAACTGCACAGAAATCTACATTGGGAATGGATAAAGATTAGTGACTGGAGCGCCATATGTAGTGAAACATCTTAATCTGTGGTGCCTCCTTGGACATCTTATTTACTCTACGCTAATCAGACTTACCACTATGGAGGAATAATCTGGTTTCCTATGTGTTCAGGTGATACCCGTGTAAGAAATGTCATAATTCATGGCAGACAATTACCATATTTTCTCATAGTTTTTGTGTCAGAGACAGGGCTTTGAAGTTGGTTCTAGATGGGAAATGACCTTCTTTATCCTGCCACTCTGTGAGTTCTGATCACTGGGCATGGTGATCCTCTTCTACATCACACTTTCTATCACCAGGAGGAAGCTGCTCTGTCAGGTGCCAGCTTTCTGAATATGTTACATAATAAGCAGCATGGAAGCTGTTTCACAAGTAATTCTAAATCTCAAATATTCAATCTGGTTATGAGTGCTGAATATTGAGTAGGAATAGAATATAGTATGGTCATTTTATAATGTGTTTCACAAGGAATATGCTAATAGTGACCCTACAAGTGCTGAATACCACCCCTAATAGAATAGACCTCGTGAAACACTTTAAAAATTCATCTATTTCTATTCTATCTGATCTATTCTTATTCGGCACTCATACCAAGCATATAGAATAGTCAAGAATAGACATTTGTTGTGATTAAAATGCTATTTCACAATTAAATACTCTAGCCACATATACCAAAAAACTCAAATAAAGTTGTCAACATGTACACTTCAACTGGCATATTCTTCTTTTTTTGGAGGGGGGGGTTCAATAAATGCAGAAATGTTTCCAAACAGGGGACGGTTTATAGGTCTCCGTGTTTAGGGCTTACGAAATACTTAAATTGCACTCATAACTTTCTTAAAGGGATCCTACCACTAGTAGGAACCACTAGTAAATTTATGTTTGTGCACAGTGTGCATATATATGTCTCAATATAAAAATGCAGAGAGTGCTTATGTTCTGATAAGCACTTTTTGAAGCTACTGAGCACGTGCTGGTGCTTAAATTAAGGAAAGTTGAACTCCATACTGCTGTATACACCATGACAAATAAATTGGGTCTATATACCTCGCCCACGCCAACACTGCACACAAACTGCTACCTTCATCAGGCCTATATTGTGCTCATGCAATGGGGCCATAGGGGATGGGATACTGTTAATATGTAGATGGTGCAGAGGTGAAAAACTGAGAGACCCTGGTGGGTATTGCAAGTAGAGGTTAAGCTATTTTTGTATTGGTGCCTGAATGAGCGTGTCTGTTTAGACAGGTCTATTAGCCCTGGCAGCTCACTGTCTATGTGACACGCCCACGACTAGCTCCCCTACAGGAAGGCAGATAATACCCCTGACAACCCATATCCGCCACAGTTAACCACATCTATCTGTTAATCTGTGTTGTGAAAACACACATCGTCCCTGAAGGTCAACTGCGTACAGTTCCTGAAATTGTACCCAAACATGCAATGAATGTTGTAGGAAAATATACAAATATATTCAGTTCACAGGTCTACTAATGTATCATTGTAGAAATCTCTCTACATATATATATATGCCTTTGCAGAGAGCAGTAATATCATGAGGTTTGGCACAATAATTTTAACCATGTTGAATATGGTATTCTAATATTAATTTTAAAAAAGACGATGCATAAGATATATTGAAATATATTACAAAATCTGTTTGATGAAAGATGAATATGATTGTGATCTGAAGTTAAGAATTGACAATTTATCAGTGATGACAGAGAGAATGAGAAACCATTTTTTATTTCATTCACGTTGTCTGATCTAAATGAAATATGATTGGCGCAATTGTAAAGAGAACCTTGGATAAAATTATATATAAACTATTCAATAATAAATATAGCTGATAATCAAATCAATGCTTATCTGAGGAAGCAAAATGGAATTCTTTATGCCTTGTCACTTATGTAGCTATTCTCTCACAGATATTACAACTTTTTCTCATCAGCACAATCTAAGACACCCATGTGTCAAAGCATGCTCTTATTGGTAGCTCCTATACCCCGGCATGTCCATCTATCTCCATCTTCCGTGAATTACCTGTCCAGAAGAAGCTGTCAAACATCAACAGATGATTTGCCCCCAAAGATGAGTGATTTTGACCCTTAACCCTTTAATGACAACATACTATTTGTATAATCCTATTGTGATTTAACATTCCCTATTCAAGCTCCTTATTCAAACATGGCACCATATTTCTTAATTGTACAGCCAAATTGAAAGTTCTTAATGGCTAGTAAAGTGCTCATAATATTTTTTAAGTGCACTGTAAGTTTACCATGTTGAATACAAGATACAACCGCTCGATAGTGCTTTACCAGATTCAAGAGGGCAGCAAATGTGGCATTTCCCCTGACTCTCCAACATAACAACCACTGGTTCTAACCTTCACCTAGAGGCCATACAGCCCTTAGTGGGGAACCTATTAGATCTAGTTCCTCGGACCACTAGGGCAAGGGACATTGCCGAAGACAAATTAGTTGGTTGTTAGGAGTTGTTTATGACTGGTGAGCATGAGCAAGATGACAACACTGATTCATGTAGCTCTGATTACCTGAAGGGAATAGGATATGTGCTGCTGTCACCACGGTTAGGCCACTTAAAAAAATAAAGTTGAGTCTCATCACCCTGCAGTGAAAAATATGATAAGGGCATTTTTCATTTAATCTTTTTCTTTTTACTCAGTCCTAAAAAATATGGGGAGAATTAAGAGTTTATTGATTCACATTATTGTTATATTGAATTACACACACACTCTTACACATTATCTTAAGTTTCCTATTGATTGTATTGAATGGAAAAGAAAGATCAAAATGCCTTCAGAAATTTTTCCCATGAGAAACTATACAAACATCAAAAGTGACCAGGATAACCTTTCCTTGTAACCATAAAAATGTTTTCCATCCTAAAAGAGACATTCTGCAGAGAGGTGCTGCAATAACATGTATTATGGATGTATTCAGGAGGAGAGAGCCTTCTTCTGGAAGCAGCAGTAAAAGTGTTCCAATGGTACTTCAGAATCAATGTTACTTACACTACAGCCTTTGGTGTTTTGATACAACACTTTATATTTTTGCATTGTGTTCATGTAAATTATATCGCTCCTTAATTCCACACCACTGGTCATCAACAAAGAGTGCTTTATTTCTTATTGAGAACGATCAGCCCTAATATGAAAGCTGTAAATAAAGCATGATCTTTTTTTGAATAGCACCCTTTGCACTTAAACCAAAAGGTGGATCATTCTGAGATCATAAACACATTTCAATGAAAATATCAAAATCTTGCGAGAAAATACTACATGTATAATCATATTAGAGATCTTTGGCATTTTAATCTCTTAGATCTATCTACTTATAAAGGTACTTCTATCAAGGCAGAGATTTGACTTTTTTGTACAAGTGTGGTGACCTTAGGATGTTATGTTTACCTCTCCTTTGCCTTGTGAAAGTCAGCCATTCCTACCCTACACCACTGCTGTATTTGTCATCTGGTTCAAGAACCGTCAAGCAATTCCCTAGATTTATTCTAACAGGACATAATATTTACCTCTTCTTCACAGAACTGAACCAGATATAGTGGGTGGGTAATGTTGAAAGGTGCCTCATATTGTACATGCACACAGGCAACTATCAGTGTCAGTCCATGTTGCCAATATTACTCTCATGGGACACGCAATGCTGGACTATGATATAACGGTCAAGGGCTATACTAGTGAGGGTAAGGCTATGCTGGACCTTCATCTAGAGCTTCTACTCACCCAAAATGACTCTGAAGAGAGTCTCCTTCAGCCTCTAATGGGCGGACTCTTAAGCTATTTTGCAATAGTCCAGCCTGTTATTGAAGGTACAGCATAGCCTGACCCCCATTAGATTGGCCCTTGACCCATCTTGTATAGTCCAGCAGTGCCTGACCCTTGTATCAGCATACTATTCTATAGTGGTAAAAACCCTTGTATAACCAGCACCCTATATAGGCATGTCTGGTATCAAATATACGCTGAGTTTAGTTCTCCTACAACCCAAGGGTAGTAAGCGGGATTTTACAGTACTCAGAAAAATGAATCTATTCTGGAAGACCCATATGTGATAGGAAGAAAGCAACTAGTAATTAAAGTTGGCAGTAATACAGCAGGAAATAAAAATACTTATGGAAGATCTTGCTCAACTTAATGAAGATATTCCTTGAAATGCCACATCATGGTTAAAGCAAAATCTGATATTCAGATTAAATGAGCCAAAATTTGGACCTATCACGTGCTAGGCGTGCTGAGAAATCATGTTCCTAAAGTAATAAAACCCTTGAGGAGGGTGCCACAGGTTCTTGTCAGCTTCAGTAACAAGATAGCAGCTCTTATCTCACCCCCCACCCTCACCACCACCACTTCCACGAGGCCATACAGTCCTACAGAGGCAATCTACTTCCCCTTCCGGTTTCCTCTTTCGCTGTCAGTATCATTAGATATACGGATTTATCCAGAGGAAAACCAAGGAACTGTTATAATGAGTTGAATATGAGGAGAAACCACATCGTTAAGATTGGTCAATTAGGTCATAAACAAGAAATTGGGAGATTGTGACGTATATAATGATGTCCTACAACTGTTTGGTCTCTTCAAGGGCATATGTGATGTTCATTTATATTTCTCATCATTCAATACAGTTACTCATAGTTTTAAAATAATATTAATGTTGTCACAAACTAAGACAAATAACAGAATTATTTCAAATGTTTGTAAAGACATTATACTAATATTTGTAGAATGTAGTCTAAGTTGAGTTGATATAGAAAAAGCCTCTCTTTTTTCTCACATTTTATCTTGCCAAAGTGAACAGCTGCCCTAAGATCAGTTAGTGGTCAGTATTCTTCATTAATGCTTTTTTATAAGATCTTGGCCTAGGTATGTATTGGAGAACAGGGGTTTCTCATATCTGCCACCTTCAAGCAACAGCTTGTCTCACATCTTTAAGGAGAAAAAGAAGTGAGCCCAATATCATACAGAGGTTTTGAGTATGCATTTTCCAGTGTTTTCTCAAACATAGTATTGGCAAATTACCAAGTAGTACTATGATATCTTACTGTAAATTAAAAGCACATGTGCCATAAGCATGACATGCAGCTAGACTTACTGTTCACACCATATCATATGGTAAGTATATGTAGTTGAGAGCCACTAGATTGAGTAGCAAATATATTATTTACAAATAAGTTTGGCAAACTTGTTATTGGACAATTCTAGTTATGAAGGATGACATTTTCAGGATGACATTTCTCACTAACCAGACAAGCTGCTACCTATGTATCATACTGTGCTAGTATAGCTACCATACACCAGGTCTACTCAGCACCTAACCCGCTCATCAGCCTAGCCATCTATCTCCATCCTCCATGAATCACCTGTCAAAAACAGGTAGACACATATCCCGGGATCATATGCAAAGAGCTATGAGTTATCATGGCCCTTTACCCTTTGAGGAGAGCTTTCCTGCACCGATGCACCAATGTAGCCCTTGCAAGGAACTCCCTGGAACTGCATTGGTACATCTTGCAGACACTCTCTGATGGTACCAACCGCTGTAGTCACAATACAATACTATATTAGGACTGAAGCAATTTCCTACTAGTTCTTTCTATAACACATTTGTTGCATGTTTGAGTACAATTTCAGACACTGTAGGCAGTTGAGTTTCAGGAACGATGTGTGTTTTTCACAACACAGATTAACAGATAGATGTGGTTAACTGTGTCAGGGGTCAGGGGTCAGGGGTCAGGGGTCCACCTGTACTGGAGCTAGCCGTGGGCGTGTCACACAGAGCAGGAGTAATCGACCTGTCTAAAGCTGACACGCTCATTCAGACACCAGTACAAAAAGAGGTTAGCCTCCACTTGCCATATCTACCATGGTCATTCAGCTTTTCACCTCTGCAATAAGTAAATGTTAGGCAGGTACAAGCAGTATCCCCTCCCCTATGGCCCCATTGCATGAGGACTGACACAGGATGACAATGTAGGTCTGATGAAGGTAGCAGTTTGCATTTAGTGTTAGCGTGAGGGGGGTATAAAGGGCCGGTTTTGTATCATGATAAATTGTTTTTATACAACATTTCATATTGAGTTTTGAGTAGTTTTGGCACCCAAAGATGACCTAAATCTAGGAGATATGTGACTTTTAAGGATACCCACTGCACAAGTTTTCATTTCCTCTAACTTAGAGCTTATGGGATAAAGTCAGATGAAAAAGGAAGTTCATTAGAAACAGGAGGGAATGAAGGCATCTTCGTTTATCAATCAAAGTCCAGGACCTTTGTTGTTTTTTAAAGTGACATCTTATTGGCAATTGCCAACACTAGAGGGCATTGCTATGGGACCCTGGTTCCCCTCCCTTTGCCCCTTTGTCCTTCCCCTTTGGCTACCCAAATACTATGCACCATATTAGGGAGTTCCCATTTGAACATCTCATTATAGCCATCACTGCACTGCCGGCTACGTGACTAGCTGCTATCACATACCCTTCTTACCCAGGACCAGTACAACACACACCTCATCTCCCCACCATATAATGAGGTAACCACACTTAGGTGGAGGGTTGGCACTTTAGTGCAACAAAATGACTTCATAATAGCTATTACTAATTGTTAGGGGCCAGGACACCAAAACCAGTAGAGGATGATGGTAATAATGCATACAGGGGTAGTGCCTGAGTGGTGCTGGTTGGTGAGGCCCTAGACCTTACCTCTGTGCATCCTTAAATATTTATTGGTACTCTTGATTATGTATCAACAACTATTTTGAAATAGGTATTGACTAACCATGACGACCCTTGGCTTTTTGAGCTCCAACTTTCAGAAATCTCTCAGATAAGGACCATACTTATAATCTGTCTGGAATTTGATTCGTACCTTTCCTCGACTAGCTAACAGTCTACTGTGTGATGTCTGCAAACCGTGTCTTCTTATGGACAGACATATGAATATAGATGACACTATTGTGAGAGTGGTTTTAGTGACAATGACACTGACTACACTGAGTGTGTAGTTGTCACCAGTATAACAAAACCAGGGCTGGATTAAAGCCAAGATTAGTGAAGACCCAGGCCCGATTGGCCCAGGGCCCAGGATATTGCACTGCTTTACTACCCTTTGTTATTTGGATAATCCAATCACTAGAGTCAGTGGGCGTACAGCAGTACTACTCACACTTACTGAGAATGCAACCTCAGACTGATTACAAGGCTCCATACATCAGCATGCGGTAGAGCTTACACTAGCAGACACTGCATGGAGTTCACCCGCTGCATTGTCTGAATACTATGGTGGCCAATAAGGCTCACTCCAAAAAAAAGTAGTATGAAATTCCTTAGAAAAAGTTTCACTATAAAAGTGGGTGGAAAATTGTTTTTATCATTTTTTCAGAAGTGAAAAACCTGTTTGTATTTCTTAACATTGAAAATAGTTGCTGTCAACTGTCAACAGCGAAAAT
Source organism: Harmothoe impar (assembly GCA_947462335.1). Classification (NCBI taxonomy): domain Eukaryota; kingdom Metazoa; phylum Annelida; class Polychaeta; order Phyllodocida; family Polynoidae; genus Harmothoe; species Harmothoe impar. The sequence goes on along the minus strand of OX381704.1, from coordinate 105,650,210 downwards.
TGTTGCTGTCAACTGTCAACTTTTTCAACATTCTGCTCTCCAAGCACATTCTGCCATCAGCAAATGAGATGAGCCTTTCACTTTTGAAAAATATAGTTATCTTTTTTTTTTTAAATTTCATGGAACTTTTTTTGGAGTGACCCTTGTCGGCCACCGTAGAGTATACAGTTGCAAGTACATTGTGCTCATACTACAGTACTATACAAATAAGACAAATATTCTCAATTCAGTGTCCCTATCCAATGTTTTGAATTCACCCTTTTAGGGGCCACTACCAGATTTATGTGCTTATGCTCCAAGGTTGAGAGATTCCTCAAGGACCTTTTGTATTCAAATTAAATTCATGCTTTTAAATTAGATATAAAACAATATTGCTATAGCATAGATGAAGATTGGGCAAAAGGCAACCCTAGCATCCCTATTAATCAGTGGTAACATAACAAAGGCTGTATCTACCTGAGCAAACAGAAGGACCCCCTGCCCAAACGAATGGTGATTGGCGGGTACTTAACACAATCAGACTGTAGCATAAGACAAAGTACCTAGGTTTGTCATTAGCAGTCCTCACAGTTCCTACATCAAATTGACCTAACTAAACAGAAAATTGATTGCCACTAACTAACGAGAGCAGATAAAGCTTCAGGTGACCGGCAAGTAACCCTTGGCATGGCTTTCTATAGTGGTTGTGGAAACACAAGGCTTTCTGTGGGAAATTCCCTCAGTCCCTGTTGAGTGATTGAGTCATGTTTTAGGTTAGTAACCACTCATTGTCATTTTCAAAGCATACTAGTCAAAAGGTTTTGTTCAGGCCCCTAGCTCTGTCAAGTCAGTGGGTCTTTAAGTCCTGCTAAAGGTCATCAGTAACACAACTTAGTAAAAAAACAAAGGATTACTTCCTGTTGACTACATGTTGTAACACTACACAGCCGGAAGGTACTCTCATTCCCAAATCCTTTTTGCTTTGGGGACAACCAGTAAAATAAGTGAAATAGGGGCGTCCATCAGCCTATTTGCTGATGACACAGTCATATATGTCTCTGATAAGGATCAATCAGTTGCTTTGGTAAAAATGCAAAATTGTATTAATCAATTTGTTGAATGGTGTGGAAAAAATAAATTAACGGTCAATATAGGTAAAACTAAATACATGGGTTTTGGGGGTAAAAAAAGTTTCAGAAACAGTAATCTCCATATTAATGGGGAAAATTTAAAAAGGGTGTATAGCTACAAATATCTAGGCATTATTTTAGACCCGAGACTTAACTATGACATATTTATGAAAAACCAGATGAAAACTGTGGCATTCAGGACATATCAATTAACAAAGATATCAAGATTTTTGAGTACTGAGACATTACTAACAAATTTATAGAGTATATATAATGCCAATTTATGATTATGGGGATATTCTTTATGTAAAATCTAGTAGCACCCTGCTTGAGAAAATGCAGAGGACTCAAAATAGGGTATTGAAAATTTGTTTAAAATTACCCATGAGGACCCACACAAATTTCATCCACATGAAAGCTAAGGTGAATTATCTTTCTGACAGAAGAATGTCTCATGTTTATTTGGAGGGCCATAGGAGATCTTGCAAACAACAGTATATCAAATTCAGTGTGGTCCATACCCGTAGTGCTGATGGAATTCTATTGAATAACAAGCTACCTCATTGTGAATCGTATAAAAGAAGTCTGGAATACACTGTATCAACATTGTGGAATGGTTTGGATCCAGGCAAAAGAAATGTCAGAGACAGAAACTCCTTTAAATTCCTTTTAAAAAAGGAATTGAAAGGATTGATCCTGAAAGAACAGGATTTAGTTGGGTTAGCGTGATTATAATATAAACTGAAATTGTATAGCCTTAGATATCTTAGTATTGATGTGAGTGTGTAACCTGCACAGATATTATACCTCTTGAAACCAAAACAAACTGAACTAATGGATATGGTATTTTTTTAATACATGTTACATATTCATATATCATTACAGTGTATATTTATCATAGTCTTGAGTGCAGATTTCCCACATAACAACATCCACAATATCATTCCTTGTAACGTCCATGTATAGTCCTTGTATATAGCCCAATTATTAAGTATTTTATAATCAGTGTATATATTGACTAAATTCTATTTTCAACTTAACACATATTCTGTAGGGTTGATCATATAATATGTATTATAACAAATTACTAAATCAATTGTATATATTACATTGTGATTTCTGATATATGAGCTATTCATCAACAAATGTAACTAGCCGATTAATATGTTATTAATTATACTTATAAATATTACGGGAAAACATTATTATAAAACGACAGGTGGCTAACGAGAACAGGAGGTGTACTCCCAGCAGCAGCCTATTTGGGGTAGACTTCAATACAAATGGCATTATTACTTTGTCAAGGGGAATGTCTAACGTGATATAATTGTTGTTGTGACATTTTATTACTTACAGATATATATTACTATGGAATCTGTACATTATATTATGCTGATATACTTGTGTAATTGATGTACTATGAAAGTCTACATTCTAAATAAATTTTACAAACTTGAAACTTGAACTTGATTTTAGCTTGGAACCAACAAACAGGAACCAGAAATCGAACCAGAACGTATGATGGAAAATACAGGTAAAACTACCATAATACATTCTGGTTCCTGTCCACTGGTTCCAAGCTACCAGCAGGTATTGCCCAAACCCAGCAAAATCCCAAGTTCAAGGTCATACTGGTTATCACCATAGCCATACTTTGGAAGGATTTGGGAACGAGAGTAGGCCAGAAGACCTCTAGTGCTGGCAGATCATGTAGGATGGGAAGTAGATATCCTCGGGAGGCTCTAGGTAGTGAGTCCTGGTGGTAGTGGTGAGGGCTAGGGAGGAGTCATTGGCTCTTATCTTGTTACATAAGCTGACAAGAACCGCTGGTGTTCTCTTCAGGGATTTAACTATTTTAGGGACAGGACTCACATGGCAACTGACAGCAAGACTGCTGATTCTAGCTCATCTTATCTGACATGCAGCCATATAATGCCAACATGGCATAAATGACTGTTTTTACATAGGCAAGAAGAAGGTCCCCTCAGCGGACAATAATGGTGATTGGCATACACGTCATAGGGGATGCTACACAATCAGAATGTAGCATTAAACAAAGTTTCCTCTTTTGTTCTTGGAGCCATTTTTTTTGTTCAATTACCCAGTGATGGTTTTTACCTGGGCAAGAAGAAGGTCCCATCACAACGGTGATTGGCAGACACGTCATAGTGGACTGTACACAATCAGAATGTAGCATTAAACAAAGTACCTTGGTTTGTTCTCAGAGCCATTAGCAATCCAGTTAGTTCTACTATGTATTGTTTATAGCAGCAATTTAATTGTCACTTACTAAGTTAATCCAGAAAGTTTTTCTTGTTCATCAATCTAGATTCAAAGAAAAAAACTGTATTTTATGACTATGTAACCTGAAACGCACCTTTGTTTCTTTTTGGCCTAACTAGGTCTGGATGTATTCAACTGTTTTCCTCCATGTTGTGTCAAAGACACCACTGCGTACTTACCAGCTTTTCTCATACTGCTACCTGGGTGAGAGGAAATGTACGGCATCAATCCTGGCCAGACTCCTATAGATGGATGTAAGTGCCGGAAGGGGGCGAGGGCATCTGGCTATATATAGCATGCCTTTATGACTGTGACTGTTTTCACAGAATGGGACGTCTATAAATGGACCTCCTTCCTTCAAAAACAACCATAAGTCTTCTTTTCTAAATCTCCTGTACCAGACAAACAATGTTATCTAATGCATACTCCTGTCATTTCTACCTTTGTGGTCAGACAACTTCTGAACACCATGCTTGTTATATTGTCGATTTTGGTATCACAATTCATATACAATTATCAAGAAGGAAAACTCACAGAAAAGACATTCAATATACAAAATTAGGTCGTGAAGAGAGCAGTTGGAAACAAATAGCTTAGGAAGGTTGGATCCTACCATTCCTTGTCTGTAGGTTTAGTCCCCAGTACATTTCCTCCCTTGAGTGGCATCTAGAGCAATTGGCTTAATTACTTTTTGCACAGGACAAGGTTTCCCCATAGTCACCATTATTGGATACAGAATAGACTACCTAAGGGCAACCCTACATAATATAGGAATGTAATCACCAGTTGATAGCATATACCATCCCCTTGCCCGAGTTGAACATCGCATTTAAAATGGCATTATGCATATTTCAGAGTAGATATTGCTATATCGTTCGTAATTATATCAGTAGTCAAAGGATCTAGAAAATTGCAAAGAGAGTTCATGCATTTTTAGATAACAATTTTGACCTGAATTCCTTACCCCCTCCATTTTGTGTCAATGAAAATATAAATTTACTCTACTTTTAAACCTAGTAAACTGATCCCTTGATGGTTCTTTTTTGTTTCCTGAGATAACAGACAGGCATTGTTTTTATTCTTCCAGTGGTGCCTGCTTTAATAGTGGGCCCTAATGTGTCCACAGAGAGGAGTTGGGTTTCAAATCCTACTAATTTGAAAATAATTAATATAATTATGCCAAGAGTGCAATAGATTTTTATCAATTACATCACATCAAGTGGTGTTTAGTGTGAGTTCAACCTACACTATTTTATTTTTCAAGGAGACAACAATATTTTATACTTCACAGGCCCAAACAGGTGTAGCGAGTAATTACAGCGTAAGGACCATCATGAGGTTGAGAATCAAGATGAGGTGTGCTGTAGTTGCAGTAATCCAAAACCTACTCCTACCTTCATCAGTTCCCTTGTCACATTTTAAATAGTTCCTGGACTTGAAATATGTGTATTCCTAAATTATGTATCATTATTAAGACAGATCCTATCTATGTGTTCTGTTTAATCTAGACTTTCTGGAACTGTATTTGACTGGTGTAGGTATGTATGATGTAGATACTCTGTGACCCTAATACTTCAAATTAGCATTGATTCAAGATCTATAATGAAATGGGTAATGGATATTATTTAAGCAAATGAGCCTTCTCATGAAATTGGCAGTATCAGAGTGCCTTTGATCAATGCTATTTGCTAGGATAGAAAATAAAATAAAATACATAGAGAATAATGTGGTTTTCTACCAGTGTTTAAAGGTGGTGTTAGCGCATAACATATTATGAGGGTATATATATATGACATGTACTGGGAAAAGGGACCTTAGTGTACCCTGCACTAGGGTCCCTTTTCGCAGATCGTGTCACATATATGCTTGTCATCTCCTTTCATGGATTTTGTGTCAAAGGCAAAGCTGTAGGGTTGCAGCCAAATTCTATCTTTATCCTGCGAGAAAAGGACAGAGGCATCAAGGTTGTAGATTATCAAAAGTTTTAAGGTAAATTAGGCTCAAATTCTGGAATAATGCATGTATCTAGGGCCGCTAAAGAACCCCCTCCAGGGCCTCAATCTGAGGAACCCTTGGAAACGGAGGTGGGGCACGTTGCCAAGGGCTACAGGGAATTGTTGACATCTTCGCCTGTGATAGGGCTGATAAATAGCCATTTTACTCCTGTTTAGAGTGCAAATAGTTAAGATATGAATTGAGAATTGAAGAGTTTGTATGAAATGTATGGATCTAGAATGACACAACTCTTTTTACCCACAGGCATTAAAGAGAGTAAATCTATCTTTTCATGTTGCCTTGATGTTTTCTAAGATGACAGATAGACATTGTTCTCTTCACACAGTGCTAATGGGGGGCCCTGATGTGTGTGGCACAGAGGTGTAGGATTCCCTACTGACATAAATACATCAATGCATCCCTGCCGAGAGTTCAAAAGAGTTAAATCAATTACATCACATTGAGTGTTTTGAAATATGAGTTCCTAAGATAAAAGAAGCGACACTTGGCTGTAAATGTGATTGACCGCAGGCAAATAGTTTTTTTGTACTTCAGGGGCTCAAGAATGCTTAATGAGTGTTAACAAGACATTCATTTTGCATTTCACTTCAATGGTGTCAAGAAACAAGGTGAGGTTTCTTTGCTGCAGTTACAGCCCATTCCTGGTTTCATCACTTCCTTAAATATGCTATTAATAGACTATTTGTTTGCAGTATGTGCTCATAAAAAGTATTGCTTCAGTATTACCTTAATTATTGATTTTATCTAGCCTTCCTAGAAAGTTTTCTTGAATGACAAGCTCAAAGTTCCTCAGAACACATCAATTTCAATGTAGTCCTAAAATGACAGACACCTTGCACTTACATAAGATTTCGCACTCATTTAAAACCACATATTTAAATCTGATAGTAGAGAAATCAGAGATAATAAATAGCCGCTTTATGCTTTTCTCATAGTGAATCTAACCTCGGAATCTAAGATGAATCATAATATATTAAGATTTAATTAAGATACATGACAAGTTGGACTTCCATCTGAATATCTTGCATGATCTGTACGCTTTAGGTTGAATATCTGAAAGCTCTGTTGCTTCTTAAATCAAATCCTCTTCGAGGGACAAATTGGTGAAAGGTGTAGACTACACTGTTACATTAAGATGTGGCTATTCGTTTCTACATGTGAATTTAGAGAAGGTTTGAAGGTTTATCAAAATACTACAATATTGATAATACGTTGTACTGCATTGTCTTACGTGAGGACATTACATTATTCTACTCTATTGGGATAGCGGAAACCATCCAAACTACATCATAATAATGAGTTCTATTCCTAGCACGCTAGCAAATTGGGTTGTGTTAACTGAAAACTAAATCACTGACATTTACATTTTTTTAAAAAAAGAACCCTACCGTATCTTTATAATTTATATGAAAATATGTTGATTAATTTATAAAAAACTGGCGCGGATACCTGTATATACTTTACTCACTGTACATATATTAAATACAATGCATAAGACCTAGATCAATCACAATTTGTACTGGAAAAACTGAAGTACATTGACCTTTGACCTCGATTGTTACAATGTAACCATAGCAACGACCTCAAACGCCTGCTCAAAGCACTAGCTCAGTATACAAACAATTGTCATAGATATCACCTGATGAAGGCCGATCAAGGCTGAAACGTTGTGATCCTGTATCTAATAATGGTAATAAAAGCCAATTAAAATATAAGTTCTGTCGTTCTAGTTGTGTCTATTATATTTATAATATTCACAATTTTTCCTAGGCACTGTATCATGATTCAGATCCTAGGACGACAAAACCAAACAACAACGTGTCAGTGTGATTGTACAACTACATAAATAATTACCGATACATCGGATTCCCAATCTAGCATCCTTGAATAGGATCCTGACACCTGAGTCCAACCACGGAACATTGTAAATAACTACAAATACTAAATGGCACAACAAAACAACAACACCGTTACACTAAATGTACCAAACTCTGTCCCCGAGACACCAACAGCACCTGTAACTATACCTGCAGAAGCAGTACCTCATTTTAAGATAGCTAGGAAACTAGCCCTTAACTTGAACAAATCAGAACACCACTCAACCTACCTACAAACCTGCCTTACCCGAAACTCCGCCCCTAGAGGCCTACAAGCTAGAGTAGCACCACAAATCCCAGACTCAGATTGGGCCTTCAGCCTCAAGTGGGAACAGGCCCACCAAGAGTTTGGTCTCAAACTCACTAACTTACTACTTGAATACTACAACACCAGAAAAGCCAAACTCAACATTGAAATCAATTCAACAAAAACTAAACTAAGAGAACTATGCGAGCCAGAAGTCCTGACCCACATGGAGAAGATAATCTCCAACATGGAGAAGACACAGACCGAAGCACTACAAGAAAGACGCCAAAGAAAAACAGACGATACAAGAAGTACCAACCAGAGGTCCAGGAGACAGAGGGGCACACCGAACAACAGCCGCAACCCAACCCCAACTCCGTCATCAACCTCTCTAACAAACCTCTAAGTGCTGACCACCTATCAGTACTATCCAAAGGGATGTCATTTGTACCAACTCCAAGAATCCCAAACCACATCCACACAGTAAGAGACACACTACTGTTCAATAGACGTATTAGACTCAAACATTTCTTCCAATATAGTGACAACACTTTTGATCTGAACCCTACCATCCCAACTGAATCAAAAGGTTGGGTACCCCCACCTGGCATTAATGAAGATATTGAAGCCTATACGCAATTCATACTACATGAAATGCTTGATGAACCATCCCCTTCTAGAATCAACAGAAACCTCAACCAAAACCAAATTCTAGCCCTGAGGGACCTAGTCAATGATGACTCCATCACAATCAAACCCGCCGACAAGGGGGGAGCAATTGTGATAATGAACACCAAAGACTACATAATAGAAGCTGAAAGACAGCTCAATGACAAGACCACTTACATGGAAACACACTACGACCGAACTGAATGTGTCACCAGACACATAAAATCAAAACTCAAAGAACTAGCAGATCAAGGCAAACTACCTGAGGGAAGTGTGGATAAACTAATGCCACTGAATGTCAGAACATCACCATTCTACATGCTACCAAAAATTCACAAACCCAACAACCCTGGAAGACCTATTGTATCAGGCATCAACAGCCCCACAGATAAAATCTCTGGAACCATGGAAAAGGTACTCAAACCATTCCTGAAAAAGATCCCCAGTTATCTGAAAGACACAAAGCATTTCTTGAACATCATACAAGATCATCATGTACTACATGAAGACGAATTCCTACTCACAATTGATGTCAGCTCCCTCTACACCTCAATCCCGCATGACGAAGGCTTGGAGGCTGTGAACACAGCCCTGTCTTCCATGCACAACCCAGGGCTCTCGGCTGAAGTAGGCACCAAACTGACATCACTAGTACTGAAAAACAACACTTTCAAGTTCAATGACAGATTCTTCACTCAGAGACAAGGCACAGCAATGGGGACCAAAATGGCCCCCACATACGCCAACATATTCATGGATCAACTAGAGAGAAATCTACTCTCAAAATCTGAGATACAACCCACTTGTTGGAAAAGATACATTGATGACATCTTTGCAATCTTCCGGTGCACGGAAGATGAACTTCTGACATTCTTGGAAAACCTGAACCACCACCACCCCACAATCAAGTTCACCTATGAATACAGCCCAACTACAATCAACTACTTGGACACAACAGTGTACATAGACAAAGACAGAAAATTACAGACTAAAGTCTACAAAAAACCAACTGATGCAGATTTATATCTACATTACACGTCCTACCATCCCCTCAACCAGAAAAACTCCATATGCTATGGCCTAGCCACTAGATACAGGATGATCTGCAGTGAATTGATTGAATTTGAGAAATCATGCACTCACCTGATCAAAATGCTCACTCTGAGGGGCCACCACCACAACAAACTTCTGGAAGCCGTCCAGCGCGCCAGATCCCTAGATCGTTCAGATCTACTGAAACCAAAGGAAAACACCAACAAGAAGGTCATTCCCTTTGTCATACAATACAACCCAAGCAACATCAGAGCAAAGGAGCTAGTAAAGAATGCTTCTAATCTGTTGAAACCCCGAAATGACACGAGACGCTTCAGAGAGAACAAGATAATTGTAGCTTTCAAAAAAGGCCCAAATCTACGTGACATACTGTCACACTCTGAGTTCCCAAAACCCAAACCCAACCACGGATCACACCCTTGCTACACAGAGAGGTGCAAAGTGTGCCCGCATGTAGTCCGCACATCTACATTAAATCACAAAGGAAAATCCTACAAAGTTGTAGGAAAAATTACTTGCCAAACAAGAAGCGTAGTCTACGCCGTCCAATGCCCGGTTTGTAAAAAACTTTACATCGGGGAATCCGGCCGCAGGGTCGGGGAACGTGTCAAAGAACACATCGATGCCATCAGACTTCATGACACACGCTCACATGTCGCCCAACACTTCATTGACCACGATGCCCAGTACATGGAGACTTCAGTCTTCTATTTAGACAGCTCTGCTGCCAATAAAAACATCAGACTCCGCCTAGAGGAGTCTTGGATCCGAATTGTCGGCACTTTTCACCCGGACGGCATAAACAGGAAGTTGTAGAAACCCCCGCATCCCATAATTTCCGCGGCGCTACTATGACGTCACCAACCTGACCTACTTTGCTATAGAAACTCCGCTTCAATCCCCCATAAATAGAACGGGATTCCCCAACCGCCGTTCATTCAAAGACGACGCCCGCTCGAGTACACAACCAAAACAACAACAAAACATGGACGAATGGCAAACTTGCGCCGCTGGCTGTGGCCAATGGTTCCCAAATAGACAATCGATGTCACGACATCTCAACAAGAAACACATCGGTGATAAACCAGTCAAATTTCAAAGTAAGTTCCCTTGCTACCTTTGCCTAAAAAGCTTCTCACGTTCAACAAATCTACGTCGCCACCAAATCTCCCAACACAAAACTGTATTACCAACTCCAGAACCATCGTACAAATTGATAAATACATTAAAGGTGAATATTCCTAAAACCAAATCACCAATGATCACAGCAAACAAACTACCAGTATTTAGAATTGTCTACCTTCCCACACGTTGCAGGCAAGAGTCAATTGACCGACACCGACAACGTGAAGACCGACACAGACAAACCAAAGACCGACAACTTGAGTGTGATCAGTGATAAAATCAAGAATTCTACAAATGCCAAACCTAAACAACGCCGTGCGGTACTCATTGAAAATGAACCAAACCCCTGTGTTAGGAAGAATTCCAGACATGAACACCCACTGAATGTAATCATGAGGAATGGGCTAAATAAGAAGAAGGCTAAAATAACACCAAAATTTATTGACACCGACTCAGACTCTTCTGATGATGACAGCAAAGAAGTCACCTCTCTGCCTAAACCGACCATAGTCAAATCTCCTACTGCCTCCAGTTCCAAAACTGAAGACTCAACTTGCATGAAACAACAAGTACCCATACTAAACATGCCCTTGGACCTAAGTGAAACATCAATCAAACAATTAAAAGAGGATTTATTTACTACTGACAGTAGCGATTCTGAGGAGGAACCCACCACAAGTAGGCCTACACCTGTGGTCTCTACCACTCCAACTACGTCACCAGTCGAGGAAGCCAAAACCTCGACACCAACTCCAGAAAACGACCTTTTGGAAATAGACACATCTGACTGCAGCCCACCTGCCAGCTTGAGCCCCAGCAATTCAAGTGTCACCAGCACCAACAGCCACCAACCCAGCAAGAAGAGGAAACTGGACAACCAAGATACTGAAATATATGTTCCAATTCCTAAGATTAAATCTAAGATTGTCATTCCGCCATATGTCCCAACGCCAATAGTCAAGACAAGTAGTTCCTCGACACAAACTGACTATGACCCGAAATTCTATCATAGAACAGTGCTAGCAAAAGATGTACTAAAGGATATTTATTATACTATCAATAACATTGACCAGAACATGGGGACCTACCTGCGCCGTCGCATGGAGCATGTAGGTATCCTACATCCTAAGTAAAAAACCATTTTGTCAAAACTTGACATCACAAATAATCATACTTGTATGAGGGTTTTTTAAAAAAAGAACCCTACCGTATCTTTATAATTTATATGAAAATATGTTGATTAATTTATAAAAAACTGGCGCGGATACCTGTATATACTTTACTCACTGTGCATATATTAAATACAATGCATAAGACCTAGATCAATCACAATTTGTACTGGAAAAACTGAAGTACATTGACCTTTGACCTCGATTGTTACAATGTAACCATAGCAACGACCTCAAACGCCTGCTCAAAGCACTAGCTCAGTATACAAACAATTGTCATAGATATCACCTGATGAAGGCCGATCAAGGCTGAAACGTTGTGATCCTGTATCTAATAATGGTAATAAAAGCCAATTAAAATATAAGTTCTGTCGTTCTAGTTGTGTCTATTATATTTATAATATTTACATTTGTTATTTTGTTAATGTTTCCAGTCCCTAACTGACTTTCCCCATAATATATTGAATCTGTTCCATTTTAGACAGGAGACAGTATTGGAATCCTTGAACAACTCAGCAATGATATTATTTTGATTATTCATACCTCTTCAGGGTGTATTCTATTGTTTCGAATTTGCTGTGACTCTGTTACCATATTGATGTACTTGTTAACAAATATTGTCAAACTGACTGAATCACAGCTGATATAAAAAATAAAAACTTCAGTCTGATAAGGCCATGGTCTGAATAACATAGAATGATGCAAATAATAATATATCCCACATTTGAATGTTACGCTGCAATATATGCGGTACAGCTTTAACATACATATAGGATCTCTGCACCAAAGCAGGACAACAAATGACAGGTAAAACCATTTTTTGAGAAGATACATCATTGGTAATTCATGTTTGAAATGATGTGTCTTAACCATACATCTCAAATCTTCTGTTGTTCGATGCCAAAAAAGATCATCTTGAAATGAACTAAATAACTAATTCTAATTGCTCTTACCAGTATTACCACTGGGTTTAATAATGCTATCATTTTGATCCAGTGAGATCAAAAACCGATTCAACTCTTCATCAAGACACCATTAGAAAGGGAAACTTCTTGGGTGGAAAGTGAGAAGTGTTTGAGATTCATACCTACTTTGAAAGTCATGAAAGTTGGAGGGAGACCAGTGGAAATTGACTCTAGTTTTGGCAGAAATCTACCTTCACTTAACATTAAGATTGGTGATACTACACTAGAGGAAGTTGCTGAATATAAATACTTAGGTGCAATTATCGACAGCTGCTTATCTTTTAAGAGCCATGTGAAAAGTTTGATTAGTATCATGAGCCATAAGCTATATCTCCTAGCGAAAATTAGAAGATTCTTGGATGTATCTCCTGTATAAACAGATGATTGTACCATATGCTGACTATGCCCACTTTTTGATAGACTGTACAACCTATGACCTAAGCAAAAAAGCCACAAGGTTACAAGACAGAGGTCTAAGGATAGCGAGATATGGTGACAGCTATGAACGCTGCTCAGTCAGTGCTCTTCATGATTATTTCAATATACCAACTTTATCTGAAAGAAGGTTTGAACAATTGCTGTGCTTGGCCTACAAGAACTTGGGTACAGGGTCCAGGGTCACTGAAAATGAAAGACCCACCAGTGGTGACCAGAAGGTCAAGCTACCGAGCAGACAACTCATTTATAAATCCCTAAATAAATGTCCCATGCTATCTTACGGTGGTCTCTATTACAAACAACCTATGAAAGGTTTATTTACTACTACATAATAAACTTTTATTACCCAAGCCTGCCTCCTCTTCTACATTAAAGCTACCGGGGATTAATAATGATGTCAATCGAAGTATGTAATAAAAACAATTCAAACTCAAACTCAAACTCAACTTAAGTAAGAGGAGTTACAGTTACAGTTCATTGTTACTCTGTCCAATATGTAGCTTGCCAATTATGTCCAGCAGATAATCCTTAAGTAGAGAATTAATTTTACATACTCTGCCCACATGAAGCACTGGAACGGTGTGCCATTATATATCACTATCTTAGTCATTTGATAGACAATAGATGGCTCCAGTCGTAGCATTTGATGTTTTTTCTGAAAGGCTGAAGCCATCATAATCCATCGGTGGATCACAGCAGCTAATGAAATGCTGTTGGAATCTAGTCAGAATTCATGCAGTTGGAATCTAGTCAGCACCAAACATCTGCTGGAGAGTGATGTCAAGGCTTGTTGAATTCAGACAAACTGATACTACTGCCTCAAATTAGATATGACATTGTCACCGAAATTGCTGGTCTGCAGTCATACTTCAAAATTCAAAATAGACCTACAAGCATCAATACTGATTAAAAGGGTTAAATAAGTACCATGGGTGCCACTAAAAGAAGAGGAATAACACAAATTGAATTTGCTGGTGATAACCAGTGGGCATAAAATTCAGTTCAACATTGAATAAATGTTGAATCAACATTGAAACCATTAAATCAATGTTGTACCAATGTTCTGTGCCCACCGGGCAATATGGTTTTCAAAAGATTTCCCTGAAAGGTGAGCCTATGATGAACTCAATAGAGTCATGTAGACTCAGTCGCTGCTTGGCCAGCCATTCTATCAATTATTGTAGATGAAAGACTAAAAAAGGTAAGCGCAGTATTTCTTTTGTTGCCATGATGCATGAATCAGAACCTTCTGGCAATCAACCTGTTCTGCGGCCAGCCAGTTCTTTTTTTTCAACATCCTGCTTAGATAAAATAGCCAGAACCTTGTTTTTGAAAAACTAAGTAGTTTGTTACTTGCTACAGGCAAGTAGGGGAGAGAGGGGCACGTTGAACCACTTCTGCACATTTATTTTTTTCCTGACCACATCAAGGTCATGTGAACTTTGATGTTGCATCTAGCAGCTACCTTATATCGTTGCGCTATATGCTGACCTATGGCAAAGCAAGTATGGACATTTTTTGTATTTCTTTTGATTTTTTGAAAATTAAATCTTTGGGTGGTTCAATGTGCCCCATGCCCTGGGCAGGTTGACCCACCCACTGAGGCACATTGAACCACTCATATTAAAAAGTTCAAACAATCAGTAATATGGATAATCTCTCACCTACAAGCTGACAAGGTTAGGCTGCCCTCTGGTGAGGAGCAGTGATACCTTGTCCCTCTATGCACTGCAATGATCAGATGCCTTGTGTTAAATAATGGAACTAGTCCTTCAAGGCAGAGGTTGGGGCACCTTGAGCATGGTTCGAGGTGCCCCGTTTTTTTATGGTTCAATGTACCCCATGCAGAAGATTGTAGATAAGGTTGAAGTAATTCAGATTACGTAACACACTCAGGAGTAAAATCAGGTTCTACTCAAGCATTGAGATGTATACTTTGACCTGTATAAAGATCTTAGGCCAGCTATGTTTTTCTATGACATGAGAACAAAAGTTCAACGATTGCAAATATCTACTTTCAAGGGCATAAATCCTTTAATGTTGTTTAGTTTTCCCTCCGGCATTCCAAACCAGACATGATGCTGCTTCTCTGAACTGTCTATAAAAAGGGGTGATGTGGTAAGAAAACTGCTGAAAAATTCCCAAAGGAATAGCAAAGAGAGCGAGTGGTTCAATGTGCCCAGGTGGTCAAGGTGCCCCTCTCTCCCCTACTAACTTCACTTCACTGATATAGATATCTTCCGGTACATGCCTCAAAATAACTGTTCTCAGGAACTGAGAGAAAAACAGCAATGAATGAAGTACTTGGCTAAAGGCGTCCTTGTGTTCCGGGCAGGATGTTCCAGCTATTGTCAAGGTTGGCACAGTTGAGGGCTGTCCTGTTCTGTAATGGACTGTATGCACTGGGAGCACTCTGCAATTTGTCTAAAAGGTATGACAAGAGGCCTCATCAGACATCCTTTGTTTATCAAATGTGGAGAGGTCCATGTTTTTTAGAGTGGTCCATGTTTAACTCTATTAGGGAGACATCTGATGTCCTTTGCCATGGGGCAACTCGCTAGGAATCACGGCAATCCTTTGGGTCGTATTGCTCCCAATACAGCACTTCTTAGTGAATTGCAAGGGCACATCCATAAAAAGTGATGACTTATGTTGCTTTAGCACAACATCCCATACTTAGTTTTTTTGAAGGTTCAATTCCCAGTCCACATGTACAGGTTCAAATAGAACTCATTTAGCTAAGAGGGGAAAGGTATGTAGGCAGCTCATGTTTATTTCAATTAAAACCCTTAGATGGGTAAGCACTATCTTATACAAAAGCAGGATAAAGCCCGTCACCCCAATTAACCTTAGACTTTAAAGGCCACCCACTGTAGAGTGTCTTATTTACTTTAAGTTATAGCTTTTGGGATAAGGTAAGATTACAGTATTATTTTGGATGTATTCAGGAGGAGAGAACCTTCTTCTAAAAAGCAGCAGTAAAAGTGTTCCAATAGTACTTTAGAATCAATGTTGCTTAAAGTACAGCCTGTGGTGCTTTGATACAACACTATATATATTTTTGCATTGTGTTCATGTAAATTATATTGCTCCTCAATTCCACACCACTGGTCATCAACAAAGAGTGCTTTATTTCTTATTGAGAACAATCAACCCTAATATTAAAGCTGAAATTAAAACATAACCTTTCTTTGAATAGCACCACATCTTTGCACTTAAACCAAAAGTCGGATCATTCTGAATTCATAAACGCATTTCAATGAACATACCAAAGTCTTGCAAGTAAATACTATAATCATATTAGAGTACTTTGGCATTTTAAGGTCTAGCTGCTTATACAGGTACTGACGGCTTATACTGCTACTTAAGTGTACAAGTAGGGTGACCTTAGGTTGTTATGTTATCCTCTCCTTTGCCTCTGTGAAAATCAGCCATTCCTATGCTACACCATTGCTGCATTTGTCTTCTGGTTTAAGAACCGTCAAGCAATTCCCTAGAGGATGAGTCCATAACCTATCCCTTACTTTATTCTAACAGGACATAATATATACCTCTTCTTCACAGAACTGAACCAGATATAGTGGGTGGGTGCTGCTTAAAAGGTGCCTCATATTGTACATGATATGCAGTCTTTGTGAAAACATGCAGGACAGTGGCAATGTCCTCCTAAAATGCCATCAGTCCTGCTGATTGACAAGTGCAGCAGGACCGAATGTCCAGCCACTTGTTGGGCTTTTCTGAACTAAGATAATTTAGTCTCTAAACCTGAAATATGTTTGTCAATATACTCTGTACATCGATGTATTTAGCCTGATTTAGTTAAGGATGATTACAAATAAAATGTTTTTTCAAAGGACAAAAAAGTTCATAAATTGTCAGATATGTGGCTATCAGGTCCTTGAAAATGTAGACGGTCCTGCAACATTGAAAATCTGAAGGACCAAATGTCCTGTGGGATGAAACAGTTTTCGCAAAGACTGGACAAGAAGCTGTGATGTTTCCCCCCATAAATATCACAGATGAAAGAAGAAAACTTTACAAAATATTTACTCTGAAAAAAAAGCTATTTGGTAAGACCCATATGTGAAAGGTAGATAGCAACTAGTATTTAAAGTTGGAAAAAATACAGCAGAAAAAAAAAAACTTACTGAAGATCTTGCTCATCTTAATAATGATGTTCCCTGAATATGCCACGTCATGGTTATGGCGAAACCTGTTATTCAGATTGAATGAGCCACAACTCGTACCTGCTATGTGATATGAAGTCATGTTCCTAAAGTAGTAAAACCCCTGAGGGGAGCAGCACAGGTTTTTGTCAGCTACAGTAACAAGATAGCAGCTATTATCTCACCCCTTGCCCTCACCACTACCACTACCACATCCCCTACCAAGAAACCTCATGAATAGCTCTGCAGAGGCAATCTACTTGCCCTTCCAGTTACCTCTTTCGCTGTCAGTATTATTATATAGACAGATATATACAGAGGAAACCCAAGGAACTGTTATAATAAGTTGAATATGAGAAGAAGCCACACCGTTAAGATTTTTTTTTCATACGATCTTGGGCTGTATATATGTATTACAGAACAGGGAGGTTTCATATATGCCACTTTCAAGTAACACCTTATCGTTTTGTATTGTATAGTCGTCATAGTTTTGTCATGTCACATGGGCAGGAGAATTATGTTAAAGGTCTTTCAGTTGGTTTTTTTTTTCAGTGTGCATTTTTTTTTTTTAGTATTTTCTCAAACATTGTATTGGCAAATTACCTAGTAGTACTATAATATCGTACTGTGAACTAAAGGCACATGTGCCATAAGCATGGCATGCAGCTAGACGAACTGTTCACACTATGTGGTAATTATATGCAGATGAGAACCACTAGATTAAGTAGCAAATTTATTATTTACAAATAAGTTTGGCATACTTGTTATTGGACTATTCTAGTTATGAAGAATGACATTTTCAGGATGACATTTCTCACTAATGAGACAAGCTGCTACCTATGTATCATACTGTGCTAGTATAGCTACCATACACCAGGTCTACGCAGCACCTCAGTCAGGCCATCTATCTCCATCCTCCATGAATCATCTGTCAAAAACAAGTAGACACATATCCCGGCAAAGAGCGATGAGTTATCATGGCCCTTTACCCTTTGAGGAGAGCTTTCTTGCACCAATGCACCAATGTAGCCCTTGCAAGGAACTCCCTGAAACTGCATTGGTGCATCTTGCAGACACTCTCTGATGGTACGAACCCCTGTAGTCTCAGTACAATACTTTATTAGGAGTGAAGCAATTTCCTTCTAGTTCTTTCTATAACACCTTTGTTGCATGTTTGGGTACAATTTCAGTCACCGTAGGCAGTTGACTTTCAGGGAAGATGTGTGTTTTTCACAACACAGATTAACAGATAGATGTGGTTAACTGTGGCGGATATGGGGTGTCAGGGGTACAGTCTGCCTCCCTGTAGGGGAGCTAGTCGTGGGCGTATCACACAGACCAGGAGTAATTGACCTGTCTAAAGCCGACACGCTCATTCAGACAACAGTACAAAAAGAGGTTAGCCTCCACTTGCCATATCTACTATGGTCGTTCAGCTTTTCACCTCTGCACCATGTAGATGTTAGGCAGGTACAGGCAGCATTACATCCCCTATGGCCCCATTGCATGAGTAGTCACACAGGATGACAATATAGGCCTGATGAAGGTAGCAGTTTGCACGCAGTGTTAGCGTGAGGGAGGTATAAAGGGCCGGTTTTGTATCATAATGGGTTGTTTTTATACAATATTTTATACTGACTTTTGAGTAAGTGTGGCACCCAAAAAAGACCTGAACCTAGGAGAGTTGTGAATTTAAAGGATACCCGCTACACAAGTTTTCATTTCCTCTAACTTAGAGCTTATAGGATAAAGTAAGATGAAAAGAGGAAGTTCATTAGAAACAGGAGGGAATGAAGGCATCATCGTTTATCAATCAAAGCCCAGGACCTATGCCATTTTTTAAAGTGGCATCTTATTGACAATGACCAACACTAGAGGGCATTGCTATGACACCCAGGTTATCCCTTGCCCCTTGTTCTTTCCCCTTTGACTACCATATTGTACCATATTGGGGAGTTTCCATTTGAACATCTTATTATAGCCATCACTGCACTGCCGACTACGTGACTGGCTGCTATCACATACCCTGCTTTCCCAGGACCAGTATAGCACACACCTCATCTCCCCACCACATATAATAAAGTAACCACACAAAGGTGGAGGGTGGGCACTATAATGCAACAAAATGACTTCATAATAGCTATTACTAATTGCTAGGGGCCAGGACACCAAAACCAGTAGAGGATGATGGTAATAATGCATACAGGGGTAATGCCCGAGTGGTGCTGGTAGGTGAGGCCCTAGACCTTACCTCTGCACATCCTTAAATATTTGTCAGTACCATTGATAATGTATCTACAACTATTTTGAAATAGGTATTGACTAATCATGACAACCCTTGGCATTTTGAGCTGCAACTTTCAGAAATCATTCAGATAATGACCATACTTATAACCAGTCTGGAATTTGATTCATACAATTCCTCGTCTAGCTAACATTGTACTGTCTGATGTCTGCAAACCGTGTCTTCTTATGATCACATGTATGAATATATATATAGATGACATTATTGTGAGAGTGGTTTTGGTGACAATGACACTGACTTTTATGAGTGTGTAGATGTAACCTGCATAAAAAAGCCAGGGCTGGATTAAAGCCCAGATTAGTGAAGACCCAGGCCCGATTGGCCCAGGGCCCAGGATATTGCACTGCTTTACTACCCTTTGTTATTTGGATAATCCAATCACTAGAGTCAGTGGGCGTACCGCAGTACTACTCACACTTACTGAGAATGCAACCTCAGACTGATTACAAGGCTCCATACATCAGCATGTGGTAGAGCTTACACTAGCAGACACTGCATGGGGATCACCTACTGCATTGTCTGAGTCTGTACTATGTTGGCCAACAAGGCTCACTCAAAAAAAGCAGCATGACCTTTTTTGAAAAAAAAACTCTTCACTATAAAAGTGGGTGGACATTTTTTAACATTGAAAATAGTTGCTGTCAACTGTCAACAGCGGAAATTGTTGCTGTCAAGCGTCAACTTTTTCAACATTCTGCTCTCCAACACATTCTGCAATTAACAAATGAGATGAGCCTTTTACTCCTGAAAAAAAAAAGTTATCTTTTTTTTTTAAATTTCATAGTACCTTTTTTTGGAATGAGCCTTGTCGGCCACCTTAGAGTACACAGTTGCAAGTACATTGTGCTTATAATACAGTACTATACAAATAAGGTAAATATCCTCAATCCAGTGTCCCTGTCCTGAGCAGTTTAATCCAATGTTTTGAATCAACCCTTTTAGGGGTCACAACCAGATTTATGTGCTTATGCTCCAAGGTTGACAAATTCCCCAAGTTATTGACCTTTTGTATTCAAATTAAATTCACGCTTTTGAATTACTATAGCATAGATCAAGTTTTTGGCAAAAGGCAACCCTAGCATCCCTATTTATCAGTGGTAACAGAACAAAGGCTGTATCTACCTGAGCAAACAGAAGGACCCGCTGTTTGGTGAACTCTACACAACCAGACTGCAGCATAAGACGAAGTACCTGGGTTATTAGCAGTCCTCACAGTTCTTACATCAAATTGACCCAACCAAACAGAAAATGGATTGCCACTAACTAATGAGATCAGATATAGCCTCAGGTGAGCAGCAAGTAGCCCAAGGCATGGCTCTCTATAATGGTTGTGGAAACACAAGGCTTTCTGTGGGAAATTCCCCCAGACCCTGTTGAGTGATTGAGTTATGTTTGATAGTTAGTAACCTCTCATTGTAATGTTCAAAGCATACTAAACAAAATGTTTTTTTCCCGTCCCCTAGCTCTGTCCAGTCAGTGGGCATTTAAGTCCTGCTAAAGGTCATCAGTCACACAACTTAGTAAAAAAACAAATGATTATTTCCTGTTGACTAGATATTATATGGCAACATGACCGGATGGCCTCTAGTGGTGGCAGATCATGTAGAATGGGAAGTAGATATCCTCTGGAGGTTCTATGTCCTCTTGGTAGAGGATCCCTGGTGGTAGTGGTGAGGGCTAGGGAGAAGTCATTGGCTCCTATCTTGCTACTCAAGTTGAGCCAATGGTGCTCTGTTCAGGGATTTAACTATTAAATAGGGACAGGCCTAGGACTCACATGGCAACTGACAGCAAGACTGCTGATTCTAGCTCACCTTATCTGACATGCAGCCATAAAATGCTAACATGACATAAATGATGGTATTTACCTGGGCAAGAAGAAGGTCCCTTCAGCTGACAATAATGGTGATTGGCAGACACGTCATAGTGGATGTAACACAATCAGAATGTAGCATTAAACAAAGTATCTTGTTTTGTTCTCAGAGTCATTAGCAGTCCAATTAGTTCTACTATATATTGTTTATAGCAGCAATTGCATTGTCACTTACTAGGTTAATCCCAAATTATAATTCTTTTGTTCAATAACCCAGTGATGAGTTCTCAATAATCAATTTAAATTAATAGAAAAAAAACAATCTTTAAAGGTGGACACTTTACTTTAAATTGAGAGATGAAAACGGACAATCTTTTGGTCAATATGGATTTAACAGAACTGCAAATAAAGTTTCTGGTTATGCAGTTCTATTCACGTCTCCTGCTAATGGATAGCTTGAACAGTTCTCCTTTTTGTTAATATCCCAGACACTGTCTGCTTATTTTGGAGCATAAGGAACGACACACCGTGATTCCATTTATTTATTGGAAATTGACTCAGCCTTCAGGGGTTTTACTTCTTTTGGGACATAACTTCCCATGGCGTGTGACAGGAGAGCTGCTAATTTCAGTTACCTTATTAGAAAAAAACAGGTAGCCAGAGTTACTTCAGATGTTACGTATTTAGTAATCATTGGAAGATCAAGTAGCATTCTGAGCCTTTAACTGCTGAAATTTATGATATAAATTGTAATTGACTCAATTTATTGTTTACAAGTTTATGTATCATGAATATCTCATATGGGTCAAACTTAGTTGATATACTAGATGATATATAATATGGCAAATTAAAACTCTATGAGAGCTCGACACTCCAAGAACAATATGTTACGCGTACACACTTATCAACACACTTTTCTGCAGCCACTTTTAAAACACATTTACACATCCATACACTACACACCCTTTGCGAAAGTGTGTTGATCTCAAAAGTATGTTGCAAATTTGTGCGCGTAACTCCTTATGCATGTTCCCGCAACACACAGTTCTGAGAGTATAAAGGGACATGGTAATATATTAACCGGATAATTGGAAAGATTATCTTTTTTTTAACATACATCCCACACACTCTCATTTTAGTTTTCTTGTGGGAGCAAGAGTGAGTGCATAACAAGTCTGATTCCCGGAATTCAGAGTGATTCATTGAACAATAAGGGAACTAAGTGGCAGGCCAAGGAGCAAAGGAAACTTGAGAAAAAAAGTTTTGGCTGCTACTGCCCATTACATTTTGCTTGCCCCACCATAAAACAGACCTTGTCGTCCTTAACCGGCTTTATACTACTCATCCCAAAAAAAAAGATGCCCGCTGGAAATTAACTTATCCCTCTGTTAACTCCTAATACAGTAATTTATATCAACCAATACCAAAAAGGACATTATTCACCTTCCTATTTGACTACCTTTAGTAAATTGACTCTGAAAAAAGTCAAATGATGTTAATCATTTCAGTGATCTCCAGGTTTGGTCTGGCGGTAGTGCAACTTGAACCCATGTAATTCTTTTGTAGCAAGTATCTAAAGAATGAGTAGATGAGATTTGCCCAAGCGATAGGCTGGTCTAGTAAGTATGTGGACTCCTTAGTATATTACATTATACACATTACAAGTAGAGGTATACTCCCTCTTTAAATATATTTAGTGTCAAACAATTCTTAAAATTAGAGACGGTTTAAAAACGAATATTGATTAGCAGTGTGGTTAGGAAATATAAAATGAAATAGAAAGAGGAATGATGGATGATTTGCAGTGATGTGTATTTGCCTACTGAAAGAGGAACAACCTCCTCTACCATAAAATGGTAGGGTTCATTAATTCTACTTTCAAATGATTTTAAATGAGCAATTGGGCCTCAAGGCCCTCGGGAGGCTAGTTCTCTCAAGGCAGAAGGGAAGCGTTTATTGAGAGTATCTTTAAAGAGATCCGTGGCTCTCCACTAGGTTAACAGTGTTGGTTGCTAACCATTGTGATTCTTTACATCCTCTGTTCTACCTTTTTTCATTATTTCAGGTATCCTGAGGGAGTTATTGTGGTTGGCATGTCCTTGACCCCCAGAATGGTTTTACATGTCTGTTGCTGTCTCAGATTTGATGTCTAATAAGACATACATATTGGCCAATTAGAAATAGGCTTGATGCATGTAAATGCCAGTGGATGAGGTTGGGGTATATGAAGGTATCTTGTCTCATCACATTATCTTGGCCATAGTGCTAGTGGTATATTTCAGCTGTCAATAGACTGGCTTAGTGTGTGCTGCCTATGTGACACCCCACCATCAGAGCCTGCTTAATGAGTATCCAGATAATACCGCTATAGTCTGTCAGACAGCCAAATTTTAACGATATCATCAAAAATGTGACGATCATAATGCTATCTTTAAAAGCAATTGGTATCATAGTATTCCCTTAGATAGAAACTTGCAATGATTACTAAAAAGGGATCATTATCATGGCATTTCTTAAGGAGAAATCATTAAAATTTGCTGTGCAAAAGCCCCCTGGGGATATATGTACAACTTGCTCATCAATGCGTATGTTCCCTAAGCAAGATAAGGAAAGATGATTAGCCACCATGCTTTGATTATAATTTCCTATTTCTGTGTCTTTAAACAACTGAATCATTAAGTGGGTTTCATGAAACTGAGGCTTCTTAATTTCAAATGGTGAAAAGCCCATTGACTTTCAGCCGTGATCAATTACTAATATTGATTGTGGATCAGGGAGATTTTGATTTTCACCTCTCTTTGGATTGACCCGCGAAGCCTTTTGATGCCCCACTTGTAATTTTCATATCCTGATTTAGATTAATGCCTGCAGTTGACACCTCAATTGAATAACAAGTGATTATGCCCTGTTGATGAACTAAGGTGATCATCGTATTCACCTAACGTGATTAATTAGTTTGAGGGCAAAACTAGTTTGAATATTTAAAGCTTATACAGTCACCTTAAGTCTGAAATCCCCCAAAAACAAATCTAGGAGAGGAAAAGTTTCCTTTTCTCCTCAGCTCCCCGTTTTCTATTCATTAAGACCAAAAATAAAGGTTTGTTTCAGGTTACCCGACCCTACCTAGCAAAGCGAACCCGTCCCAAGATATTTGAATCCAATTTTGAAAAAAAAAAACATGTGATTTCTGGCCTATTTCAGAGTTGATTTGATAGTCCATGAGTTGATGCTGTTCTCGGCAAATTAGTACTAAAGTTTGCAAGTAATTTTTTGGCTACTTTTCTGGCAAAAGTAAAAGAAATAAAAATAAAATCCGACCTACCTTACCTAGATTTGCAGACTATGTAACCTTTAACACACCCTTGTTTCTTTTTGGCCTAACAAGGTATTCAACTGTTTTCCTCCATGTTGTGTCAAAGACACCACTGCGTACTTACCAACTTTTCTCATACTGCTACCTGGGTGAGAGGAAATCTACGGCATCAATCCTGGCCAGACTCCTATAGATGGGTGTAAGTGCCGGAAGGGGGCGAGGGTGTCTGGCTATATATAGCATGCTTTCATGACTGTGACTGTTTTCACAGAATGGGACGTCTATAAATGGACCTCCTTCCTTCAAAAACAACCATAAGTCTATTTTTCTAAATCTCCTGTACCAGACAAACAATGTTATCTAATGCATACTCCTGTCATTTCTACCTTTGTGGTCTGACAACTTCTGAACACCATGCTTGTTATGCTGTCGATTTTGGTATCACAATTCATACACAATTATCAAGCAGGAAAACTCACAGAAAATACATTCAATATACAAAATTAGGTAGTGAAGAGAGCAGTTGGAAACAAATAGCCTGGGAAGGTTGGATCCCTAACATTCCCTGTTTGTAGGTTTAGTCCCCAGTACATTTCCTCCCTTGAGTGGCATCTAGAGCAATTGGCTTAATTACCTTTTGCACAGGACAAGGTTTCCCCATAGTCACCAATTTTGGATACAGAATAGACTACCCAAGGGCAAGCCTACATAATATAGGAATGTAATCATCCATTGATAGAATATACCATCCCCTTGCCCAAGTTAAACATCCTATTTCAAATGGCATCATGCATATTTCAGAGAAGATCTTGCTATATCGTTTGTTATAACATCAAAAATCAAAGGATCTAGAAAATTGCAAAGAGAGTTCATGCATTTTTAGATAACAATTTTGACATGATTTCCTAACCCTATCCATTTTGTGTCAATGAAAATACAAATTTACTCTACTTTTAAACCAAGTAAAATGATCCCTTGATGGCTCTTTTTTGTTTCCTGAGATAACAGACAGGCATTGTTTTTATTCTGCCAGTGGTGCCTACGTTAATAATGGGCCTAATGTGTCCACAGAGAAGAGTCAGGTTTCAAATCCTACTGATTTAAAAATAACTAATATAATCATGTCAAGAGTGCAATAGAGTTAAATCAATTACATCACATCAAGTGGTGTTTAGTGTGAGTTCCCAAGATAAAATAACGTACATCATGTTATTTTTCAAGGAGACAACAATATTTTGTACTTCACAGGCCCAAACAGGTGTAAAGAGTAATTACAGCGTAAGGACCATCATGAGGTGAAGAAATGAGATGAGGTGTGCTGTAATTGCAATAATCCAAAACCTACTCCTACCTTCATCAGTTCCCTTGTCACATTTTAAATAGTTACTGGACTTGAAATATGTGTATTCCTAAATTATGTATCATTATTAAGACAGATCCTATCTATGTATTCTCTTTAATCTAGACTTTCTGGAACTGTATTTGACTGGTGTAGGTATGTATGATGTAGATACTCTGTGACCCTAATACTTCAAATTAGCATTGATTCAACCACGATTAGAATACTGTAATTGATCCTCTAAAGAGGATGTGTACTGCACAGAGCATGATCAAATCCTGACTATGATAATATGGTGAATCTCTACATAAAGATGAGAGCAAGGATCATACAATGCATTAGCCATCACTTTGATTGATCATCTAAGATCTATAATGAAATGGGTAATGGATATTATTTAAGCAAATGAGCCTTCTTATGAAATTGGCAGTATCTACAGTGGCCCAGAAGGGCCAAATGGAATCAATTCAAAACGTGAAAGTTGAAACTCAAAACGGGAAAGTTGAAACTCAAAACGTGAAAGTTGAAACTCTAAACGCGAAAGTTTCAACTTTCACGTTTTGAATTGATCCCATTTGGCCCTTCTGGGCCACTGTAAGTATCAGAGTGCCTTTGATCAATGCTATTTGCTAGGATAGAAAATTAAAAAAAATACATAAAGAATAATGTGGTTTTCTACCAGTGTTTAAAGGTGGTGTTAGCGCATAACATATTATGAGGGTATATATATATGGGTGGGGGTCCAGAAAATGTCCATTTTCAGTGAAAAACAATAATATTTCTGAATTGCCCAAATGTTGTAGCAGATTTGTCTATATATAAAGGAGGCAATGAACCATCACATTCCCAAATTTTGTGATACTAGGATTCTTACTTTTTTTTCTATGTAAGTTTGAAAAATACAATTACTTATGAAACAAAATTGTGTTACGTTCACCAGATATTATCATAAACATGAGAATAGTGAAAAAATATTATGACATATTTTAGTTATTGACTTGATTCACTGAATTAGGGCAAAAATGTGTCATTTCCTACCATGTAACAGGGTGCTGTACACTTTTTTTCTATTTTTAATTCCCCATTGTGATAGTTTTATAGCTAGACTCAATTGAGGGCCAGTTGGTTTCTGTCTAAATCGAACCTATAATCTTTATAAATAGGGAAAAGTACTAACATGGAAGAGTATTAAACTAGCTGTGAAACCCAGATGAAAGTATACAAAGTGCTCTAACATATCTGAAGATATTTTGTATTTTCTGCCATTCTATTGTGTTTATTTTACTATTCAGAGGTGTTCAGTGGGATCTAGTGAACGTAACATAGCAGAAAAATAGAGGAATTATAATGAAATATTAGCCAATAATAGCATTGTTTTCAGTTGGTTGTGGTATAATACCTATGCAAAAAAAGTCACAGCATGTCCCAGATATTTAATATAAGAAGCATAAGACAATTAGACCAAAATTCGGTTGTTTTCAATATATCTGGTGAACATAACATCTAGTGAACGTAACACAAAAATTGAATAGTTTCTAGAATGAAATATGTTTATGATAAAATGATGGAAACAGGTCAGTGTCATTTGCAATGCTCAGATATACTTGGACAATTTGTGTTACAGCTATATTTTAATCATTTATGCATATTTCTGACTTTTTCATATATCTGGTGAACGTAACATTTCATAAAATGAAGGACATGTCGTTTTGATAGTTCTGAATATTACATAAATCATGCATTCATCCACATACATCCTTGCTGATAGGTTTGTCAAAGAGACATACATGCGGCCCATCAAAAGAAATTAACAAAAAAGGACATATTTTCATGACAATTTACTGTCTCTGTGGAACCAAACATAATTCTAGTGAACGTAACATAATTCTAGTGAATGTAACATAATTCTAGTGAACGTAACATAATTCTAGTGAACGTAACATAAATTGATATCTTAATTTACAAAGACAAATACATTGCCCAGAGTTACGGTTCTTATAGTATATGGTGCATGAACTATGAAGGCACCACATGGATATTTCCCTTCCTCCTTAGAGGACATTTAGGCTGATATTATTCAAAAAGTTTAAATAAATCTAGTGAACGTAACATCAATCTAGTGAACGTAACATCCAGTGAAAACAATTGTTTTTGCTTGTTAAATAGAAAATAGAAAAAATCCATCAGTATGGGAGTGTAGAGCTCACACATACGCTTATCCAATGCAGGTAATATGTAATTTTATGCAGGATTTGTATAATTAATTACCTTTTCAAGAAATTTGGCTTAAACAGGTCATTTTTAATTCCTTCTTTGGGCTCTAATTTCACCAAGAAAATGATCAATTGTCCTAATTTTTATCATTCTGCCCAAGATTATAGGTGTCCGGGATATGCCTAATGGCACAAAACATCCATCTAGTGTAATATTTTTCCAAAAAATTCAAGTGTTTAAAAAGATATATGAGATAATGAGAATAATTGCTATTTTTGTAATTTAAACAAATATTTAAAAAAAAGAAAATTGAAATATTGAAATAAATGGTGTTATGAAGAAGTATCATTTGTATGCAACACATATGAAGCAAAAAGTGTAAATCTAATATCATTTGGAGAAAATTTCCGTTAAAATCAGATTTTTTCCAGGGGACATCGATTTTCGGTCATTTTTTCCCTGAAAAGTAGCTAAAATCTGAAAAAATCATGAAATTATAATTAATATGCATATTTTTTCTATTAGTACTCATTGGGCTTTTTGCAATTATGTAGTTATCCCAATACATTCTCTTCATTTAAAATGATTATTTTTTAAAAATAACTCAATTTGTGAAATGGACATTTTCTGGACCCCCACCCATATAATTATATGCTTGTCATCTCCTTTCATGGATTTTGTGTCAAAGGCAAAGCTGTAGGGTTAACTTATTTTGTAACTGTTAATTGCAATAATTCTGCCAGAAATAAAGGCTATTCATCCCACTCCGGTGGGGCCCCTTAACAAGAATTATAAATCCGTGACACAACATTCATCGATGCATGTCAGGCCGCTCTGTTTTCACAACCTTGACAACATAGTAAACTTGCTTGACAACATCGGATATCACTTGACATTTGATCCCGGATATGACTTGATATTTGATCCCTTTGATATTTGAGGCAAAGCCCACCTCGACTGGGATAAATAGAGAATAATGTGGTTTTCTACTAGTGTTTAAAGGTGGTGTTAGCTAATAACATCTTATGAGGGTATATATGCTTTCATGGATTTTGTGTCAAAGGCAAAGCTGTAAGGTTGGCATTACAAGCAGCGTGACCTTCTTAAAACCTCATGTCATGCTGTCCTTTACACCTTACCCTATATATGGGTCCTACATATGCAGTGATCTGCTCCTCCATCACTCTATCTGTCACCAGGAGGGAGCTGCTTCTTACCTTACTGAATATGTTAGTTCTGACCTCCCACTGGTTACCAAGAGCACAAATGCAATAAAAAAACATCTGTGAAGGAATGTGATTTTGAAGACCGTAATTATTCCTCATTGATTGAAATATGCAGGCAATTTTTAATGAGATGACAAGAAATCATTTTGTACTTATATTAGTGGTGAACCAGATATATTTCAAGTTGCATATCCCATTACTAAATTGAGCAAGATCTTAAAGCCTAGCCGGAGTAGATTCTTGGCTAGGCTTTCACTACAATCAAATCTGGCTATTACTTAAGCATTGCTGGTCTTCATGCCTACTTCAATTGTGTACCAGATGGAGTAGTGTCTGCCCCCTGTTAGTGTGACAGCAGCAAACAGTAGGGTGGACACTCTAGCATGGCCAGTGGAGGCTGATCTCCAGAGTTTTTGTACTTTGTTATGTGTATTTAGAACTTGATGATTGAATTGAAGTTTTCGGAATTACTACTTACCAACACAACATTTTTGGTCACAGTATAAGTGTACCTTGTGCACAAGTACGCCCACTCACCTGCAACAATAGAGGTAGACTGTTATAATCAAGGTAATCAATGCAACCAATTCCTTATCTGCAGCCTGGTATATGTGATTCTCTCTTACAAAACAGCATAGCTTTTGTGATGATGACATATTCTTGTTTGGCAAAATTTATAGAGAGTATTGGCAAAGATTGACACCAATGAGTCATCTTTGATACATCATTGTTGTATCTTTTATCCTAGCCCCTGGACCAGCCTATTTGAATAATGATCTCTTGAACCCCATTCACATGAAGATTTAACGCTCTAATTGAATTAATATTGGTTTCTTCTTGGTTCTCAGTGTGTGACCCTGGTAATATAATACACTGGAATCACATGGACATACTATCAGGTAGCTCTCAATTGGGCTAATAGCCCTAGGTGCTCTGTCATAGGGAATCAATTTTGGAAAGGTCATTGACTTGTTAAATGAGGGTAGTTTTCTGTCCACTGTAATGCACATCAGAGATCTGTATGATGCATGCGACCATAATGCACTAACTAGGACATAAATAATGTACATGTATTGGTGAGTATAGAGGCTCACATGCTTGTACTATTATGTCAATGACATATGTACAAATAAAATGATATTTGCACCATCTATTGGAAACCTCTTAATGATAGGGAATGCTTCACCAAGACTCTTTGTTTAGCCAATAAATATTGATGCCAGTGGTGCATGTTGTTTAGCTATATTTGTAGGTTTAAGGATGAAATGTATGGATCTAGAATGATACAATTCTTTTTACCCACAGGCATTAAAGAAAGTAAATCTATCTCTTCATGTTGCCTTGATGTTTTCTAAGATGACAGATAGACATTGTTCTCTTCACACAGTGCTAATGGGGGGCCCTGATGTGTGTGGCACAGAGGTGTAGGGTTCCCTCTCCTACTGACATAAATACATCAATGCACCCCTGCCGAGAGTTCAAAAGAGTTAAATCAATCACATCACATTGAGTGTTTTGAAATATGAATTCCTAAGATAAAAGAAGCTACACTTGGCTGTAAATGTGATTGGCCACAGACAAATCGTTTTTTTGTACTTTGAGGGCTCAAGAATGCTTAATGAGTTTTAACAAGACATTCATATTGCGTTTCGCTTCAATGGTGTCAAGAAACAAGGTGAGGTTTCTTTTCTGCAGTTACAGCCAACTCCTGGTTTCATCACTTCCTTAAATAGACTATTTGTTTGCAGTATGTGCTCATAAAAAGTATTGCTTCAGTATTACCTTAATTATTGATTTTATCTAGCCTTCCTAGAACTGTATTAGTCTGATGTTTGAACATTCTAGACTCAGAGTACCCAAGAATACACCAATCTCAAGGTAAAATTCCTAAAGTTTTCTTGAATGACAAGCTTAAATTTCCTCAGAACACATCAATTTCAATGTAGTCCTAAAATTACAGACACCTAGCACTTACATAAGATTTGGTACTCATTTAAAACCACATCTTTAAATCTGATAGTAGAGAAATCAGAGATAATAAATAGCTGCTTCATACTTTTCTCATAGTGAATCTAAGCTCAGAATCTAAGATGAATCATAATATATCAAGATTTAATTAAGATACATGACAAGTTGGACTTCCATCTGAATATCTTGCATAATCTGCAGGCTTTAGGTTGAATATGTCACTCAAAGTTGTGTTGCTTCTTAGATCAAATCCTCTTCGAGGGACAGATTAGTGAAAGGTGTAGACTACACTGTTACATTAAGATGTGGCTATTTGTTTCTACATGTGAATTGAGAGAAGGTTGGACGAGAAAAGGACTCATTATCAAAATGCTACAATATTGATAATACGTTGTACTGCATTGTCTAACGTAAGGACATCACATTATTATGTAGTTATGCTATGACTGATCCTGACTTGACATGAATGTCTAGATTACCTTTTTATATACCTTGTACGGCTGCTGCTACTCTATTGTGATAGTGGAACCATCCAAACTACATCATAACAATGTGTCCTATGCCTAGCACGCTAGCAAATACGGTTTTGTTAACTGAAAACTAAATCACTGACATTTACATTTATTATTTTGTTCATGTTTCCAGTCCCTAACTGACTTTCCTCATAACATATAGAATCTGTTCCATTTTAGACAGTAGACAGTATTGAAATCCGTGAACAACTCAGCAAGTCAATAATATTAATTGCATTATTCATACCTCTTCAGTGTGTATTCTATTGTTTTGAATTTGCTGTGACTCTGTGACCACATCCAGGTACTTGTTAACAAATATTGTCAAACTGAGTGAATCCCAATGATTAAAAAATAAAAACTTCAGTCTGATACGGCCATGGTCTGGATAGCAAAGAATGATGCAAATAATACATCCGACATTTGTATGTTACGCTGCAATATCTGCGGTACAGCTTTAACAAACATATCTATGCACCAAAGCAGGACAACAAATGATAAGTAAAACCTTTTTTTGAGAAAGCTGGCTGATGAGGACAATTTAACCTATATGGTAACCATGAGAACCACGATATCCTGGTTCAAAAAAGATACATTATTGGTAATTCATGTTTAAAATGATGTGTCTTAACCATACATCTCAAATCTTCTGTTGTTTCATGCCAAAAAAAGTCGTTGTGAAATGAACTGAATACCTAATTCTAAGTGCCCTCACCAGTTTTACCACTGGGTTTTATAATGCTATCATTTTGATCCAGTGAGATCAAAAACCGATTCAACTTTTCATCAAGACTCCATCAGAAAGGGAAACTTCTTGGGTAGGAAAATGAGAAGTGTTTGAGATTTATACCTACTTTGAAAGTCATGAAAGTTGGAGGGAGGCCAGTTGAAATTGACCCTAGTAAGAGGAGTCACAGTTTAATGTAACTCTGCCCAATATGTAGCTTGCCAATCCTTAAGCAGAGAATTCATTTTACATACTCTGCCCACATGAAGCAGAGGAATGATGTTCCTGCTTATCCCATGATATATCACTATCTAAGTCATTTCTTAGACAATAGATGGCTCCAGTCGTGGCATTGAATGTTTTCTCTGACAGGCTGAACCCATCATAATCCACCAGTGGATTACAGCAGCTAATTAAATGCTGTTGGAATCTAGTCAGGATTAATGCAGTTGGAATCTAGTCAGCACCAAACATCTGCTGGAGAGTGACTTCAAGACTTGGTGAATTCAGACCAACTGATACTACTGCCTCATATTAGAGATGACATTGTTACCGAAATTAAGGGGGAGCTTTATTGCTGGTCTGCAGTCACACTTCAAAATTCAAAATAGACCTACAAGCATCAATACGGATTAAAATGGTGGAATGAGTACCATGGGTGCCACTAAAAGAAGAGGAATAACAAAAATTGAATTAGCTGGTGATAACCAGTGGGCATAAAATTCAGTTCAACATTGAATAAACGTTTAATCAACATTGAAACCATTAATCAATGTTGTACCAATGTTCTGTGCCCATTGGGCAGGACGGTTCTCAAAAGATTTCCCTGAAAGGTGAGCCTATGATGAACTAAATAGAGTCATGTTGACTCACTCGCTGCTTGGCCAGCCATTCTATCAATTATTGTAGATGATAGACTAAAAAGGGTAAACCCAGTATTTCTTTTGTTGCCATTATGCATGAATCAAAACCTTCTGGCAATCAGCCTGTTCTCCTGCCAGCCGGTTCTATATTTTTCAACATTCTGTTTAAATAAAATAGCCAGAACCTTGTTTTTAAAAAACTAAGTATTTTGTTACTTGCTACAGGCATGTACTAACCTCACTTCACTGATATAGATATCTTCCGGTACATGCCTCAAAATAACTGTTCTCAGGAACTGAGAGAAAAACAGCATTGAATGAAGTACTTGGTCAAAGGCGTCCTTGTGTTCCGGGCAGGATGTTCTAGCTATGGTCGAGGTTGGCACAGTTGAGGGCTGTCCTGTTCTGTAATGGACTGTATGCACTGGGAGCACTCTGCAATTTGTCTAAAAGGTATAACAAGAGGCCTCATCAGACATCCTTTGTTTATCAAATGTGGAGAGGTCCATGTTTGTTAGAGTGGTCCATGTTTAACCCTTTAAGGAAGCCTAGTGCTTTAGTGTGGAATGGTATTTGTCACAATGATGCCTATAAGGGAGACGTCTGATGTCCTATGCCATGGGGCAACTGGCTAGGAAGTCACTGGTGCTCTCTTTATGTATCATGGCAATCCTTTGGGTTGTATTGCTCCCAATACAGCACTTCTCAGTAAATTGCAAGGGCACATTCATAAAAGTGAGGACTTATGTTGCTTTAGCACAACATCCCATACTAAGTTTTTTTGAAGGTTTAATTCCCAGTCCACAAGTACAGGTTCAAATAGAACTCATTTAGCTAAGAGGGGAAAGGTATGTAGGCAGCTCATGTTTATTTCAAATAAAACCCTAAGATAGGACAGCACTATCTTATACAAAAGCAGAATAATGCCCGTCACCCCAATTAATCTTAGACTTTAAAGGACACCCACTGCAGAGTTTCTTATTTACTTTAAGTTATAGCTTTTGGGATAAGGTAAGCTTACAGTATTATTTTGGATGCATTCAGGAGGAGAGAACCTTCTTCTAAAAGCAGCAGTAAAAGTGTTCCAATGGTACTTTAGAATCAATGTTGCTTAAAGTACAGCCTGTGGTGCTTTGCTACAACACTTTATATTTTTGCATTGTGTTCATGTAAATCATATTGCTCCTCAATTCCACACCACTGGTCATCAACAAAGAGTGCTTTACTTCTTATTGAGAACGATCAACCCTAATATTAAAGCTGAAAATAAAACATAACCTTTCTTTGAATAGCACCCAATCTTTGCACTTAAACCAAAAGGTGGATCATTCTGAATTCATAAGCGCATTTCAATGGACATATCAAAGTCTTGCAAGTAAATACTATAATCATATTAGAGAACTTTGGCATTTTAAGGTTTAGCTGTTTATACAGGTACTAACAGCTTATACTGCTTCTTGTGTGTACAAGTAAGGAGACCTTAGGATGTTATGTTATCCTCTCCATTGCCTCTGTGAAAATCAGCCATTCCTATGCTACATCACTGCTGCATTTGTCATCTGGTTTAAGAACCGTCAAGCAATTCCCTAGAGGA
Source organism: Harmothoe impar (assembly GCA_947462335.1). Taxonomy (NCBI): domain Eukaryota; kingdom Metazoa; phylum Annelida; class Polychaeta; order Phyllodocida; family Polynoidae; genus Harmothoe; species Harmothoe impar. The sequence goes on along the minus strand of OX381704.1, from coordinate 105,615,219 downwards.
TGAGTCCATAACCCATCCTTTACTTTATTCTAACAGGACATAATATATACCTCTTCTTCACAGAACTGAACCAGATATAGTGGGTGGGTGCTGCTTGAAAGGTGCCTCATATTGTACATGATATGCAGTCTTTGTGAAAACATGCAGGACAGTGGCAATGTCCTCCTAAAATGCCATCGGTCCTGCTGATTGACAAGTGCAGCAGGACCGAATGTCCAGCCACTTGTTGGGCTTTTCTCAACTAAGATAATTTAGTCAGTCTCTAAACCTGAAATATGTTTGTCAATATACTCTGTATATCGATGTATTTATCCTGATTTAGTTAAGGATGATTACAAATAAAATGTCTTTTCAATGGACAAAAAAGTTCATAAATTGTCAGGTCCTTCAAAAATGTAGCCAGTCCTGCAACATTGAAAATTTGAAGGACCAAATGTCCTGTGGGATGAAAAAGTTTTCACAAAGACTGGATGTAAATCTGTGATGTTTCCCCCTTAAATATGACAGATGAAAGAAGCAAACTTTACAAAATATTTACTCAGAAAAAAAATCTATTTGGTAAGACCCATATGTGATAGGTAGATAGCAACTAGTATTTAAAGTTGGAAAAAATACAGCAGAAAAAAAGAATACTTACTGAAGATCTTGCTCATCTTAATAATGATGTTCCCCGAATATGCCAGGTCATGGTTATGGCGAAACCTGATATTCAGATTGAATGAGCCACAATTCGTACCTGCTATGTGATATGAAGTCATGTTCCTAAAGTAGTAAAACCCCTGAGGGGAGCAGCACATGTTTTTGTCAGCTACAGTAACAAGATAGCAGCTATTATCTCACCCCCTGCCCTCACCACTACCACTACCACATCCCCTACCAAGAAACCTTATGAGGCAATCTACTTCCCCTTACAGTTACCTCTTTTGCTGTCAGTATTATTATATAGATAGATATATACAGAGGAAACCCAAGGAACTGTTATAATAAGTTGAATATGAGAATAGGCCACACCGTTAAGATTTTTTATAAGATCTTAGGCTGTATATATGTATTACAGAACAGGGAGGTTTCATATATGCCACTTTCAAGTAACACCTTATCGTTTTGTATTGTATAGTCGTCATAGTTTTGTCATGTCACAAGGGCAGGAGAATCATGTTATAGGTCTTTCAGTCGGTTGTTTTTTTTCAGTGTGCATTTTTTTTTTTTAGTATTTTCTCAAACATTGTATTGGCAAATTACCTAGTAGTACTATAATATTGTACTGTGAATTAAAGGCCCATGTGCCATAAGCATGGCATGCAGCTAGACGAACTGTTCACACTATGTGGTAATTATAATTATGTAGATGAGAACCACTAGATTAAGTAGCAAATTTATTATTTACAAATAAGTTTAGCAAACTTGTTATTGGACAATTCTAGTTATGAAGAATGACATTTTCAGGATGACATTTCTCACTAATGAGACAAGGTGCTACCTATGTATCATACTGTGCTAGTATAGCTACCATACACCAGGTCTACTCAGCACCTAACCCGTTCATCAGCCTGGCCATCTATCTCCATCCTCCATGAATCATCTGTCAAAAACAAGTAGACACATATCCCGGGATCATATGCAAAGAGCTATGAGTTACCATGGCCCTTTACCCTTTGAGGAGAGCTTTCTTGCACCAATGCACCAATGTAGCCCTTGCAAGGAACTCCCTGAAACTGCATTGGTGCATCTTGCAGACACTCTCTGATGGTACCAACCCCTGTAGTCTCAGTACAATACTATATTAGGAGTGAAGCAATTTCCTTCTAGTTCTTTCTATAACACATTTGTTGCATGTTTGGGTACAATTTCAGTCACTGTAGGCAGTTGACTTTCAGGGAAGATGTGTGTTTTTCACAACACAGATTAACAGATTCATGTGGTTAACTGTGGCGGATATGGGGTGTCAGGGGTACAGTCTGCCTCCCTGTAGGGGAGCTAGTCGTGGGCGTATCACACAGACCAGGAGTAATTGACCTGTCTAAAGCCGACACGCTCATTCAGACAACAGTACAAAAAGAGGTTAGCCTCCACTTGCCATATCTACTATGGTCGTTCAGCTTTTCACCTCTGCACCATGTAGATAATAGGCAGGTACAGGCAGCATTACATCCCCTATGGCCCCATTGCATGAGTAGTCACACAGGATGACAATATAGGCCTGATGAAGGTAGCAGTTTGCACGCAGTGTTAGCGTGAGGGAGGTATAAAGGGCCGGTTTTGTATCATAATAGGTTGTTTTTATACAACATTTTATACTGACTTTTGAGTAAGTGTGGCACCCCAAAAAGACCTGAACCTAGGAGAGTTGTGAATTTGAAGGATACCCGCTACACAAGTTTTCATTTCCTCTAACTTAGAGCTTATAGGATAAAGTAAGATGAAAAGAGGAAGTTCATTAGAAACAGTAGGGAATGAAGGCATCATCGTTTATCAATCAAAGCCCAGGACCTATACCATTTTTTAAAGTGGCATCTTATTTGCAATGACCAACACTAGAGGGCATTGCTATGACACCCAGGTTATCCCCTTGCCCCTTGTACTTTCCCCTTTGTCTACCATATTGTACCATATTAGGGAGTTTCCATTTGAACATCTTATCATAGCCATCACTGCACTGCCGACTATGTGACTGGCTGCTATCACATACCCTACTTTCCCAGGACCAGTATAGCACACACCTCATCTCCCCACCATATATAATAAAGTAACCATACATAGGTGGAGGGTGAGCACTATAATGCAACAAAATGACTTCATAATAGGTATTTCTAATTGTTAGGGGCCAGGTCTCCAAAAAACAGTAGAGGATGATGGTTGTAATGCATACAGGGGTAGTGCCCGAGTGGTGCCGGTAGTTGAGGCCCTAGACCTTACCTCTACACATCCTTAAATATGTATTAGTACCATTGATTATGTATCAACAACTGTTTTGAAATAGGGATTGACTAACCATAACGACCCTTGGCTTTTTGAGCTCCAACTTTCAGAAATCACTCAGATAACGTCCATACTTATAACCTTTCCTCGTCTAGCTAACAGTCTACTGCGTGATGTCTGCAAACTGTGTCTTCTTATGAACACATGTATGAATATAGATGACACTATTGTGAGAGTGGTTTTAGTGACAATGAGACTGACTTTTATGAGTGTGTAGATGTAACCTGCATAAAAAAAGCCAGGGCTGGATTATAGCCCAGATTAGTGAAGACCCAGGCCTGATTGGCCCAGGGCCCAGGATATTGCACTGCTTTACTACCCTTTGTTATTTGGATAGTCCAATCACTAGAGTCGGTGGGCGTACCGCAGTACAACTCACAGTTACTGAGAATGCAACCTCAGACTGATTACAAGGCTCCATACATCAGCATATGGTAGAGCTTACACTAGACGACACTGCATGGAGATCACCCACTGCATTGTCTGAGTACTACGCTGGCCGACAAGGCTCACTCCCATTAAAGTAGTATGACATTATCTTAAACATGTTTTCACTATAAAAGTGGGTGGAAATTCTTTTTTAAACTTTTTTTTTCAGAAATAAATTTTTTTTTTTCTTTTTTTTTAACATTAAAACTAGTTGCTGTCAACTGTCAACAGCGAAAAACCGTTGCTGTCAACTGTCAACTTTTTCAACATTCTGCTCTCCAAGCACACTCTGCCAGCAAATGAGATGAGCCTTTCACCTCTGAAAAAAACACTTTTTTTTAGAATTTCATAGTACCTTTTTTTGGAGTGAGCCTTGTCGGCCAACCTAGAGTACACAGTTGCATGTAGATTGTGCTTATACTACAGTACTATAAAAATAAGTCACATATCCTCAATCCAGTGTCCCTATCCTGAGGAGTTTAGTCCAATGTTTTGAATTGACCCTTTTAGGGGTCACAACCAGATTTATGTGCTTATGCTCCAAGGTTGAATGATTCCCAAAGTTATTGACCTTTGGTATTCAAATTAAATTAACGATTTTAAATTAGATATAAAAAAATATTGCTATAGCATAGATGAAGTTTTGGGTAAAAGGCAACCCTAGTATCCCTATTTATCAGTGGTAACATGACAAAGTCTGTATCTACCTGAGCAAACAGAAGGACCCTCTGTTTGGTGAACTCTACACAACCAGACTGTAGCATAAGACGAAGTACCTAGGTTATTAGCAGTCCTCACAGTTCCTACATCAAATTGACTCAACCAAACAGAAAATGGATTGCCACTAACTAACGAGAACAGATATAGCCTCAGGTGAGTGGCAAGTAGCCCAGGGCATGGCTCTCTATAGGTAGAGGGTCCCTGGTAGTAGTGGTGAGGGCTAGGGAGGAGTCAATGACTCCAATCTTGTTACTCAAGTTGACAAGAGCCAATGGTGGCCTATTCAGGGATTTAACTATTAAATAGGGACAGGCCTAGGACTCACATGGCAACTGACAGCAAGACTGCTGATTCTAGCTCACCTTATCTGACATGCAGCCAAATAATGCCAACATGGCATAAATGACTGTTTTTACCTAGGCAAGAAGAAGGTCCCCTCAGCTGACAATAATGGTGATTGACAGACACGTCATAGGGGATGCTTAACAATCAGAATGAAGCATTAAACGAAGTACCTTGGTTTGTTCTCGGAGCCATTAGCAATCCAGTTTGTTCTATCATGTATTGTTTATAGCAGCAATTGAATTGCAACTTCATCAGTAATTAATCCCAAAAGACTTTTTTGTTCAATTACCCACTGATTAGTTCTGAATGATTGCTTTAGATTCAAAGAAAACCCTCTCTTTCAAGGTGGACACTTCACTTTTAATTGAGAGATGCAAATGATATAAATTGTAATTGACTCATTTCATTTTTTTCAAGTTAATGTATTAGGAATATCTCATATGGGTCAAGTTTGGCTGATATACTAGAGAATATATCATATGGCAAAATAAAACTCTATGTGAGCTCGGCACTCTAAGAACAATGTGTTACGTTAACACACTTATCAACACGCTTTTCTGCAGCCACTTTTAACACACATTTTGGTTTAACACCCTATATATTACATCATCTTTGTGAAAGTGTGTTGATCTCAAAAGTGTGTTACAAATTTGTGTGTGTAACTCCTTATGCATGTTCCCACAACAGACAGTTATTAGAGTGTAAAGGGACATGGTAATATATTACCGGATAATTTGAAAGATTATCCTTTTTCTTTCAAACATCCCACACACTCTTCGGTTTTCTTGTGGGAGCATAACAAGTTTGATTCCCGGAATTCAGAGTTAAGTGATTCCTTGAACAATGAGGAAAAAAAGTGGTAGGCCAAGGGGCAAATGAAACTTGAGAAAGACAGTTTTGGCTGCTACTGCACATTTGCTGGCCCCATCATAAGACAGACCTTGTAGTCCTTAACCAGGCTTTATACCACTCATCCTAAAAAGTAGATTACCGCTGACAATAAACTTATCCCTCTATGAACTCCTAATAGAGTTATCTATATCAACCAATACCAAAAGAATACCATTCATCTTCCTATTTGACTACCTTTAGTAAATTGACGTTGAAAAAGGTCAAATGATGTTTATCATTTCAACAAAGTTTTTATAGGGTCAACCATTTTAACATTTCAGTGATCTCCAGGTTTGGTCTGGCGGTACTGCAACCTGAGCCCTTGTAACTGCTCTGTAGCGAGCATTTAAAAAATGAGTAGATGAGATTTGCTCAGGTGATAGAGTGGTCCTGTAAGTATTTGGACTCTCTAGTATATTATATTTGTAAGGGAAGTGGTTACCACCCCCTTCCGCCCACCGAACCGACCCAGTTATACGGGGCAGTCAGATTGTCAGACGGGGAAGTAGCTCAGTGGTAGAGGACTTGGCTCCGGAGTCAGGAGGTCGTGGGTTTGAGTCCCGCTTTCTCCAGAAGATTTTTCCGCAACTGTTACACTGGTGGAGAAAGCGAGCGCATTCACTGGTACGGTTGACTTAGCTGGCGGGAGCATTCCAACTTGCTAGGGTTCCAAAGAAGAAAACAGGGCCTCATACCAAGGCCTTGAGAAGAAAAACGGGATCCTAGTACGGGCAGTTGAGTCCAGTCAACAAATTGGCTGGATCGGTTCGGCGCTGTGAGCTTCTATCATTGGCTGCTACGGGGCATGATAGACGCTGGGGCAGCTGTGTAAGGGAAGTGGTTACCACCCCCTTCCGCCCACCGAACCGACCCAGTAATGTACGGGGCGGTTAGATTGTCAGACGGGGAAGTAGCTCAGTGGTAAAGCACTTGGCTCCGGAGTCAGGAGGTCGTGGGTTCAGGTCCCGCTTTTTCTAGACGATTTTTCCGGGACTGTTACATATTATACATATCACTAGTAGAGGGATACTCCCTCTTAAGTTATATTTAGCATCAAAACAATTCTTACAATTAGAGACAGTTTTAAAACGAATATTGATTAGCAGTGTGGTTAATAAATAGAAAATGAATATAAAGCAGAATGAGGGATGATTTGCAGTGATGTTAATTCACCTACTCAAAGAGGAACAACCTCCTCTACCATAAAATTCTAGGGTTTACTAATGCTACTTTCAAATGATTTTAAATGGTTTTACCTCTGTTCTACCTTATTTCATTATTTCAGATATCCTGAGAGAGTTATTGTGGTTTGCATGTCCTAGAATGGTTTCACATGGCATTGATTCTGTCTCAGATTTGATGTCTAATAGGACATACATTTTGGCCAATTAGAAATAGGCTTGATGCATGTAAATGTCAGTGGATGATGTTGGGGTATATGAAGGTATCTTGTCTCATGACATTATCTTGGCCATAGTCCTAGCATGGTTTATTTTAGCTGTCAGCAGACCGGCTCAGTGTGTGCTGGTTATGTGACATCCTACCATCAGCGCCTGTTTGATGGGTATCCACTTAATACCCCTGTGGTCTGTTGCACAGCGTTATAATAACGATATCATCAAAAATCTTTACAAAACTGACGATCATACTACTATCTTTAAAAGCAATTGGCATTATAGTATTCCCGTAGATAGATATGCCATTTAGTGAAAAATAGACTTGCAACAATTACTAAAAGGGGATCGTTATCATAGCATTTCTAAAGGAGAAATCGTTAAAATTTGCTGTGCAAAAGCCCCCCTGGGGATTATGTACAATTGGCTCATCAATGCGTATGTTCCCAAAGCAAGATAAGACAAGATGATTAGCCACCATGCTTTGATTATGATTTCCTATTTGTGCGTCTTTAAACAACTGAATCATTAAGTGGGTTTCATGAAACTGAGGCTTCTTAATTTCAAATGGTGAAAAGCCCATTGACTTTCAGCCGTGATCAATTACAAATACTGATTGTGGATTAGAGAGATTTTGATTTTCATCTCTCTTTGTATTGACCTGCGAAGCCTTTTGATGCCCCACTTGTAATTATCATATCCTGATTTTGATTAATGCCTGCAGTTGACACCTCAATTGAATAACAAGTGATTATGCCCTGTTGATGAACTAAGGTGATCATCGTATTCACTAATAATTAGTTTGAGGGCAAAACAAGTTTGAATATTTAAAGCCCATACAGTCACCTTAAGTCCGAAATCGCCCAAAAACAAATCTAGGAAAGGAAAAGTTTCCTTTTCTCCTCAGCTCCCCGTTTTCTATTCATTAAGACCAAAGATAAAGGTGTGTTTTATGTTACTTGACCCTACCTAGCAAAGCGTGGCCGACCCTAGGAATTTGAATCCAATCTGAAAAAAACCCATGTAATTTCTGGCCTATTTCAGAGTTGATTTGATAGTCCGCGAGTTGATGCTGTTCTCGGCAAATTAGTACTAAAGTTTGCAAGTCATTTTTTTGGCGAAAGTAAAAGAAATAAAAATATAATCCGACCTATGCAGACTATGTAACCTGAAACACACCTATGTTTCTTTTTGGCCTAACTAGGTCTGGATGTATTCAACTGTTTTCCTCCATGTTGCGTCAAAGACACCACTGCGTACTTACCAGCTTTTCTCATACTGCTACCGAGAGGAAATCTACGGCATCAATCCTGGCCAGGCTCCTATAGATGGGTGTAAGTGCTGGAAGGGGGCGAGGGCGTCTGGCTATATATAGCATGCCTTCATGACTGTGACTGTTTTCACAGAATGGGACGTCTATAAAGGGACCTCCTTCCTTCAAAAACAACCATAAGTCTTCTTTTCTAAATCTCCTGTACCAGACAAACAATGTAATCTAATGCATACTCCTGACATTTCTACCTTTGTCAACTGACAACTTCTGAACACCATACTTGTTATGTTGTCGATTTTGGTATCACAATTCATATACAATTATCAAGCAGGAAAACTCACAGAAAAGACATTCAATATACAAAATTAGGTCGTGAAGAGAGCAGTTGGAAACAAATAGCTGTCTGTAGGTTTAGTTCCCAGTACATTTCCTCCCTTGAGTGGCATCTAGAGCAATTGGCTTAATTACTTTTTGCACAGGACAAGGTTTCCCCATAGTCACCATTATTGGATACAGAATAGACTACCTAAGGGCAACCCTACATAATATAGGAATGTAATCACCCATTTTTGATAGCATATACCATCCCCTTGCCCAAGTTGAACATCCCATTTCAAATGGCATTATGCATATTTCAGAGTAGATATTGCTATATCGTTTGTAATTATATCAGTAATCAAAGGATCTAGAAAATTGCAAAGAGAGTTCATGCATTTTTAGATAACAATTTTGACCTGAATTCCTAACCCCATCCATTTTGTGTCAATGAAAATATAAATTTACTCTACTTTTAAACCAAGTAAAATGATCCCTTGATGGTTCTTTTTTGTTTCCTGAGATAACAGACAGGCATTGTTTTTATTCTTCCAGTGGTGCCTGCATTAATAGTGGGCCCTAATGTGTCCACAGAGAGGAGCTGGGTTTCAAATCCTACTAATTTGAAAATAATCAATATAATTATGCCAAGAGTGCAATAGATTTATATCAATTACATCACATCAAGTGGTGTTTAGTGTGAGTTCAACCTACATTATGTTATTTTTCAAGGAGACAACAATATTTTATACTTCACAGGCCCAAACAGGTGTAACGAGTAATTAGAGCGTAAGGACCATCATGAGGTCGAGAATCGAGATGAGGTGTGCTGTAGTTGCAGTAATCCAAAACCTACTCCTACCTTCATCAGTTCCCTTGTCACATTTTAAATAGTTCCTGGACTTGAAATATGTGTATTCCTAAATTATGTATCATTATTAAGACAGATCCTATTTATGTGTTCTCTTTAATCTAGACTTTCTGGAACTGTTTTTGACTGGTGTAGGTATGTATGATGTAGATACTCCGTGACCCTAATACTTCAAATTAGCATTGATTCAACCACTATTAGAATACTGTAATTGATCCTCTGAAGAGGGTATGTACTGCACAGAGCATGATCAAATCCTGACTATGATAATATGGTGAATCTCTACATAAAGATGAGAGCAAGGATCATACAATGCATTAGCCATCACTTTGATTGATCATCTAAGATCTATAATGAAATGGGTAATGGATATTATTTAAGCAAATGAGCCTTCTTATGAAATTGGCAGTATCAGAGTGCCTTTGATCAATGCTATTTGCTAGGATAGAAAATTAAAAAAAATACATAGAGAATAATGTGGTTTTCTACCAGTGTTTAAAGGTGGTGTTAGCGCATAACATATTATGAGGGTATATATATGTGACATGTACTGGGAAAAGGGACCTTAGTGTACCCTGCACTAGGGTCCCTTTTCGCAGATCGTGTCACATATATGCTTGTCATCTCCTTTCATGGATTTTGTGTCAAAGGCAAAGCTGTAGGGTTGCAGCCAAATTCTATCTTTATCCTTCAGGAAAAGGACAGAAGCATCAAGGTTGTAGATTATTGTAGTGGGTCGCCGCTGTACTATTTCTATGGAACCAGTTTGAGTTATATTTGGTATATGTGTTGTCGTGTATCCAGGCCGCACTCCTGTCTGCTGCCGAGTATAAGGTTATATAAGCCCACACCTGAGGATTGGTGGAGCGCGGCCTGGTTATGTGCATTGAGCCGTGACCGCCACGTGTCACCCGACATATCTCGGGTACAGTGTCGGCTCGGATGCACCGAGAACTCAAGTGTTTACGAGTAATGAAGAGAATTACATAACGACCAGTACATAAGACCTGGGGTTCTGCTAATCGAGGACCCAGTCTTGCTGCGCACTTCGGCCAGCTCGACTGCTCCACAACAGAGCTTCCCCGAACTCTGTTGTACCTTTTAGGCCTAGTCCTGTCGCTGCTTCCACCTTGGTCACCCTGCGTCTTTCTCTGTTCCACCCTCTGGGGGAACTAGAGGAGATAGACGCATTGGTGTACAACTCCGGGTACAGAACTCCCTCTGTGGAGTCTGATCCAAGTGGAGTTAACCAAGATGGAAGAGAGCCTTGGAACTCGGGAACTATGTACTAGACCGTGAGCGTATACCTCCTGTATGTTCATATGACCACTGGTGTTCAGAAGCCTATTTGATTATTGCTATCCGTCTGTATGATTACGAGCCGTATGTCAGAATGAATAAAGTGTAATTTCTGAACAACCTATTTTCGAATCTGGAGTTTTTCATAGCCGATGTCTATCTTAGAATAGCCAACAGCTACATTATCAAAAGTTTTAAGGTAAATTAGGCTCAAATTCTGGAATAATGCATGTATCTAGGGCCGCTAAAGAACCCCCTCCAGGGCCTCAATCTGAGGAGCCCTTGGAAACGGAGGTGGGGCACGTTGCCAAGGGCTACAGGGAATTGTTGACATCGTCGCCTGTGATAGGGCTGATAAATAGCCATTTTACTCCTGTTTAGAGTGCAAATAGTTAAGATATGGGTTTGGGTCAAACAGCCTTAGTTAACTTATTTTGTAACTGTTAATTGCAATAATTCTGCCAGAAATAAAGGCTATTCATCCCACTCCGGTGGGGCCCCTTAACAAGAATCATAAATCCGTGACACAACATTCATCGATGCCATCAACCAATCAGGCCCCTCTGTTTTCATAACATAGTAAACTTGCTCGACAACATCGGATATCACTTGACAACATCAAATATCGATCTGATATTTGATCCCTTGATATTTGATGCAAAGCCCACCTCGACTGGGATAAATGTGACACGATCTGCGAAAAAGGCCCTTAGTGCAAGGTGCACTAAGGACCTTTTTCCAAGTACATACCACAAATAGAGAATAATGTGGTTTTCTACTAGTGTTTAAAGGTGGTGTTAGCTAATAACATATTATGAGGGTATATATGCTTGCATGGATTTTGTGTCAAAGGCAAAGCTGTAGGGTTGGCATTACAAGCAACGTGACCTTCTTAACATCTCATGTCATTCTGTCCTTTACACCTTGCCCTATATTAGAGTCCTACATATGCAGTGATCTGCTCCTCCATCACTCTATCTGTCACCAGGAGGGAGCTGCTTCTTGTCTTACTGAATATGTTAGTTCTAACCTCCCAACGGTTACCAAAAGCAAAAATGCAATAACAATCATCTGTCCAAATTTTGAAGACCTTGACTATTCCTCTTTGAATTAGGCAGGCAATTTTCAATGCTCAAGATGACAGGTAATCATTTTGTACTTAACCTAGTGGTGGACCAGATATATTTCAAGTTGCATTTCCCTTTACTAAATGAAGCAAAATCTTGAAGCCAGTCATAGGCAAGCAAGTAGAAACACATTAATGGGGCATTCTCACCAGTCACAGTGGAGGCTATTCTCCAGTGTTTTTGTACTTTTTTTATTTTTGGAACCTGATGATCGAATTGAAGTTTTCGAAATTACTACTCACCAACACGATACTTTTGTCACAGTTTAAGTGTACCTTGTGCACAAGTAGGCCCACTCACCTGCAACAATAGAGGTAGACTGTTATAATCAAGGCAATCAATGTAACCAATTCCTTCATCTACAGTCTGGTGAATATGATTCTCATTTACAAAACAGCATAGATATTGTGATGATCTTCGATACATCATTGTTGTATCTCTTATCCAAGCCCCTGGACCAGCTCATTTGGAAACCTGAAGATAAAATGCAATTTAATGTTATAATCAAATTAATATTTGTTTGACCCTGGTAATGTAATACACTGGAGCCACATGGACATAGTATCAGGTAGCTCTCAATCTGGCTAATAGCCCTGGGTACTCTGTCATAGGGAATCATTTTTGGAAAGGACATTGACTGGTTGAATGAGGGTATGTTTCCTGTCCACTGTAATGTGCATCAGAGATCTGCATAATGCATGAGACCATAAGGCACTAACTAGGTAATAAATAATGTACATGTATTTGTGAGTATAGGGGCTCACATATGGACATATGTACATAGAAAATGTTATTTGCACTATTGGAGACCTCTTTATGATAGGGAATGCTTCACCAAGACCCTTTGTATAGCCATTTGATATCAAAGGTGCATGTTGTTTAGCCATATTTGTAGGGTTCAGGATGAAATGACTGTGTGGATCGAGAATTACACACTTTTCCTTACCCACAGGCATTAAAGAAAGCAAATCTATCTATTCATGTTGCCTTGATGTTTTTCTAAGATGACAGATAGACACTGTTCTCATCATGCAGTGTTGATGGTGGGCCCTGATGTGTGTGGCACAGAGGTGTAGGGTTCCCTCTTCTACTGACGTAAAAACATCAATGCAACCATGCCCGGAGTTTAAAAGAGCTAAATCAATTAAATCACATTGAGTCCTTTGAAATATGAGTTCCTAAGATTTGTACTTCACGGGCTCAAGAATGCTCAATGAGTTTCAAGAAGAAAATCCATATTGCGTTTTACTTTAATGGTGTAGAGAAACAAGGTGAGGTTTCATTGCTGCAGTTACACTCTATGAACAGTGTGTTACGTTTACACACTTATCAACACTCTTTTCTGCAGCCACTTTTAACACACCTTTTGGTGTAACACACTACCCACTACCCACTGCACACTCTTTGCCTAAAGTGTGTTGATCTCAAAGGTGTGTTGCAAATATGTGTGTGTAACTCCTTATGCATGTTCCCGCCTCACACTGTTCTTAGAGTGTACAGCCCACTCCTGGCTTCATTACTTCCTTTGTCATGTAATATGCTATTAATAGACTTTTGGTTTGAAGTATGTGGTCATAAAAAGTATTGCTTCAATATTACTTTAATTGTTGATTTTATCTAGCCTTCCTAGAACTACATTGGTCTGATGTTTGTATTATTTCAAGACGTCAGAAACACAGCACTTATATAAAATTTGGCACTCATTTAAAACCACATCTTTAAATCTGACAGTAGAGAAATATGAGATAATAAATAGCTGCTTGCTGCTTTTCTCATAGTGAATCTAAGCTCGGATCTAAGATGAATCATAATATATTAAGATTTGATTTAGGACACATGACAAGTTGGACTTTCAGCTGAATATCTTGCATGATCTGCAGGCTTTAGGTTGAATACCTCACTCAATTTTTGCTGCTTCCTAGATCAAATCGTCTTCGAGAGTTAGATTGGTGAAAGGCATAAACTATAATGTTACAGAGAAGGTTGGATTGGAAAAGGACTCATTATCAAAAAGCTACAATATTGATAATACATTGTACTGCATTCTTGACGTAAGGACATCACATTATTATGTAGTGATCCTGACTTGACATGAATGTCTAGATAACCTGTTTATATACCTTGGACAGCTCCTCCTACTCTATTGCGAAAGTGGAACTATCCAAACTACATCATAATAATGAGTCCTATTCCTAGCACGCTAGCAAATTGGGTTGTGTTCACTGAAAACTAAATCACTGACATTTACATTTATTATTTTGTTAATGTTTTCACAGTCCCTAACTGACTTTCCCCATAAAACTTTGAATCTGTTCCATTTTAGACAGTAGACAGTACAGAAATCCATGAACAACTCAGCAATAATATTATTTGGACTATTCATACCTCTTCAGGGTGTATTCTATTGTTTCGAATTTGCTGTGACTCTGTTACCACATTAATGTACTTGTTAACAAATATTGTCAAACTGACTGAATCACAGCTGATATAAAAATATAAACTACAGTCGGATACTGCCATGGTCTGAATAACATAGAATGGTGCAAATAATATATCCCACATTTGAATGTTACGCTGCAATATATGCGGTACAGCTTTAACATACATATAGGATCTATGCACCAAAGCAGGACAACAAATGTCAGGTAAAACCATTTTCTGAGAAATCTGGCTGATGAGGACAATTTAACCCATATGGTAACCATGGGAACAATGAAATCCAGGTTCAAAAAAATTCATTATTGGTAGTTTATGTTTGAAATGATGTGTCTTAACCATACATTTCAAATCTTCTGTTGTTTCATGCCAAAAAAGATCATTGTGAAATGAACTGAATACCTAATTCTAACTGCCCTCAGTAGTATTACCACTGGGTTTGATAATCTTTTTAATCCAGTGAGATCAAAAACCGATTCAACTCTTCATCAAGACTCCATCAGAAAGAGAAACTTCTTGGGTGGAAAGTGAGAAGTGTTTGAGATTTATACCTACTTTGAAAGTCATGAAAGTTGGAGGGAGACCAGTGGAAATTGACTCCACTTAACATTAAGATTGGTGATACTACACTAGAGGAAATTGCTGAATATGAATACTTAGGTATAATTATCGACAGCTCTTTATCTTTCAAGAGCCATGTGAAAAGTTTGATTGGTATCATGAGCCGTAAGCTATATCTCCTAGCGAGAATTAGAAGATTCTTAGATGAAGCCAAGGGGTATCTCCTGTATAAACAGATGATTGTACCATATGCTGACTATGCCCACTTTTTGATAGACTGTACAACCTATGACCTAAGCAAAAAAGTCACAAGGTTACAAGGCAGAGTTCTAAGGATAGCTAGATATGGTAACGGCTATGAACGCTGCTCAGTTAGTGCTCTTCATGATTATTTTAATATACCAACTTTATCTGAAATAAGGTTTGAAAAATTACTGTGCTTGGCCTACAAGAACTCACAAAAAATTGGGTACAGGGTCCCTGAAAATGAAAGACGCACCAGTGGTGACCAGAAAGTCAAGCTACCGAGCAGACAACTCATTTATAAATCTCAAAGTAAATGTCCCATGCTGAGAGCAACATGGGAATGGGATGGTCTAGAGCTTGAAGTACAAACCACTCCAAAGCTAGAGACCTTTATCATGTATCTTTGTATTGTACAACAACCTGCTTGTTAAAATACAAAAAAACTAAGTCAGAATGAAGGACTAGTATCTATATTCTTTATTCCAAAAACCTAATTTTAGAGGTTATATATACACATGCGCTTGATCGTTGTTTATCATTTATCAACACATAGTTTCATTTGTCTGTAACATAACATGATTTTTACGAGGGATTTTGTCGGCCCAATATCACACATTAAAATGATGTAAATCAAAGTATGTAATAAAAACAATTTAAACTCAAACTCAATTTCAGTAAGAGGAGCTACAGTTCACTGTTACTCTGTCCAATATGTAGCTTGCCAATTATGTCCAGCAGATAATCCTTAAGCAGAGAATTAATATAACATACTCTGCCAACATGAAGCACAGGATCGCTGTCCCATGATATATCACTATCTAAGTCATTTGATAGACAATAGATGGCTCCAGTCTTGGCATTGGATGTTTTTTCTGAAAGGCTGAAGCCATCATGATCCACCGGTGGATCACAGCAGCTAATTAAATGCTGTTGAAATCTAGTCAGCACCAAACATCTGCTGGAGAGTGACATCAAGGCTTGGTGAATTCAGACAAACTGATACCACTGCCTCAAATTAGATATGACATTGTTACCGAAATTAAGGGGGAGCTTTATTGCTGGTTTGCAGTCACACTTTGAAATTCAAAAACGACCTACATGCATCAATACTGATTAAAATGGTTAAATAAATACCATGGGTGCCACTAAAAGAAGAGGAATAACAAACATTGAATTTGCTGGTGATAACCAGTGGGCATAAAATTCAGTTCAACATTGAATAAACATTGAATAAACATTGAATCAACATTGAAACCATTAATCAATGTTGTACCAATGTTCTGTGCCCACTGGGCAAGATGGTTTTCAAAAGATTTCCCTGAAAGGTGAGCCTATGATGAACTCAATAGAGTCATGTAGACTCAGTCGCTGCTTGGCCAGCAATTATATCAATTATTGTAGATGATAGACTAAAAAGGGTAAACGCAGTATTCCTTTTGTGGCCGTGATGCATGAATCAAAACCTTCTGGTAATCAGCCTGTTCTCCTGCCAGCCAGTTCTTTATTTTTCAACATTCTGTTTAAATAAAATAGCCAGAACCTTGTTTTTGAAAAACTAAGTATTTTGTTCCTTGCTACAGGCATGTCCTAACCTCACTTCACTGATATAGATATCTTCCGGTACATGCCTCAAAATAACTGTTCTCAGGAACTGAGAGAAAAACAGCATTGAATGAAGTACTTGGCTAAAGGTGTCCTTGTGTTCAGGGCAGGATGTTCCAGCTATTGTCGAGGTTGGCACAGTTGAGGGCTGTCCTGTTCTGTAATGGACTGTATGCACTGGGAGCACTCTGCAATTTGTCTAAAAGGTATAACAAGAGGCCTCATCAGACATCCTTTGTTTATCAAATGTGGAGAGGTCCATGTTTTTTAGAGTGGTCCATGTTTAACCCTTAAAGGAAGCCTAGTGCTTTGTCACCATGATGCCTATTAGGGAGACATCTGATGTCCTATGCCATGGGGCAACTGGCTAGGAAGTCACTGGTGCTCTCTTTATGTATCATGGCAATCCTTTGGGTCGTATTGACCCCAATACAGCACTTCTGAGTGAAATGCAAGGGCACATTCATAAAAAAATGATGACTTATGTTGCTTTAGGACAACATCCCATATTTGTCTTTTTGAAGGGTTAATTCCCCTTCCACATGTACAGGTTCAAATAAAACTCATTTCAGAGGGGAAAGGTATGTAGGCAGCTCATGTTTATTTCAATTAAAACCCTCAGATGGGACAGCACTATGTTATACAAAAGCCCAAATTCATCTTGTGACTTTAAAGGACACCCACTGCAAAGTATCTCATTAACTTTAAGTTATAGCTTTTGGGATAAGGTCAGATTGCAGTATTATTTTCCAAATTAATATTTTGCAACGCTCACTGCATCATGTCAATGTACACATGTGAGTGTAGACACATTTATTCCTGACATTTACAAACTCTGTGCACCGAGCCAATGTCCTCATTTGTGTATATATGTTTGTTTGATGTTTAGGTTCAAGTTCAGCAGTCGACTTCCGGGGGAGCTACCCTGTAAACACAGATACGTACATCAGATGTAGATCTACATTTATTTGAAATGCAAAATACATAAATTTTTCAAGGTTTATGAATGTCAGAAAAGGAAGGTTTATTTACGTTTAATGGACGTTTATGTCCAATTTGTGTTTTTCTACCTCATCCAGACGTAAATAAACATTGCAAAAAATCGAAACTCAAACCTCTGGTTGATAATAGACCTAAAGAAAACTGTGAGCCACGTTGAAATTACGTAGTGTGTTTACAGTGTAGTGTCGGGCTTATTACACTGACAGTGCGAGCTACTGGCTGTGATGGACCTCTCCAAAGCCAGCACCAGCATCGTGATTCAATTACAAAACAGGGTTTACCTCGACTCGTTATATATACATTGGCCACAGAGCTATTCAATTTTGCCACGGGAATTATGTGATGCACATACAGGAGCACTATCCCATCCAGGTCTCAATTTAAGTAGGCATGAAAACCACTTATGAAAATACCAGAGCCTCTCAACTCTTTTGAAAAGTTCTTAGGAAATAATATGCAGTTCAGTTATGTGTGGGGTAGGGTATTTTCACTTAAATATTTAATCGATTTGAACCATGGCTTCATCCTCTAGTGCTGAATTCGATAATAGTTTGACATCAGTTTACAATGTAGACCTGGTATAGACAAGGTGGTAGCGTTGGCATGGATGAGTGGTGGAGGCCCTCTTTGTATTGCTTCCCATACCTTGTCATTTTCCCCACAATATATCCCCTTGTAAACTATTATATTGGCTTAAGGTTGGTCGCTACCATTTGATCAAAGTAAACAGAATTTCTCCAATTTTTTTCTACAGGTAGATTAAATCATGAAACATCAAAAATTGACAAGAAAGGAACTACTTTTTTTATCTACAGATCTTTATTCACGAATATTTCTCTAAAAATCAGGAACAAATGTTAAAAGGTGATACTTTGAGTTTATAACGTCTCTTTATTGCACAAAGTGATTTCCTAAAGACAACGATTCATTTTCGAAAGTTTTTTTGTTTTTTTTTGTAACAATTTGACTTCGTTTGACATTTTTTGTTCAACAGTTACATCAGCACTTCGATCTTTTTAATCGGGTATCCATACATTGTAGAATATAAACGTATGCGAGTATCATTGTAGAGAACAAATGTAATCGAATTTCCATTATCCACGGATTTTTACAACTTTTTAAAATCTAGAAATGGACAGAGAATCATCACAACATACACTGATTTGTCAGATATTCGTTTGGGAAAGCAGTATTTAATCGTGTTAAATGCCTTGGAAAGGCAATGCCCTAAAGGTGCATCAGTCCATCATATAATCATACTTTGGCTGGCAATAGTATCATCTTATTCACTTTAAAATGGAAAAAATGTTCATTACTTATCTGACATTTTCAAATTGATACAGGCACATCACCTAACTTATCTGGGGAGCCAAGGAATATGAGTAAGTTGTGAGATTGCAAACCATGGCCATGTCTTATAAAAGCAGCACACTGAAAACCCAGGCTTATATGAAAGTCCTCACTACAGAGGACCTTGGGTGATCATGCCCAATTGATCACCAAAGGTGATTATTTTGAGGACATAATTTTGTCACTAGGGGGATCTACTATACAACAATGTAACATATTTCCCTTGCTCCATGTGATCTATTGAGTAAAACCTATAGCAACATTGGTCAAATATGTTTACAAGTTGGAGAATATTTGAAGACAATTACCATAATTTATATTCAAGAGATAAGAAAGGAAATTAGGTCAAAACTTTCTAAACTATCAATATCTAGACATAAAGACACCTTTTATGTGTCTAAAACCAAAATTAGAAGTGTGAGGATTGACAGTCATCTGTCATACATATCTGCTTTACTTGGCTTATTATGAGTAATAAAACATACTCTTCAAAAAGACCAGATGTCTGAAGTTGATGATCGGGAGGGGGTTAATCATAATAATATTGGTAAATATCATTTTATAACAAGAAAACTTTTCAAGAAAATTCAAGAAGTCATCAAATTGAGTACCCCCCGTCTTCCTATTGACAACCTAGCATATTCTATAATTGGGTCAAAAGGGTGATCATATTGATGACCTGAGTCCTCACTTATGATCACTCTGAAGATCACCAGGGTACTACCCCTGGACACAATCAAAATGATCACCCAAAAGTCCTCACTAGTGAGGA
Organism: Harmothoe impar; assembly: GCA_947462335.1. Lineage (NCBI taxonomy): Eukaryota > Metazoa > Annelida > Polychaeta > Phyllodocida > Polynoidae > Harmothoe > Harmothoe impar. The sequence continues at coordinate 105,595,607 of OX381704.1, read as the reverse complement.
CCTTTTTTAACATAGGATTTTCAGTGCAGTACTAAAGTCCACATGACCCCACACTGAAGCATTGTTCATAAGCTAGTAGGTCCAACTACCTCTCTGCACTGAAGTTATGAAACGCACTGAAATGATCATGAGCAAGATGAGATATATTTTAGCCAAAAGAAATAACCTACAGCACATCAGGTTACAGAAGTTATTGGACACATATGGCTTACTACCACATATCTTACATATTTCAAAAACAACATAGTATACATAAGCTATGTGAATGTGCCCTTGCTTAGAAATGCTTATGATGACGATCGCCATCTGGTGAGTGTGTCAAGTATATTTTTCACTAAATAACTAGCTTTCATAGTGAATGCTTTTATAACGATCGGTTTAAAAAAACATGCTCATCTTAAGTTTTATAATCGTTATATTTTAAAGATATTGTTATTTGCTGTGTAACAAACCACAGACCACTCTTTAAGTGTATTATGGACGAGCTAGCAGGAGGAGCATCACTTCTCAATGCAGATAAAACAGTACACAATTCACAACCTCCATAAAGGTAGTGATGATGAGTTGAGTAGGGCGATGCAATTGTGTAAGCATGCTCAGCTAAGAATAGTGTTAGAAATCTTATCACAATGTACTTAGACCATTCTATTTCAAACACATTCTATTTCAAACACAATATTAATAAAGACTGCAGTGAATACAGGATCGATAGCAATCACTACATTATGTGGATAATTTGTAGACATATAAACTACTAAACCCTAATTATCCTTACTACATTGTGTCAGATCATATTGGCAACCTTGTATTGTTTATCATTATATATTGGTTTTACTATGCTGGTATATATACCAGCATAGTAAAACCAATAGCTATCTTACACCCTTCTCCTCTCGTACGTCAAATGGCTTATGCGGTAGCCCTTTGGAGTCTAGTTATGCAGAAAAAAGTAAAGGTGTCAACTGTGTCTCCTATGTGGCTCCAGTCTCGGACCCCGACTGTATTTTTACAGTCTGGGAGAATGCTTATGTATTGGGTATAATGGATATCATCAATGTGGACATCATGGGTTCGAGTCCCACCTTGGCACAATGGGTAGTAATTTTGATATTTGTACAATGGCCCTCTAATACACTAATTCCCCTATCCAAATATTTAATATGTGTTATTACTATCCCAGCATTGGGCTATTTATGCTTCAAAAAGGCCAAATAGATAATGTAAAAAAAAACGAACCTACGTCTTCCCAAGGTGGGATTCGAACCCATGAGGCCATACACATGCTCATTCATGGTCATGTGACCATGGCTAACCAATCAGTGGTTGATCTCATTAAGAAATGATCCAGGATCATGGATCATTTTCTAAGTAGGTTACACTTATTAGATACAAATTTGTCCAGGCCCATTACAGCCTGACGGCTGCAATGGGCCTGGAGAGCTCGAGGCTGATGTGGCTCTGGTTTAAGCACTAAAGAGTGGAAAGTTAAACTGCTAACAGCCTACTGTCTGATGTCAGCATTCCGCAAATTCTTATGAAATGATATAGGAATAACGATGGCACTATTCCCTTCATAAAGGCTCCATTTATTACCTATTGGTGTCGCATTCTTGACAATAGATAAGTCTAGGGACGAGATCCTGGCCTAGATTATAGCCATGATTGGTGAATACCCAGGCCCAGTAGTCGCAGGGCTCTAGATATTGCCATGGTTTATTATCTGTGTTATGTGGATAACCTGATAACCAAAGTCATTAGATGTACCAATACACAATTGATTTTTACACAGGATACAACCTCAGACTTATTGCATGGCTCCATACATCAGCATGATATGGAATTACCAGCTGATACTGTATAGAGAAAACCGACTGCATTGTCTAAGTATATGGTTGCAATTAAATTCTGCTCGGTAATTAATCATATACTACAGTCCAATCAATACCAAAACATAACAAGCAATACAATACTATCCTCAATTCAGGACAATACTTATTATTGTGCAGTGTTGTAGAGATAAGGTTTGGGTTTTGGTTAGGTTTGAGAATGGTGTTATAATTGTAATATCTTGGATTTAGTGCTCCGAACCAGTGGGCTACCCTTCCCTAAGTATATAGGAACCTCCAATATTGTGCCGTATATCAAGAGGCATTTAAAAGAGACATGAACTTCTGCTCAAGAGACCTTGGTGCTCCTGGTGACAGAAACCTTGAGATAGGAGAAGTTCCTGAGTATGTGGTGATAGGGCCTCCCAAGTTGGACAGGAGTTTTTTAAAGGCCAAAGAGAGCGTGAGTTGACATGTTACACAATGTCACCCTCCCTCTTACACCAAAGCTCTGCTTTGGCACTCAATCCTTAAGGAGAAATGGCCAGGGTATGCCCTCATTGTACTATGACACTGCATTCATTTATATGATCTCTAATAGCCACTGAGAAACTACATTCTCAGGGGAGTCTGTAACATAGGAAAAAGTAACAGGGTTTGTTCTTGGAATCATTATAGCAATCCACACAGTTTTGTTATACAACCAAACACAAAATATATTGCCGTTTACTTACAAAAGCCGGGTTCTCCATACTCTCCCTTTGAGTCACATCTGATAATTAGTAGACTATCATCTCCAAAAGTCCCAAGCACATACTATCCAGATACTTTAGATGTGTCCTCTAAGTCAGCAGACCTAAGTCCTGCTAAACTGCTTAAGGCCACCACTGACACAACCTAGTGGAAAAACAAATGAGTACTTCCTGTTGACTATATGTTATAAGACTACATGGCTGGAACTCCTCTAGTGTTGGCAGGTAGGATTGGAAGAAGATATCCACTGGAGGTTCTATGTCCTCGGGGTAGGGGGTCCCTTGTGGTAGTGGTGAGGGCCAGGCCGGAGTTATTAGCTGCTATCTTGTTACTGACTCTGACAAGAACCGGTGGTGCTCTCTTCAGGGATTTAAGTACTTCAAGGAAGGAACTCACATGGCTCACATGGCAAATGAGAGCTAAATTGCTGATTCTAGCTCATGTTATCTATCAGGTACGCATATATATTATGCCAACATAGCATACAAGAGTTGATATGAGTTTTTACCTGGGCCCCTCAGCGGACAATAATGGTATTTGGCAAACACTTCATAGGGCAAGCTATATAACCAGAACGTAGCATAAGACTAAGTGCTTGTCTTTGTTATTGGAGTCATTAGCAATCCTTTAAGTGACTATGTACCGTTTACCCAACCTAAAAACCTGGATTATCACTTACTAAGGGAATCAGCAAAAGTTCCCTTGAATTATCCGGTCTTAAGTTATCAATGATTATTTTGATTAAAGAGAAGGCCAATCTTAAAGGTCACATTTTTTGAAAATGTTTCATTTAAAGATTACCAGTAATATTCAGTTTAATAATTTCAATCATATAAGTGCAAATGAGACTTCTGATTATGAAGTTCTATTTATGTGTGCTGCAAATGGATGGTCTGAAAAGTTTCCTCATGGTAGATACCCAGACACTGCCCACTCATGTTGTATGAGTGAAAGTTACTCCACACCATGATTATGTTTCCATGTATCCTTGGTAAAGTGTTTTATTCTTAAGGGATTTTAATACTTTAGGGAGATTATTTCTTCGCTCATGACACCTGACAGGAGAGATTTAAGTTCATGTTTGGCTCTGTTTATAAGCAACTAATAGCTCCTGTGTGACCACCTCTCATTTTAAAACTTCACTACAAGTAGATTAATGAGGAAATCACATGGTTATGTCTTCAATAATTATTATTCATGGGATATACAGTACTTTAATCTCTATTGACTTATAACCCCAAATAAGACAATACAGGGGCTGCTGGGGGTGCTCAAAGTAGGCTCATGTGTCTAAATTGTCCAAAGTTCATAACATGTTTATTCATTCCTTAATGTGTACCGAAGGTTCGTTACATATACCACCGCTTATTGTATACGTTTATACCCCGAAGGTACGGAAGTTACCGATGGTTAATTATCATAAAGGTTTCGCAAAGTATTACATACTCTTCAATACTAGGTGGCGCTGCAGGTACGGTCATGTGACCCCCTAGGGGCTGTATATATATATAAGGTCGGCTGTTCTCCTCAGAAGGCAGTCAGATTTGGTTACTGCTGAGGCAAACACCTCCCTGTACTCCGGGTTTACACTATGATATAGCTTGTCTATCCTACTGTATTATTTTATAGATCAAGTTCTGATCTCTGTCATAACCGAAGGTTACTACAGAAAGGTAATACTGGATGCTTGTTAAATAAAGTTGCCGCATATGAAAGCGTAATTGTACCTTGTCCGGTTGTTGTTCTTATGAAGTCACAAGTAGCATAGACCAACTATATGTCTAAGGTGTGTGTGGTAGTTAATTGGTTACATGTTTTTTCTTATCAAAATAATCTCTTGAATAAATGAAATTAATCTTGGTGAGCATATTGGCATGTGGAACAGCTGTATACACTGTGTTTTATTTTTTTCCTGAGAAAGCACATCTATATGTATTAAGTACATGTGATGCCTTACTGGCTCCATCCAGTTTTCTGGATTAAAATGTGCAAACTTTGGTGGTCATTATACCTATGTGGAACAACTTGAAAAAATGTGGAATATTCACATATAATTGGAACATATCTATTTATGATTCTGATACCACATGTAAGCAACTGACCGTCAGAGGTGATGTGAATATTTCACTTCAAAGATATCATGTCATGGTGGCAACTGTGGTTAATATGAGGAGGGGTGTCAGGGATATTGACTGCTTTCCTGTATGGAAGGTACATAGTGGCTGGCCTGTCAAAACGACAGTGTGAGCTACCGAGGTAATGGACCTGTCCTAACACCGGCATTTGGACACCATTAAAAAAGCGGTTAATCTTCACTTGCCATCTACGACGAACAGTCTGCCCTTAACCTCTGCCACACAAACAAGTCGCATAGAAGTTTTCCCTCATGGTTTAAGAAAAAGTATCAGAGCATCTCCAACTTGAAAGAAACACTCTAATAAATGTCTAGCTCTGTAAAGAAGAGTGTGAATTAACTTGAATAGGTTATCAGATTACAGCTTTCTCCTCTAGGGTCCCTTTGCACCAAGGCTCTAAATCCAGATGACACCGTAGGCTTCATTTAGGCAGGTGCAGGGATGTAGAATAGCATGTGTGACTTGACAAGAAGCACTTCCGATTGCTTCTCATACCAAGCCATTCAAGATCCCCAGCCTCAGTCTTTAATCCTGTTAGCACACATTGCTTTATACCCTCTTTTACAACCTGTTTGCATCAAGGAGAGGATGGAACTGCGTTTTCACCATTTTATAACCTGCTCTCCAAAGACATTGGCAGCTGAAAGTCAACGCTCACCTTAAAACTAAAGGAATGCATTACTTGCCATCTTCCCCCTGAGAGCAGACATTGCCAGAAAGCACCTGTCAGCAATCCTTAGATAAGGCATTGATTTGATGTGGTATGGTCATATGTCATGTCTCACATATTTTCCTGACACAGCTTTACAGAAAACGCAGCCTACCACATTCTTAATTAGTATTTACAACAAAAGACCTGATTATGATGCTCAATCATCAGGATTATACTTATAGTAATCACTCACTGATGACTACTAGTATATATAAGAGTTGCCAGCCTACTTATTCCACTTTTTAACATTAGGTCTCTGTGGATTGGGATATTGTTACACTACGTCTTTCCAGTACCAGATCCCATAGGGTGGATTATAACACAAGTTCCTACGATCTATCCAAGAAACTGAGAGCAGAGCTGCTCTCTGCACCATCCTCAAAGTCTTACTCGATGTCTATATACAATCTAGATCACACCTACGGTCATGGCCCGTGCCCAATTTCCTAAATATATAACTGTCTCTTCCCCAATATAGGAGAGCAAAAGAGAGGATGACATGACATCCTAAAATCAGCTTCCTTGTCTCCGTAGGCAGACATTTGAGAGGTTGAAATGCCAAAGCCCTAGAAATCCTTTTTTATTCATGAGTCACTTATAAATCATGTTAAATTCCATGTCCATTTATTATGATGACTGTTCTATCCATGCTTTTGTCCTAAAAGTATGATTCATGGTCCAACGCTCTTTTGCGACTTTATAGCATTGCACCAATTTCCTATTTGTGTGATGTGGTCAATAAAGTCATTAGGAGCTGTCTTTCTGCTATTGACATTGATGCTGACTAAGGATGCTGCCTAACTGATTTATTCCATTCATGAAGGGGCTCCACCAAACCACATTGCACAGAGATCAGCCAGTGCATTGCCTCTGTATTCTGTTACAGAGCAAGACATCAAAGGTTATATGCCCTCAGGAAAGGTGTGTACATACATGTGCTTGTTTGCTTCATTACTGATGGGTACTTTATAACATAGGCAGAAGATACCTGGGAAAATATATCCAGAGGGAAATTGTCTCGCACCACAGTTCAGACATCAGATAATATTGGGTGTCACCATCCTACTTCTAACATTGCATCAAATGCTCTTCATGGTACTCAATAAGACAAAATGTTGGAGACACAATACCAAATTAGGTTGTGTACAGTCATGGAAAAGATGGGTGTCTGGCATCAGAATTAATAGATCTCAACATGGCACAGAACTGTTAGTCTGAGAGCTAGTCTGAGAGCTAGATCCTACCCCAAAAAGATAAGAAAGTAAAACACTTATCCTGTTAAATCTGACTGTCACTACTTCATATTTGACATTTATGCCATTTGTCATTGTGAGGTTTCTTTTCCCATTGGCATTCATTCATCCATTTCTAAATAAAGTCACTGATACAAATCATCATCACCAAACATCCTAGAAGAAACTGGCCTTTTGTGAAATGTGTTACATAAGTTAAAATGGGTTATTTATGGATGTGGCCATACCAGAATTCAGACATTGTAATTTAGGGGTGATTATCACGGTATCAATAGTCACTAACAAGTGAAAGAGTCATGAAATGGTATGAATTTGACAGGGAGAGTACTGCTTTCCCATCCCAACTAGTATACCCACACACAGACACACACACACACTTTCCACACAGTCTCATGAAATTTATATTTAATGTGTACATAAATTTTATATGCCTGATTAATCTTCAAGTGTCATTCCAACCCTACAGCAATGCAGCATATTTGCAAAGATCATATGTATGTTCCACTATGGAATTTGATGGTAAGTTCTGATGCGCCATAGGGCTGGGGAGTTGGCGTGTCAAGGGCTAGCTGCTCACATTGTCTGTTTCTCTGGGTGAAACCTGCCTAAAGCCAGCACCAGCATCCAGCATACAACACCAGGTCAGCCTATACCAGCCATCCCACCTAGTGTCCACCCCACTGTTTCCTGCTGTGATGCCTCCAGGAGGCAGTCAGGCTACTACTCCAGCCTTATGACATAGGGACTCTAACCTACCGTCCATGACAGAGGTGTGTACATGTACTAAAACTGACCATAGTTCATGGCTTTATTCTACATGATTACATTGCATGCTGGCTCTCATCGACTGTGTGACAATGCATATTTGGTTTAGGAAACAGCTGAGGTTTTGTATCTTTGACTGACATGATTCAGATGGGTACATGTAATTGTAATACCACCAGTAGTGCCTGTTTTAATAATTGACCCTATTGTCTGCAGAGAGAAGTAAGGTTTCCAATCCTACTGATGAAAATGATAAATATAATTATGCCAAAAGTTCAAGAGATTGCACTAATAACATCACATCAAGTAGTGTTTAATGTGATAAAATAATCCACAATTTGTATTTTTCAAGGAGACAACCAGGGTTGTGAATGTGATTACCTGCTGGCAGAATCATATTTTATATTTCACAGGCAAAAAGGGGTAAGGAGTTATTGCAGCTCAACGACCATCATGTAATGTTCTTCTTCTATGATGAGAAAAAATGGGATAAGGTATCGATACTGTGGTTGCAGTAGTCTGAAACTCACTCCTGCCTTCATTCCCTCTTTTGTCCTATTGTTGCCCTTAAAATATTTGTATTCTTATATGATCTATTTTCCTTTCTGAACATTATTGAGACAGAATTACTATAATTGTTGTATCAAATTAAGATCTAGTCTGCCTGCAACCAAATTGACCTGGCCAAATTGACTTATTTAAACCTTAGGCTGTATCAATGGATCATGAGGATTAAGAATACGACACATGATATGCACTGTAGACTTTCATGATTTGAAATGGTAGTAATTGAAAGTAATCAACACTAAAAGCTTGAAAAGGCTTCTATCTATTACTATTATTATATCTCTATTGAGTGTGTTCCACATATCAGGATGATGTATACTCTACTCTGGATGGAGACACATTTACATGGCATCCTCCTGACCACATATATATAGATGTGAGTTTCCATACATTGACATGTCTTGATAAATGAAGGGAGGTGTAATGCCAAGATGTATCAAGTTCTAATCCAGTCTACTTGGGGCTACTATCCGGATGAAGTAGCTGCTGGATGGCCTTACAGACCAGCCCCCTGAAATTTAGAAAACTGTCCATCTAGCAGTCTTCAATAGGTTCTCTCTGAAGCTTCCTTAAGGATTATTTAGTCAGGTGCTCGCAAAAATGTTGACCATCTTTTCAACGAAATGTGGGCATTGCATGATTAAGGATATTGGTTCATCTAAGAACCTAAACTGTTTCAGCTCTATATATATGCGATATATGGCTTGAAACTCCAAAAACCTTGCTTAAACTCAAAATCACAATGCTACTATTGCAAGTATCGAATTCCACTGTTGCATATATAAATATATAGCACTGAATCTCTGCATATTGGATTCAATTGACTGCATTTGTAAGGATTAAGTGTTGTATTGGGGAGAGTAACTAAACAATAGTTGTGGTTACGGTTGATTTACTACAGAAGGGATTTTATATCCATGAATATACTATCTAGAAAAATACATCATGATTGTAGGGATATCCATGTAGGACTAATTGTGGGAAGTTATATATTTGAAAATGCTGAATTTGAGTTATCAGCAATTCGGAGTGTCCCCTCTTACTTTCCAGATGTTTGATACATACATCTTGCATAATAAATGTCCCTGTAAAGCAATGGAAGATATTGAACTATTTAGAGTTTGTGCCTATTTCACAACAGAGTCTATCTGCCTGTTATATGTCTTGCATTTTAGAGGGAGCTGCCTGTTATGAAACAGATTGCCAATTTGCAGAGAGATTCTAGCATAAGGTGCCCTGCCCCTCTACAGACAAGCCCCCAACCGGCTTCGCGATGAACTTCCTTCAGGTGCATGCCATAATATTAACCTCATTTTCCTAGAAAAATGTGAGCATTGGTCAAGGCTATTGATCATAATTATTACCCTTGTATGTAACAAGTAACAAATTGCGCTGGGTGGTTCCTTTGCAGTATTGGAATGCTACTGAATGGGATGCTTCTGAATGGAACTGTCCAATTAGCTCATTAACAGGTAACGAGATTACCCACAGCTGAAGAAGACTCAATATCTGATTAGGAATGCGAAGTAAGGATGAAAGTATTGACCAAAATTCGCTAATAAGGCTTTGCCCAATCTACTTTGTCCCCATGAGCTATTTATATGTTCTCTTTTACATTTAAGGAGTCATATTAAGCTTTACAGTGCTATACAACATAATTGATTATACAGGCATTTAACATCACACTACCTTTGATGGATTCTAAACCTATCAATCCCCCTTTGGATAACTCTCATAGGCACACATTATCTGACTAGAGAGTGTTTACTCTATACACTATGATCAAATACTATAATACAATTATATGGTAAATTTCTACATGAAAATGAGCAATTGTGATCCACATTCATCCGACAAGCATCAACTACAGTCACCCAATATAAATCAGCGGGCAGTGCTTATCCCTACTGATCTGGCAACCATTTATTAGCCATGAGATTGATTTATCTTGAGCTACAGTGAGATCTATACTGAAATAAACAATGGATTATTTCTAAGAGATAGACACCCATTTCAGTGGATTTGCACTATCCAGGAGCCTTTGATCTACTGCATTTGCTTGGGTAGAAAATGGAAAGAAAGTAGGAAAGATACTTTTTACATGTGCTGTAAGTGAACATCATGAGGGTACAGTCTTTTCATCTCCTCTTATAGACTTTGTGCCAAAGGTAAAGATTTGGGCTTAGTGTTAGAAGGAGGGTGACCTTCTTTAACATTGCATGTCATCCGATCTTTGCCTTTTTCAGGTCTCAGGATACTAAATATATTAGTTGTAATCTACCAGCAATCCCCAAACGCAAAATGATAGTAAATATAATGTTTGTCAGAAATCAGAATGATTCTCAGCTACAAGAAAATATGGTTTTGAAGACCATGATTAATCATTACTGATTTGTGCATGTCATTGTGAGTTTTTAAATTTTCGATGAGAAGACAAGCAATTATTTAGTGCTAATCTAAGTGGTGGGCACAACACATTTCAAGTTACATTTCCATTGATATATAATACAGACCTGCCATGTTGCCAGAAAACACCCTTGTTCTGATTTACGTTTGGCCAATGTTTTGATGGAATGGAATTAGTGTGTGTACATATATCTATAAATAGACATCATACTTCTCCCAAACGTCCAAATCAATCCATTGGCCTTGTCATACAGTTGGTGTGAGAGTCAACAAGCAATGTGATGTGGGATGAAGCCAAGAACTAAATTTGAAATACATATACACTCCACCCCATGCAATGGACTGGAAATGTTGAACTCCTGTGTAGGCATTTAATATGAGGAGCAAATCTGGAAACCGCTTTAGTAGGCCTACAGCTTGTCTTCGATTGTGAGCTGGATAGAGTAGTACCCCATATCTGGCTTATGTTACTGTGCCAGCAACATACTGCAGTGTAGTATAGTCAGCTGAGGCTGATCTCTTTATGTAATGTTTGTAGTAGTGTCTGAACGTTTATGCTGCCTTTAGGCAGGTCTGTCACCTGAAGTCACCTACACCGAAAATCCATAGGTTGAAAGAGTTAGTCAGCACAGACTATCCTAGGTTAGTCATGTGAGTGTTAGTCACAATGGCAAAGTTATATTCAAAAATGACCGAGGGGCCAGTCAGTAGTGGCTAAAATAGGTTCATTATTGGTGTGTTGTATTTTTTTACCACTAGTTGGTGCCACCTGTGGTGACCACTCAGTGGCTGCCTCTGGCAATTAAAAGACTAAGGTGGGTTGGTCAGTACCGACCAACCTGACAATAATAACTTACTTAGGTTGGTTGTATAGGGAGCTAAAGAATGACTTACTTGGTTAGGCACTAGTGACTGAGAGATTGGTCGTATAGGGAGCCTATATATGAGAATATCAGTGTAGACCTGTGGTAGATGATTGAAATTAGAACTTGGCCATTGTGCCGAAGCTTTTCGAATTTCTGCTACTCACCAATATTAATTAGAGTGCTAGTGCAGCTTGTACACAAGTAGGCCAACTCACCTGCAACAACAAAGGTAGATAATTAGAATCTGCAGGTCTACAGAATACATATCAAATACAACTATCTGGTAAATGTGATTCCTTTTTACATTTGGCAAAGTATTGGTAAAGATTGACCTCCCCCCCCCATGAGTTAGTTTTGAAATTTTTATCTCTCTTATACTAGCCCCTGGACCGGCAACAGGTGTATAACAGCTGCTTAAGATAACATTCAAATTGTCCACTGTTTTTTTTCTTGGTTCACAATGGATGAACCTGGTAATATAATACAATGGAATTGAATGAACATAGTATCAGGCAGCTCTCACTCTGGCTAATAATCAAAGATACTCCATCATCGAGAATTGATTTTGTAAAGGATTTTACATTGACTGGGTGAATTGAAATGGGGTTCAGATAACTATACAATACAAGAACCCATTATGCACTAGGACATTAGCAATATACATACATATCTGAGTATAGAGGCCCACAGCAGTTGTGTTGTGCCTTGTAGTATCATGCAAATGACATTTGTACATCTGTACATATGAGCCATTAGAAACTGTGAAGTTATAAGAGGAAATACTTCATTGAGACTCAGAGTGCAGTGCATAGCCATTTGTTAACAATGGTGCATGTCGTTCACCTGTATTTTCGTGGTTAAGGATTACATGTATGGATCTAGAATTACATGATACTTATAACCGATGGGTGTTAAAGCAAGTAAATTGATCCCTTGATGTTGCCTTGATATTTTCTGAGATGAGAGAAAGGCACTGTTCTCTTTACACAGTGCTAATGGGGGGCCCTGCTGTGTGTGGCACAGAGGTGTAGGGTTCCCTCTCCTACTGAAATAAATACATCAATGCATCCCTGCCAAGAGTTTAAAAGAGTTCAATCAATTACGTCACATCAAATGCTTTAAGATTTGAACTCCCAAGAAAAACTAAAACGAGAGTTTTTATTTCTCAAGTAGATAACAAGGGTTGTAAATGTTGTTTTACCACAGACAAAGTCAAATTTTGTACTTGAGTAGCTCAAGTATTGCTAAACAAGTGATAACAGAGTGTAACAAGACCACAACGGTGTGTTTCTCTTTAATGATGTCAAGAAATGAATTGACGTTTCTGTTCTGCAGGTACAGTAAACTAAGACCCATTTCTCAGTTTACCATCTCCTTTGTCAAAATTTCCAGATTATTTGTTTTCTGGATGTCTTTATGAACAATATTGCTTTAGCATTACTATAGTTAGTACTGTTTAATTAAATTTAACATACATTGCACAAATATGTAGGGACAAGAAACACAGTACACTGCAAAGATGTGTGTTAACAAAGTGGACCTATGCAGCAAAGCAGGACATCAGATGACAGGTTAAAGCAATTTCTTTTGACGGCTGGTCGATTTTACCTACATCATAACCATGGGAAATTCATGTTGGAAATGTATGTTTTAATCATGCATCTCAAACTTTCTGTTGTTCCATGCCAAAAGATCATTGTGAAGTATACGCTCTGAATACCTAGTTCTAAGTGCCCTCAGCAGTATTATCGCTGTGTATAACCATGGTATCGTTTTGGTTACAGACCCAGTGAGCTCAGAAACAACTTCAACTTTGCATGAAGACTCCATTAGAAGGGCAACCTTCTGGGTTAGGAAAATGAGAGGTTTTTGAGATTGATATAGGCCTATATTTTGAAAGTTCTGAAAGGTTGCATTGGCCAAGTCAAATTTGGCTCTAGTAAGAGAAGTTATAGCTTACTGTTACTTCTATATCCTCCGCCCACATCCCGCCTATCCCACACCAACAGGTTCAAACAAGACTCCTTTAGATAAGAGGGCAAAAGGTATGTGAGTAGCTCATGCTTATTTTAATTAAAAATCTTAGATGAGACAGCACTATTTAATACAGGAGCAGCATAGGGCTCCTTCACCCACTATCATCTTGTGACACCTATTGCAGAGTTTCTTATTTCCTATTACCTTAGTGCTTATGTGATGAGCTCAGATTAAAAAAGAATATTCATTAGAAAAAGGAAGAACGGAAGGCCTTAAAGTTACAGCCAATTCGCAATATTCTAAGACCTTGCACTTTTCCATTTTTTAATCTCATTTTCTATAACAAAGCAACACTAAAGGAAGGGTAAAAATAAGATTTGCTGGTGATGGGGGGCAATATGTTTTGCAAAATAATTCCCTGTAAGGCAAGCCTATGATAAAGCCGTAGATGAGACTTCATGTTTCTGCACCATTCCACAGACCTACAATAAGCAACTTACTTCCAGGGTGGAAGTGGTTATGTAACAGCAGGGATTGGCATGTAGTTGTAGTTAGATGTCCGACCTTATGTCTATGTCCACTTTCCTGTGGGTGAGCTCGTGGGAGTGACATGCTTCTTGGTGTGATGGACCTACCGAGAGCCAGCACTAACATTCTGATCCTATTACAATGCAGCCGACAGATCAGCATGATAAACCAATGCAGTGTTGGTGAATCATGATGACAGATATTGCCTTGAAACAACATGTTGCCCTTAAAGGGTTAATTGGCCATTATGTTATTGACCTTATAACACCATATGTTCTCCTTGAGAGCCTAGATGGTTTACTCCCCAGTGGATACCCTTTGGCAACATCACCACCAGTCAGAGGGTGATTATCTATGGTGGATTAGGCAATGCACGCTATCTGTTTCCCCTTTATAAGCCCAAGGGGCACAGGTTGCACAAGGTCAGGATTATCAGCATGTAAACTGCCCCTATGGATGAGCCCTCGCATAATGTCAAGCTACTAGACCGTAGCAGGCCTCTGCTAATACTAGCTAAAGATATAAGCTGTGGATTTAGATATCTTACAAGCCACATTGTAACCGAAGAGACATTATACAGAATGCCATACTCTTGGAAAACTAGAAGGCTAAAGTATAGTTTGCACATTGGGACCACATATTATTAAAATGAGGGTATGTTGGTGGAGAGAATACAATATCAAGGTCAGGTTCGAGGATAGATATTGATTATACATATCAACTTTTATATTAAATTGGTACTTAATCATTGCGTTGAGAGAATCTCACATTCATTCGAAATCATTGGATTGGATTCTTTTCTTTAAACGGACTTGAAGATAGAAATTTTGGATATTAGTCTCATAGGATGTATCTATTATTAGAGCGAAAATAGAACAAACACATTTTTTCAAGGTCTTTGAAATCTAAACGGACAATTTTCATATAGAGGGTGCAAAATATGGGACTTTTAAATTTTGTTATCCATATTTTGAAATGTTTGTATATGTGAGAATTGTTTCGAATTAAAAAACGTCAATAAGAATGTTCACAAGCGGCAATCTCATATGATTCTCATTGTCATAATCTGCCCTGTGAAGTCACAGTGCCACATGCCGCGTACAGGCAAACTGTAAACATCAATAATTTTCAACGGTCTTTATTTTCTGTTTGTACTTATACACATTATTGCCTCAGCATTACTTTAATTTTCACCTCTATGTATCCAAGAGCTGGTTTAAGCCATTGTCACAGTATATCTATGCTCTGAATCCAAGGTGATATGATAACATGACTTTCAGAGCTAGTTAAGAATACCTCATGAGTCAGACTTCAATCTTAATATCATGCAAGCTTGAGGTATAATTTTCAACTCAGATGATGATTAACGGTGCTATTGTAAATCATGAACAACGTAGCAACATCCATGCTGTCTGAACAAAGAGGAGTGATATTAGAGAGAGTATAAGAGAAAAATATCATGGCAATGGTTCCCATGTCAAAGAAAATAAAAAAGAATCTGAATAGTATTGCGAAATACCCTTACTATTTTGGTTAAAGACATAGATCCTAATTTTACATTCAGACCAAGCCTTTTAGTGTTGCATGTTATGCTAAGAGAAAGTTGGAATGGGAAAGGAATAAAATTGATTATCACAAATGTACAATATTGATGATGCCTTGCACTGCATTTGTCTAACATGGGGACATCACACTTATGCTATGACATGCTTTGACATGAAATGCAATTTCATAGTTGGATGGCTCCTCCTATTCTATTGCAGTAGTAGATTCAAACAATTCTAACTACATTAAATTTAACACAAAGGATCACTGATTGATACAGGGGGAAACTAATTCCTTTTCCTAGCATGCTAGCAAAATGAGTTACACTAACTGAAAACTAAATCACCAACATTTACATCAATTATCCATGTTATGAATTCTGTTAATGTTTCAAGTCCCCAACTCTCCTTCCCAAGTGGAGTATCTAATTGGTTTGTTAACCCTTCAAAGGCTACATAGTTTGAATGCATTATCTTCTTTGTCGTCATGATACATGAATGAATTCATATGTCATCCAACCTTACCGGGTTGATACACTCCTGAAAGGTCAGCATGATGCAAGAGAGCAACCCTGCAAAGCAGCAGTCTTACATTTCACGATGATTTAGGGCATAGCACATAATGTACTAAGGGTCCATTAAATGGTCAATTAAGTTCCATCTTAAATGTAATAGATATTCATGGCAGGGACACAAGAACAACACATCCTGCTGCTGTGAAATGTATCAAGGAAGTGTTCAATAATATAGAGATAAATATGGACAACTTAAGAAGAAGGCTCTTTATATTCATGAGGACAAACCTAAAGTAGCATCAATTAGGTGGGTGTATTACATTAAGGTAGTTTTGTTTTTACTTTCCCTAGTTATGTTATTTAGCCTCATTTCTATATTAAAACTGCCAATGATGTGACTAATATGAACCTGACACCTAGTTAAACATGTGTATACCATGATTCATATACTGTTTTGGTATACCATTTCCAGATATGTCACGAATATGGCACATACACATGGTTAATTATGTTGGGGTCATGAAATAAGTCCCAAAGTCCAACTAAACATCTTATCATATAGGATGATAATAAGATTTGTGTCAATCGGCCATGATTCTGTTGTCAGAAGTTTAAACACATGAGGCCAAAAGAATCAATCTGAATACATCAGTGGGATACAAACCTATAGCCAGATACAGCCTAGATTGAACTGTGAAGAGTGATACAAATGGTATATCTTAATGTTGACATTATACTGCAGTATCTGTGGTATGTAATATTCAATACATACCGCAACATATCAGATATTGAGTTAATAGCTTCAAGGAAACCTGATGATAGAGACCTGTGTTGCCTTAACACTTTCTTATCAAATGTTGTAAGATAGAACTACCCTAGCATCAATCCATCAATTATGATAAATAGCTTAAACCAGTCTCTTCCTCACTCTCCCGCATGACAGCCCCCCATTTCCTATAGACTTTATAACACAAAGAAATTTGTGATAATACTATGTCTAGAAAGAAACAGTAATAATGAATGAAATGATGGTTAATGATTGGAGAATCGAACTTTTTTGCCACTTGGAATTAGAGTCTCTGTATTGAGCCTACCCTAATATCTCTTTGTGATGTTCCTAAATACAATCCTGCTTCTAAGGTACTGAGGGGAAAATTGCATTGAATGAAGGACTTGGCTAAAGGTGTCCTTGTGTTCTGAGCAGGATGTTCAAGCTATTGTCAAGATTGATATAGCTGAGGGCCATCTGCTTCTGTAAAGGACTGCAAGCCCTGGGAGCAACTTTCAATTTGTCTAAAGGGTACAACAAGAGGCCTAATCAGAGGTGCATTCGTTGATCAAACATGGAGCTTGTATTGGAAAAGTTCTTTTATAACCCTTTAAAGAAAGCCAAGTGATTTGATTTTGGCATCATCTTTGGCATCACGATGGTAAAAATGCAGCCTTTGGGAGTAACTCATCAGTGCTATGTTCATGCATCACCTTTTTATGGTGTATTGACCCCATAGCGTCTGCTAAATGCTTATATGAAGTGCGGGTGAGTTAAGGCAGTATTCCACTGACTGAATTAGCCGTGATTCTGTCTGTCGGACGACATTCTCCCACAAGTTTAACATTATAGACTTTTATCGGATAACCAACGTTGTTGGAATACATGCTTTACTCACAAGGCTTCAGTGATGCATAATGGCGACACATGTTGCCTCAAGATAACATACCTGAAGGGTTAATTGACATGCACAGGTTCACACGAGGACCTATCAGCTGAAGGTAATGACATATGTAAGTAGCTCATATGTATTTCAATTAAATCCCTCAGATGAGACATCATATTTAACTAGAGCAGGATAGAGCTCTTTTACCTGCACTCATCATCTGACTTTAAATGACACCCACTCTATAGAGTTTCCGATTCCCTTTAACTGCAGAGCTTGCGTGATGAATTCAGATTAAAGGGAAGAGGTTGATTAGAAACCGGAGGGAAGGAAGGAAGGCATCATGATTTATCAATCAAATGCTAATCAAAAGTGTGATATGCCCTTTGCCACTTATTAATGCTAGTGTGTCTATAATTATGTCAGCAATTAGTAAATAAGTATCAACCAACTTTAAAATACATATAGGCTATATATATATATATATATATATATATATATATATATATATATATATATATATATATATATATAGGATTCATGACAGAGCACTTCACGGTTTTAACAAAATGGGTCAGAAATAACACTTAGTAGTATAGGGTGAAAAAAACCACAATTCTTGAGTAACGTTTTCGACAGGTGTTTGACAATGTGCGACTTCCTACCCATTTCGTTGAAATGGGTTGCCACTAATAAAGACATGCACTCCAATTTAACACAATATTGACTAATGTGGAAGGGGCAAATTGCACAATAATTTTATTTTCTCCTTTTGTGGTTGAAGCCTTAAGAAATTTACATAGCACATAGTACAGTATTAATCGTAGTACTTTCTTGACCAGTGCTGGGTATCGGTAATCCAAACATCTGATACCAATGCATCATTTCCTGATATCCCTCTTGAAAAAGAGAATGCCAAATATGGATAGGCTGTAGAATCTTATCTCGATGGCTAAATCTTTGTGGCTCTCAGAAAAGATTGTTATGTATTTAGTGATAGAGGGTCTGTGATGGCTGTGGTAGGGGTGGGCAAATATTCATAAGCTGCTATCATGTTACAAAAGCTGTTATATGTAGCAGTGTCCTTTCCTTCTGCATATGATCTATGTTTGGGTACAGTTCCGTACACTAAAGTTAGTAATTTGACTTTGAGGGTTGATGTGTTTATTTCACAGGATGGATTTGGCAGATATTTGTAGCTAGCTGTGGTGGACATTTAAGAGGGTGTCTGGCTGATTATCTACTTTCCTGTAGGAGAGCTAGTGGCAGTGTGAGCTGTTAGGTGTAATGGACCTGCCCAAAACCAGCACTAACATTCTGATCCCATTACAAAGGTAGGTTTACCTCCACTTGCTCTATGTACCTTGGTCAAAGCGCTATCCAATGTTGCCTCATAAACTATGTGAGGCACATTCAGGGGCCAGTATCTCATCCAGGTCTCCATATAACCAGACACCAGTGTAATTACCACAGCATCTCACCCTGTTGAAGGGGCACCCGAGTAATTCATTAAGTAGTTATGTCAGGAAGAGGGTATTTCCACTTGCATATATAATGAGCTTGGGCTATGGCTTCATTCCTCACATGAAAGTCAGGCAGTCAGGTGAGAGTGGTTTTAGCGACAATGACGCTGACTTTTCTGAGTGTGTAGGGCTGAAGTGTTTGATACCAGATGACTATGTAGGGCTATGGCTTCATTCCTTAGGGCTGAAGTGTTTGATACCAGATGATAATGTAGGCCTAATTGAGGCAGCAGCAGGGTTATCATTGTAGGAATGTTTGCATTTAAGCAAATTGAAGATGCCTTAAAGGATCACTTTAAACGGCTTAGATTAAGTTAACTAATGCCCTGTAAATTTCCCACCAAAGTCATACAGGTATTTAAATAGGTTTCAGTGGTATTTCAGTGGTGAGAATGAAACCTTGACATACATAATGTTACTAATTATTCCCTGAAGTAGGTAGGACCTGAGTGATGAGGCCTGTCTACTTCCAAAGACAGGCGGGTATGGCAGATAACACGGTAAGTGGGTGGCTGGATGAATATACTTTCTGAAGGGCAAGCAAGAGAATGACATGCCCTGGTAAGAAGCTAGGTCATGCATATATTTAATCAGCTGTAAAATTGGGTCAATATAATCATATCCTCTCATGAGAAGCATAGGAAGCTTCATTTACAGAATAGAAGTTCCAAGGATGAAGTCAAGGAGGCATGTAACTTGAATGCAATCTGCAGTCTGGCTTTCGGGGGTGGGGGGAACTTGAGATAAATTGACTTCATCACATGTTGGTCATTATTTTGAACTGTCCCAACCCACTGTGGGAATAACAGCCAGAGATATTAATCCTGAATAATACATTATAATGGCCAGACAAGCTTGACATATTTATAGAGCAGCATATGTCTGGTGCATGTTTTTTTGAAAGAGAGTGGTCATTTTTTAACAACAGGGAGAAAGGGGAGGTCTGAGGATTTTCGTGCGAGTAGTTCAGAATCTTTTTGCCCCCCCCCCATGGGAGGGTTAACTTTTTTCAGTACCCCCCCAGGCAGGTTGAAATCGAGGGTGGCCGACCCCTTTTGAGCTATAGTAACATGCAGGCTTTTTCACTAAAAAGGGGTGCAATTTTTTTGGCCCCCCCCCCTAATCCACCAATCCCCCCTCCTGTTGTTATAAAATGACCATTCCCTAACTCCTGACTCTTGACTCTTGACTTACAAAACCAGAGTTTGTCAGATAGTTCCAGCCAGAGGTTGGCAGTGGCGTGTACAGTTGCTGTGTGCCCCTCCCATAAACCTCACATATAGGGCAGGGAGTCTCTGAAGGGCAAAGGACAGGTGACATGTCAAGGTAAAGAAGGTCATCTTCCGTCTAGCACCAACTTCAAAGCTCTGTCTGTGGCATCTCATAAAGAGGCAATGACATTAGTGCACCTGTGGTAAGAACTATGACATTTACTGTCAATTCCAGAGACCAAAGATGTTGTTAAGTCATACCATTAGCATTATAATACAACAGCTTCTAGAAGTACTGTTCACGTAATGTGTTAGTATGTGATCATGCTATGTATAACTAATCCCCTATTCCTGAAATTAATATGCCTATGGCAATAGTGGTCATTTTAAGGAAATGAGGTAGGCATAGGAGAGATCTATAATCAGAGCCATAACCTATAATACTATCCCAGCTAGCAAAACTCGTAGTTAGTCACGTCATCTCTACATCTTTTCTCAATAGATATATATTACTACATTTGGTTATGTCGTATTCTTAGCCTCATGATGTGCTATATGCAAATGGTTTAAACATTATTCTTCAGACATCTTATCAATGTAACATAATAAAATTTATATGACCAGCTTTGAAAGATTTAAAAGACATCAGGATATCAAGATGTAAGTAAGTGGAATAATTGTAACATTGAGTGAGGTGGGTATATTCCAAAATTATTTGATTGCAGTAAAAATGTATTCCATAAATAAGATGCCAGATGCAAACACATTTAAGACATCATGAAAATACATGTATCTAATGTTTACCCTACAGCTAAAGTAGGACTTCTCCATCAGAAGTAGGTAACATCGAAGGCAATTGATTTAATCAGCATATTTTGCCTGTAGACATCACCAATATTCCTGCAGAGACTTAGCACAGTGATCCTAGCACAGTGGCCAAGATGTGATGTCAGCTTACGGTTAGTCTATGGGATTTGAATAGATTTCGCGACCACAGAAAAGGTGTGCTCATGTCAATCTCCTGGTTCTCCCATTCATGAATTGTCTATAGAAAAAAAAACAGCCAGGCAAAAATGCCAGGCAAAATGTTATTAAAGTTTTATCTTGTATGCAAATTCAAACTACTGCCAATGTAGATTGTATTCTATTGATATTGGCAGAGGGAGACATCTTGTGTCATAAGTGTGAACGTTTTGAAAGCTAAAGAACATATGTATTATAGATGTCATAATCTGACAAGATAAATATAATATTATACTATTTATATGAAGTATGCGTAACTTTTATGTTATCTATTATCTCCCTTGAGACGTCAAAATGACCTGGTCATTTTGACGTATCAATGTGAATATGACTAGTAAAAGATGTGCTATTTACATAAGGTGCTAGCTGGGATATTTATTTATTCACATTTATGGATCTTTAATTTTATTCAGTATGTAGCCCCTGAAGTTGTACAATGTTTTACACAATAAGAAACATTTAGTATCATTAAGATATTGATCGATAGAACTTTCTATCATTATCATCATTTTTTGCTTTAAGTCATTAAGCATGAAGAAGTATATGTGTATCAAAGAAATGCCACAATGGTGTAATACTAGTATGCCAAAATGCATGGTATTACTCAGTTGTCCCTATACTCCAGCTTTTGATATAGCATTTGATGGCAATGGCATCCTTTCTATCATGTAATGGACTTTCAATACCTGTCTGCATTTTGAATTAGAGTCAGGCAGACAATGCTGGCCATCTGAGTAGCTTTGGAGTTATTCAGATTAAGAGTAAGCTATGATCTTACAAAGACATGGCAACCAAACCATGGACAGGAAAGGCGGCAATATTGAAGTCCACATGATCCTACAATGAATTAAAGATGTATGAAGTATTGTTTAGAAGTTAGTTTGTCTAACTTATCTTCACGCTGAAGCTATTTGAAGGCATTGAAATGATCATCAGCAAGGTATATGCCAGCTGATAAAAATAATTTACATCAATATAGAATGTAGGAGCTATGGTTATGGGAAATCCATCTACTGAACAATAGACTATTTTCAACAGAATATTCTCCATAAAGGTGGAAATAAGGAAGTGAAGTGTCCTGCAGGGCAATGCAATTTTATAGTGTGCTCATTTGGAAACTGTGTTAGAATTCTAAATTCAATGTTATAAGGCCAATCAATTTCTGATACTTAAAAATATAGACAATAATTGCCTACCTAAAGATAAGCTTAGAAATTGATATTAATCTATCCAAGGGAAGTGAGGCGACACAGGAACTGTTTGGGATCCGCGCCGCTGGATAGACGGCCTATTTATTAACATAGTAACATGATTAGTTGAATAAAGTAGAAAAAAAAAAAAAAAAAGATTTTTTTTCAAATGTCCATGATTGAAGGTGTAGCAGGCCGGCAGTGACGTCACGGCGTCACTGGCGGGAGAGCTGGTAACACCCCCTGTTGATTAATAGTAGTACTAGTTGACTAGTCCATGTCATTAATCTATCCAAGGGAAGTGAGGCGACACAGGAACTGTTTGGGATCCGCGCCGCTGGATAGACGGCCAAAGTCCAAATAATATAGTATGATTATATAATATGAGCATAGAACAAACTTAAGTCACTCATGATAATATAACTTAGTCAATAGAGCGCACCCTTATGGTGCGTCGCATATGACGACAAGGCCTTGGAGACTAAGGAGTCCGTCGCCACTCGATTGGTGAAAGGCTTGGTGAGATACACCAATGCCGCCATGCTGGACCAATCTCCACATTGTCTTATATCCTCCAAGGAGAGGCCCAGATTGTACATGTACAAGGCGCCTGCGCGTCGTAAGGAGTGGCAACCCACCCTCTTAGACTCCAGACCCGAGCGGTCTAGCAGGGTCTTGAGAAAGGATAACAGCTTGCTGTAAGTCAAAGGCTTAGGGGTGCCAGATCCTACCAGCATGAAGGCTGGGCTGTTTGGATCTGAGCTTGGGAAATCCATGAAATGTTTCCGGACCCAAGTCACCGCGCACACTGGGGAACCAACAGCTACAGTGACAGGGACTCGGTGGACCTTTTGGCAGTACTGAATGGTTTTGGAGCTGGACACTTTTATTTCCAGCCCCCAGTCGTTGAAGACCACGGCTCCTCTACGCAGGTAGTGACCCTGCACGGCACTGGAGTCCGGGACAAGATTACTCTTCCTTAGGAGGCCTCTGAAGGCCAAGGCGATGCATGCCCACATGGTGATCTCGTTTGGATTTGAAAGGTCCAAGCTGTTAAACATCAAATGCAAGTCCTCCAGGAATAAAGTGGGGCGGTGAGGTTCTGGGTCGCCCAAGGCCCGGCGGATACCCGACATTGTCATAGCAAAAGTAAACTCAGACCTGAGGTATAGCACATCATGGCTAAAATAATTGTTAAGGCTGATCACAGCGCTGATGTAGTTCTGGATTGTAGAATATCTCAAGGATTTAGACAGGTACACCGCGTAACGGCACATGACGTCAAGCTTGGTGGGTACCGGGGTGGCGTCGGCTAGGGCACAGAACCCGAGGAACTTTTTCCACTGGGAAGTTTTCGTTTTCCAGGTGGAGGCAGACCACGCCATCGACCTCAATTCCACGGCCCTGATGTCCAGCTCCCTGACAAACTGGTTTGTTTCTACAACATAAATGGAAAGGAATGTCATTAAAGCACTCGGCTCTGGACACTGCATCGGCAACAACATTCTTGTAACCCGGCAAGAAAACCCCCACTAGATGGCAATTAAAAATCACAGTGTCCCAGAAAATGAGGCGGAGGATGTCCATAGACCTGCTATTGTCACTCTTGCCCGTATTCAACGCGGCCACCACCTGGGTGTTGTCCATCACGCATTCTACACGTGTGTCGCGCCACTCGTCCCCCCATCTCCTCAACGCCATGAGGATAGGATATAGCTCCTGGACGTTAATGTTAGAGGGAATGTGCATATCCGGTTTAGGAGTACAATGATTGTGAAGATCTCTCGGGTCCCTCCAACTCTTAGACCACGAGCCGGCGGCCCAGTCGTCGCCGTACACAGCCCCCCAACCTACCGTGGTTGCCGCATCGGTGTGAATGATTGCCGTGTTCATTGGGCCCGGTTTGATGATCTTAGCCTCCCCGTTAAACCACGCTGCGAAGTCTGACCACCACAGGAGGTCCTGGCGGAATGACTTCGATAGCGAAACATATCGCTTGCCGGGGGTAAAATGCGAAAGCATTTCGATGACTCGATGACTGAAGGTCCTGCCGCCCCTAACTAGCGTGCTGCAGTGGGCTAGGACCCCACATAGGCGTTGCAGCTGCTTCCTCGTCGCCCGCAGGCGACCTGAGAAGAAGGCTATTTCCTCGTGTAGGCTGGCTATTTTCTCGTCGGGCAGACGGAGCTTCATTTCGACGGAGTCTAACTCCACTCCCAGATAGGTCTGGATTTGGGCCGGCGACTTGACCTTTTTATATGAAATATAGAAACCCAACCTCCTCAATACACTATGGAGATAAAGTTGGGCTGTCTGGCATTCGTTGAAATTGCGACCCATCACTAGAAAGTCATCAAGGTAATTGGCACAAAAGAAACCTTGTCCCTCCATATGACGCGAGACCGCGTCGGTGATGCGAGTGAACACGCTAGGAGACATCCTGGTCCCGAAGGCCAAGAAATTGTCCTCTATGAAGCACGGGGTACCGTCTATGTCCCACTGCAAACCTTGAAACTTCCTGTCACTCTCTCTTATCAAAATTGACCTATACGCACTGGTAATGTCTGTGACTGCCATAAAGCAGTACGGTTGTATGGCTGCGGAAACCATATCTACGGTTTTATACTTGAAAGTTTGGAAGGTTGATTCCATAAAGGAATTGATGGATGCCCGTAGCGGGCGGCTAGCATCCGTGATAGGCCTATACGAGCCCCCTTTTTTCTCGACGGCACCGAGGGCATGGATGCAGTGGGGGGTACTCGGCACCAACGACAACTTGCCACTACTCAACTCCTCGAGAATAATCTCGCTAATCTCATCCTTGGCTGAGACGGTCGCAGATTTATAGTTTGTACACAAATAGGGGTGAATCACAGAGCCTGGGTCAACCAATTTAAAGCCGTGGGTTAAACCGTCCAACAAAAAATGTCCATGATTGAAGGTGTAGCAGGCCGGCAGTGACGTCACGGCGTCACTGGCGGGAGAGCTGGTAACACCCCCTGTTGATTAATAGTAGTACTAGTTGACTAGTCCATGTCAATAATCTTCCTATTTTTAGATAATCTGTAGACATGTCCACTGGTACAACCTTGCATTGTTGATTATCAAATACCCCCATGGTAATAAAAAAAAAAAGTAATTCTGCTGTTTACACTGCACTGAAACCAATGGCATCTAAGCGCCCATTCTGGTTAAAATGTATATGACTATATACTCCTGACTATTGACTATATATTCACCTAACAATATTTACACCCTTATTGTATACGGATCTGATACATGTGAAGCAGACAGCAATACAAAAAAGGATGTATTATTCTATGTGTCTAAATATAAAAGAATATATATATATATAAATGACAAAAGGTTGGTAACGCTAGACTTCTTGGACTTTAACTTTGTGAAGAACACTAAGTTTTGGAATCTAAGGACCATTATCTTTAATATAATCTTTCCCTGATTTGCGTCGTACTAGCTTACAATCTAATGTGTGATGTCTGCAATTCTGTCCATTCTTATGAACAGGCTTCATAAAAGCTTTTTCATAACCTCTCATCGTCGCACGCATCCTGCTTAAGGCCACTACTGACGAAACCTAGTAGAAAAAGGTCCAGTCACAAATGATCACTTCCTGCTAACTAAATGTTATGTGGCAGCTGGTGCTGGCATGTCATGTAGGATGGGAGGTAAATTCCCTCAGGGGGCTCTATATCCTCTAGGCAAGGGGTCCCTTGTGGTAGTGGTGAGGGCCAGGGACCAGTTATTCTCTGCTATCTTGTTACTGAAGGTGTCACGGTACAAATAGCCGACAACATTTCTGGTTCTGACCCTATTTTTCTCCTTCAGACCTTTAATTAAAGCTTAACACATATCTGATTTTTTTATTTGCATCTCACATAAAAAAGTGTGTTCCGATTTTGTGCTAGTTGCCATGAAAACAGACTTACCGAAAGTGGAGAAATTTTACAAGTGCCCAGCGACCTTTGACCTTGACCTTTGACCCCTCCAAGCACTACCCAGGTTACCATGGCAACAACCAACTTTTTATATATTTTTTACCAAGGCCTTTGGGAATAATTTGGGCCGCAGGTTATGATTCTGTGACAAAAATTAAGGCCTCCTACCACTGGTTATATGCACAGTAGTACCGTTTTTCATTGGCACTATTTACGACTACAAAATTCTGGGGGCGAATTTGTACTGTGACACCTGAAGCTGACAATAACTGGTGGTGCTCTCTTCTGGTGCTTTACTACTTTAGGGACAAGAGATTTTGGCTTACATGGCAGGGAACAGCCCAGTTAACACATATACATAATAGATACGTTGTTTCCCTGTAGATGTTTCAGGAGAAATATGTATATACTAAACGTAGATCTACGTATATTAAACGTTTTTGTGGATTTTAAGTAGTCTTTTCAACGTAGATATCCAACTAAAAAATACATCAGAAGATGTAGAAAATACGTGTTTTATTGTTGCATAAACGTTTATTTTCAGATATTTAGGTAGAAGAATGAAAACCTAAAAAATACACAAAGAGAAAATATTTAACTCTCCACTCAAATTATTTTAGTTTTGTCCCATTTTACACATCCAAGGCTATAGGGATAGGCAAACCCTTCAGTTCATCATTATAGGACAGCCATCAGATGTTACCAGGGCTCATGTATTTATTCATAGTGGTACCTGGAACAGGTTGGCTATATCTATCCTTCAATGCCATGAAATGGGTGTTCAGCATGCTGCACATCGTAATACAGGCATCATTATAATTATCTAAAGAAATATTTTGTCTAAACATATTCAAACATTAAATGTAGATGCCAGATTGGTTAATGTATTTATATGTCAGCATTATTGTTGCATATTTTAGAAGAATATTACTATGCAACTATCAGCATAGTACTATCACATGCTAAACTGCCACCTGGTGAGATCAGCCAGAAACACAAAAACCTTTCAACGTTCTTAATACGTGAATTATTACCAGAAATATACGTAAAATATATACGTATATCCACATAACTAACTAACCTTCTTATCTACGCTTAATGTACTTTTATCAAATGTCTGGTAGAAAACCAACACAATCCTACTTAATGTCTACATAGAAGATACGTAGTTTGTTTACTGGGAGGAGAGCTGCTGATTCTAGTTATCTAATCTGCCAGGAAGCCTCGTTACACAAACATGACATATAATGCTGTATTCACCTGAGCAAAAGGAACGGCCTCCCCGAGCCCACACTAATTGTGATTGGCTGATACTTCATAGTGGACCCAACACAACCAAAGTGTAGTATATGTACTTGTATTTGTTCTTGGAGCCATTAGCATATACTCATAGTTCCGTCATGTCACATTTACCCAACCCAACAGTAGATGGAGTGGCACTAACTACTAAGATAGATGTGGCTTCAGTAGACCTGTAAGTAAAGCATGACAGGTGCCTCCATACTGGTCGTGGGACCACAGGGCTTTCTGTGGGGCATTACCTTAGTCCCTGTTGTGTGATTGACTCATGTCTGGTCATCAACATCTCCAAAGCCCATACTATTCCGACTCACGTAAAAAATGCTGAACTGCATTCAAGGGTTTGGGGCTACCAGAAGGTACCAGGAACATGAACGATCTGAATAAAGTAACGAAATCTCTCATTGATAGTTTTATGTTGTCCCCAATATTGAGTCTATTTAAAGGCCTCTACTGATACAACCTAGAAGTAAAACTCCAATTACAAAGACAATGACTTCCTGTTGATTAAATCCAATATGGCATCATCACCGGATGGTCACTGGTGCTGGCAGATCATGTAGGATGGAAAGTAAATTCCCTCAGGAGGCTCAATCTAATCTAGGTAGAGGGTTCCGGTGGTAGCGGTGAATAGCAATGAGGGCCAGGAAGGAGTTATTACCTCCTATCTTGTTGTGCTCATTTTTTAACAACAGGGGGGGGGTGGTGGATTTGGGGGGGGGGTAAAAAATTCGGACCCCTTGACCGGGGGGGGGTAAAAAATTCAGACCCCTCTTGGGGGGGGGGCAAAAAAATTCAACCTGTTTTGAGGGGAAAAGCCCGCGCGTTACTATGCTACAAAGGGGCGCGAACGCGCGCGATTTTCAGCCTGCCGGGGGGGGTTAAAAATTTCGACCCCTCTAGAGGGGGGGGTCAAAAAAATTTGCGCGCTCCGCGCAAAATCTCACCGCCCCCCCCCCTGTTATTAAAAACTGAGCACTCCCTTACTCAAGCTTACATGTTGTGGTGGTAGTCCCTTCAGGGGTTTTACCACTTTTGGGAAAGGACTTCTTGTCTCACATGGCACATGACAGGAGAGCTGCTGGTTTTAGCTTACCTGATCTAACAGGTAGCCAGATTACCCTGACATGCCATACGTGGCTGTTTTTGCCCTCAGCCCACACTAATGGTAGTTGGCAGATGCTTTATAGGGAACCTACACAACCAGAATATAGTATGAGACAAAGTACTTTGGTTTGTTTCATTAGCATTCCTAGACATCAGGGGTATTATATGCCTTTCTTGAGTGGAGCTAGGGGCAGGCTCATGAAAAAAGACAGTGTGAGCTACTAGGGGTAATGGACCAAAGCCAACACCAGCATTCCGTGTAAAATGTTTATAAGCATTGACAACCACTTATCAATGTTGATTCAATGTTGATTCAATGTTCTGTGTCCACTGGGATGGTACAAATGCTCTAAAGCCAGATGCCAATGTGCGCCTCGTGGAGGCAGCTGCAGAGATGACGAGTTGGTATGGAAGAGAAATGGAAGAGAAATGCTTCCAGGTGCTTTTCTTATCAGGCTATTCTCTTTAGCCGAGTGTCTTCAGACCTAATTTTACAACCTGTTTGTACCAATGAGACGATGAGACTATCATCATTTTATAGCCTGTTATAGACATTGGCAACTGAAAGTCAAGACTGACTTTCACACTGAATGAATGCATTACTTTAATTGTGCTAATCTTTCCCCTGAGAACAGACTTTGCCCTAAAAACCAGTCATCAATCTTTAGATGAGACATTGATTTGATGCGATATGGTCATATTTCATTTTTCACATATTTTCCTGACACCGCTTGAAATTGAAGTATTGACTACACACATCAGATTCCCACAGCTGCCTTTGACACGCTTAATCAATATCATTAACAAAAGAGAATCAAATAAATTAGGGTTTTACTCATAGTAATCACTCACTGATGAATGATTACTAGTTAATTTATTTTATATCTGAGGAGTTGCAAGCTGTCATAGGTATTCCACCTTATACATTTGTGGTGTAGGATATGTAACTGACTGTTCACTAATACAGTGAGAGGTGAGTTAGAATTTCAGAAGAGCAAAGGAGAGGTCACACTCCTTGCACACAAAGTTCAAAGCTCTATCATACCTGAAGTGCCTTAGGCAATATCGGAAAGGTTGAAATGCCAATTGATGTTCTTGAATATGAAAGTACCATTTAATCACAAGGCTGTACCTAATATGTCAGAATACATGTTCAAGAACTCAGATGACTGTTCTATCCTAGCCTTATCCTATTAGTATGACCCATGGTCCACCACTGTTTCATCCCTATATAGTATTGCACTGATTGTTGATTTGAGTGATGTGGTCAATAAAATCAGTAGGGACTGTCTCTCTGCTACTGATGCTGACTAAGGATGTTGCCTAAGTGATTGATTACATTTATGAAGGGGTCCCACAAGCCCACACTGCTCTGAGATCAGCCAGTGTGTTGCCTGTGTGTTCTGTTTCAAAACTAGATATTAAATTACCCAATGTTGTACATGGGTGTATGCCCCTAGGAAAGATTTATTTGCTTGTTTGCTTCATTATCCTGGGGAAATATATCCAAAGGGAAAATGTCTCGCACCACAGTTCAGACGTCAGATAAAAATGCGTGTTGACATCTCAGTAAATAATCAGTCAGTAATATTGCATGAACTGCTCTTCATGAAATTCAAAAATGTTCAAGACACGATATCAAATAAGATTATGCACAGGCATGGAGAAGAGGGGTGTCTGGCATCAGAATTGATGGATCTCAACATGTCACGGAACTGTAAAGTCTGGGAGCTGGATCCTTTACCAATAGATCCCACCCAAAAAGGTAAGAAGGTAAAAACACAAATAACGACTTATCCTGTTAAATCTGACTGTCAATACTTCATATTTGACAATTATGCCATTTGTCCTTGTGAGGTTTCTTTTCCCAATGGCATTCATTTATCTATTTCTAAATAATGTCACTGATACAAACCATCATCACCAAAAGTCCTAGAAGAAAATGGGCTTTTGTGCAATGTGTTAAATAAGTTAAATTGGGGTTGTCATGGATGTGGCAGCACTACAAGTCAGACATTGTTATTTAGGGCTGATCATCATGGTGATTTAACAAACCAGAGAAAAAGTCATGAAATAGTACGCATTGGCTAGGGAGAGCGATGCTTTCCCATCCTGAATAGTATTCTCACACTCACCCAGACACTTTAGAGCAGTTTATAAAGTGCTCAATTCTCATGTGTACCTAAAAATGCATGATGCATATATTTGAGTGTAATTAAAAAAACTACAGCAATACAGTTTACTTGCAAAGATAATATAATCAACTTTTGAGTTTGATGGTGAGTTAATTAAATCCCTCAGATGAGACATCATATTTTACTGGAGCAGGATAGAGCTCTTTTACCTGCACTTATCATCTGACTTTAAATGACACCCACTCTATTGAGTTTCCGATTCCCTTTAACTGTAGAGCTTGTGTGATGAATTCAGGTTAAAGGGAAGAGGTTGATTAAAAACAGGAGGGAAGGAAGGAAGGCATCATGATTTATCAATCAAACGCTAATCAAAAGTGTGATATGCCATTTGCCACTTATTAATGTTAGTGTGTCTATAATTATGTCAGCAATTAGTAGCTAAGTATCAACCAACTTTAAAATACATATATATAGGCTGTATAGATATATACAGCACTGACAGAGCACTTCACGGCTTTAACAAAATGGGTCAGAAATCACACTTAGTAGTATAGGGTGAAAAAAATACAATTCTTGAGAAACGTTTTTGACAGGTGTTTGACAATGTGCGACTTCCGACCCATTTCGTTGAAACGGGTCACCACTAATAAAGACATGCACGCCAATTTAACACAAATATTGACTAATGTGGGAGGGGCAATTTGCACAATAATTTTGTTTTCTCCTTTTGTGGTTGAAGCTTTGAGACATTTACATAGTACACTCATACAGTATTTATCGTAGAACTTTCTTGTGCTGGACATCGGTAATCCAAACATATGATACCAATACTTGATTTCCTGATACCCCTCTTGGAAAAGGGAATGCCAGATATGAATCGGCTGTCAAATCTAATCTTAGTGCTAGACGGTTAGTGATGGCTGTGGTGGGGGTGGGCAAATATTCATTAGCGGCTATTTTGTTACAAAGCTGTTAAATGTAGCTATGTCCTTTCCTTCTGCATATATATGTTCCATATTTGGGTACAATTCTGTACACTAAAGTTAAGAATTTTACTTCAAGGGTTGATGTTTTATTTCACAGGATGGATTGGCAGATATTTGTGGCTAGCTGTAGTGGACATTTAAGAGGGTGTCTGGCTGATTATCTGCTTTCCTGTAGGAGAGCTAGTGGCAGTGTGAGCTGTTGGGTGTAATGGACCTGTCCAAAACCAGCACTAACATTCTCATCCCATCACAGGGGTAGGTTTACCTCCACTTGCTCTATGAACCTTGGTCAAAGCGCTATCCAATGTTGCCTCATAAACTATGTGAGGCACGTTCAGGGGCCAGTATTTCATCCAGGTCTCCATATAACCAGACACCAGTGTAATTACCACAGCATCTCAACCTGTTGAAAGAGCACACGAGCAATATTTTAAGTAATTATGTCAGGAAGAGGGTATTTCCACTTGCATATATATATAATGAGCTTGGGCTATGGCTTCATTCCTTACACACTCAGAAAAGGCAGCGTCATTGTCGCTAAAACCACTCTCATATGAAAGTCAGGCAGTCAGGTGAGAGTGGTTTTAGCGACAATGACGCTGACTTTTCTGAGTGTGTAGGGCTGAAGTGTTTGATACCAGATGACAATGTAGGCCTAATTGAGGCAGCAGCAGGGTTATCATTGTATGAATGTTTGCATTTAAGCAAATTGAAGATGCCTTAAAGGATCACTTTTAACGGCTTAGATTAAGTTAACTAATGCCCTGTAAATTTCCCACCAAAGTCATACAGGTATTTAAATAGGTTTCAGTGGTGAGAATGAAACCTTAACATACATAATGTTACTAATGATTCCCTGAAGTAGGTAGGACCTGAGTGATGAGGCCTGTCTACTTCCAAAGACAGTCGGGTATGGCAGATAACAGGGTGAGTGGGTGGCTGGATAAGTAGAATTTCCAAAGGGCAAGCGAGATAATGATAATATATGCCATGGTAAGAAGTTTGGTCATGCATATATTTGATCAGCTGTAATATTAGGTCAATATATAATTCTCTCATGAGAAGTATAGGAAGCTTCATTTACAGAATATTAGTTCCAAGGATGAAGTTAAGGAGGCATGTAATTTGAATGCAACCTGCAGTCTGGCTTTCGGGGGAAAAACATAGAAAGCAATCAGATGAATTGATGTCACCACATGTTGGTCATTATTTTCAACCGTCCCAACCCACTGTAGGAATAACTCAGGAGGATGCAGAAGATAGGAGCAGTATCAGCAGCCTGAGATATTAATCCTGAATAATATATTGTAATGGCCAGACAATCCCACCATATTTACAGAGAAGCATATCTTAAATATTTTTATGTCTGGTGCATGTCTTTTCTATACCTCTTCACACTGGTTCTCTTGCCTTGCAAAACCAATGTGTATGCGGCACTACAGAGTTTGTCAGATAGTTCTAGTCAGGGGTTGGCAGTGGCTGGTACAGATGCTGTGTCCCCCTCCCATAAACCTTACATATAAGGCAGGGAGTTTCTGAAGGGCGAAGGACAGATGACATGTAAAGGTAAAGAAGGTCATCTTCCGTCTAGCACCAACTCCAAAGCTCTGTCTTTGGCATCTCATAAAGAGGCAATGACATTAGTGCACCTGTGGTAAGAACTATGACATTTACTGTCAATTCCAGATACCAAAGATGTTGTTAAGGTAGGTCGATACCATTGACTCAAAAAGTTTAGAATTCCTCCAAATTTCTTCCAGAGGTACCTTAGATCATTTAGAACAAATATCTGAAGAGAAAATAGGGGGGTCCCGCGCTACTTTTTTAAATACAGAATTTTGAAAAATTAACATATTTTGATTTTTCTCTAAAAAAATGGAAAAAATATCACAAGTTCCGTAATTTTATTTTGCCATAACCTGCAACCACACAGATATGAAACATCACACAATGAGAGCCCAGATATCTCTCTTTATTCCAAAAATACTTTTATGGTTCTGTGATGTGGCATTCTGGGTAAAAATACTATGTTTGGTTGAAAATATGGATTAATTTGTAATTAATTAAACACAAAATCGATTAAAATCAATAGAAAAATAGTTGTCATTTTTTTTAAACTTTATGATATGAATTTTAAGATCATTTGGAAACTAGTAAGACTAAATTTAACATAGGGTCCCGCGCATTATTTTGGTGTTTTGGGCCTTTGAAGTAAAAAAGTACTGCAAAAATGTGCTAAATCAGATATTCTAAGTAATGCATTATGGGTGAAATGCTAATCATCATGTTATGAAATGGTCTCATTATGTAGCCCAGGATATATTTTATCAATCTATTTGCCTTTATAGTCCGAAAAATATCATTTATTGGTTTATAAATATGATTGATAACAAAATGCCAGAAATGCAAAAAAAAACCACTTTAATTATTATACAAAATATAATGTTTGATAAAACGTTCAATTTTGATTGAAATTGTCCAAAAAATTACATGGGTAATGATGGTATATAGGACCATTCACACACCAAATATGATATCATTCTGATGCATTTAAGCCCGATGCGCGGGAATATGCGCAGTGGTCCCGTTTTCAATGGTATCGACCTACCTTAAGTCATACCATTAGCATTATAATCTTACAGCTTCTAGAAGTACTGTTCACTGATGTAGGAGTCACTGTAACGTGTTAGTATGTGATCATGCTATGTATAACTAATCCCCTGTTCCTGAAATTAATATGCCTGTGGCAATAGTGGTCATTTAAAGGAAACGTGGTAGGCATAGGAGAGATCTATAATAAGAGCCATAACCTAAAATACTATCCCAGCTAGCAAAACTCGTAGTTAATCACGTCATTTCTACATCGTTTCTCAATAGATATTACTACATTTGGTTATGTTGTATTCTTAGCCTCATGATGTGCTATATGCAAATGGTTAAGACATTATTCTTCAGACATCTTATCAATGTAACATAATAGTATTAATATGACCGGCTTTGAAAGATTTAAAAGACATCAGGATATTAACATGTAAGTGGAATAATTGTAGCATTGAGTGAGGTGGGTATATTCCAAAATTATTTAATTGCAGTATAAATTCATTCCATAAATAAGATGCCAGATGCAAACACATTTTAGACATCATGAAAATAGATGTATTTCCCGTCTACCCTACAGCTAAAGTAGGACTTCTCCATCAGAAGTAGGTAACATCAAGGCAATTGATTTAATCAGCGTATTTTGCCTGTAGACATCACCAATATTCCTGCAGAGACTTAGCACATTGATCCTAGCACAGTGGCCAAGATGTGATGTCAGCTCACGGTCAGTCTATGGGATATGAATAGATTTAGCGACCACAGAAAAGGTGTGCTCATTTTAATCTCCTGGTTCTCCCATTAATAAATTTTTTATAGAAAAAAAAAACAGCCGGGCAAAAATGCCAGGCAAAATGTTATTCAAGTGTTATCTTGAATGCAAATTCAAACTACTGCCAATGTAGATTGTATTCTATTGATATTGGCAGAGAGAGACATCTTGTGTCATAAGTGTGAACTATTTGAGAGCTAAAGAACATATGTATCATAGACGTCATAATATGGCAAGATAAAGATGTACTATTTATATGAAGTATGCATAATTTTTATGTTAAATCTATTATCTCCCTTGAGACGTCATGATCAGGTCATTTTGACGTATCAGCGTGAATATGACTAGTCAAAGGTGTGCTATTTACATAAGGTGCTAGCTGGGATATTTATTTATTCACATTTATTGATCTTGAATTTTATTCAGTATGGAGCCCGTGAAGTTGTACAATGTTTTACATAATAAGAAACATTTAGTATCGTTAAGATATTGATCGATAGAACTTTCTATCATTATCATCATTTTTTGCTCTAAGTCATTAAGCATGAAGAAGTATATGTGTATCAAAGAAATGCCACAATGGTGTTATACTAGTATGCCAATATGCATGGTATTACTCAGTTGTTACTATATTCCAGCTTTTGATATTGCATTGGATGGCAATGGCATCCTTTCTATCATCCAATGGACTTTCAATACCTGTCTGTATTTTGAATTTGAGTCAGGCAGACAATGTTGGCAATCTGAGTAGCTTTGGAGTTATTCAGGAATATGAGTAAGCTATGATCTTACAAAAACATGGCAACCAAACCATGGACAAGAAAAACAGCAATATTGAAGTCCACATGATCTTACATTGAATTAAATATGTATAAAGTATTGTTCAGAAGTTTGTTTGTCTAACTTATCTTCACGCTGAAGCTATTGAAAGGCATTGAAATGATCATCAGCAAGGTATATGCCAGCTGATGAAAATAATTTACATCAATATACAATGTAGGAGCTATGGTTATGGGAAATCCATCTACTGAACAATAGACAATTTCAACGGAATCTTCTCCATAAAGGTGGAAATGAGGAAGTGAAGTGTCTTGCAGGGCAATCCAATTTTATAGTGTGCTCATTTGGAAACTGTGTTAGAAGTCCAATTACAATGTAATAAGGCCAATCAATTTTTGAAACTTAAAAATATAGACAATAATTGCCTACCTTAAGATAAGCCTAGAAAGTGATAATAATCTTTCTATTTTTAGATAATCTGTAGATATGTCCACTGGTACAACCTTGCATTGTTGATTATCAAATACCCCCATGGTAATGGAAAAAAAAGTAATTCTGCTGTTTACACTGCACTGAAACCAATGGCATCTCAGCGCCCATTTCTGATTAAAATGTATCTGCAAAGACTTCCTCATTAACACAAAAATGCCATGAAGCATTCCAAAATGCTGAGTGAATCTCCTTTCAGGAAGCAAGGCTATGGCCACTGTTTTCACCTTTAAGTACTTTTAAGGACTTTTTTAATGTCTGATAATGCTTATTGTACAGTAAACATGATAATCATGATCTTAACTATATATTCACCTAACAATATTAACACCCTTATTGTATATGGATCTGATACATGTAAAGCAGACAGCAATACGAAAAAGGATGTATTTTTCCATGTGTCTAAATATAAAGATATATATATATATATAAATAACAAAAAGTTGGTGACCCTTGACTCCTTTGACCTAAACTTTGTGAAGAAAACTAAGTTTTGGAATCTAAGGACCATTATCTTAAATATAATCTTGCATAAGATATAACCGATTTGCGTCATACTAGCATACAATATACTGTGTAATGTCTGAAATTCAGTCCATTCTTATGAACAAATGTATGAACATAGATTGCATTATTCCCTTCATA
The DNA here is from genome assembly GCA_947462335.1 of Harmothoe impar. Taxonomy (NCBI): domain Eukaryota; kingdom Metazoa; phylum Annelida; class Polychaeta; order Phyllodocida; family Polynoidae; genus Harmothoe; species Harmothoe impar. The sequence goes on along the minus strand of OX381704.1, from coordinate 105,558,391 downwards.
AAAGCTTTTTCATAACCTCTCGTTGTCACACGCATAACAAAGGCCAAGTCTAGAGACTAGATCTCAGCCAAGGTTGTACCAAAGATTGGTGCTGACCCAGGCCCAGATTCCTAGGACAGTATATATTGCACTGCTTTACTACCCTTTGTGTTGTGGATAATACAATCACCAAAGTCAGTGGGCATACCACAGAGCTATTATCACTTACTAAGAATGCAACCTCAGGCAAATTGCATTGTGCCATATATTAGCACGGTATGAAGCTTACACCATCGGACACTGCATGGTGCTCCCCCACTGCTTTACCCGACAACATAGTTGCAAGTATATTATGTTGGTAAGCAGACTTATACTGCAGTGTCAACTAGACAAGTATCCTAAATTCTGGACAGGACGTATCATCTCATAGTTTTGTAGGGATAGGGTTAGTGTCTCCAGCATTGTGCCTTATATTAACAGCCACATGATTCAAATACCATTGACTGTTGAGACTAATAAAATTATTTAGAAAAGAAGCATTTTCCTCTTTTTGATCAAATAGTGCATAAACGCAAACAGGTCATGCAAAATAAGACCATGTGAAAATCTGAAAACTGAAACTTATTTTGATTTGAGTGCTATCTTTTAATTCCCCAGGTCAAAAAAAGACATAAGAATAATTGTGTCTGGTCCTTCTTTTTTCATTTTTTGAAAATTTGTTGTACAGTGTAATTGTCATCGACATAAATTGGACGTTAATGACCCCCTACTCAAAAAGGAGGATACCTTGGCCATTCTGGTGACAGAAACTGTGATGAAGGAGCAGATTACTGTGTGTCTGGTGATAAGGACTTATAAGTGGGGCAGAGCTTCTTAAAGGGCAAAGGAGAGGGTGACCAATGACATGGTGCAGAAGGTCATCCACACACCAAACCCAGAGCTCTGCCATTGGGGCAAAATTTGTGAGAAGAAATGGCTGGACTGTACCCTTAGTGAACTATGATACTGTGTTGGTCAGCCTTACCTCTAAAGGCCACTGGAAACATGTCCAGATGCACCATATGTGGTTCACAATGCTTAGTACCCCTGCAACCAGCATAAATAATTCTCATAGTTCCATTTTGCCCTGTTTACCCTCCCCAACTCTAAATGAATTTCCACTAACTACTACAATATATGTGGCTTTAGGAGACCTGTAAGTTAAACTTGGCAGGTAGATCCATACTGGTCATAGACGCACAAGGCCTTCTGTGGGGAATTCTCTCAGCCAGTGAGTGATTGAGTCATGTTTGATTATTATCAGACTCTCATTATCATCTCCCAAACATACAATTCATGAGGTTTTGTGCTTTATCCCACTTGATATGTAGTTTGGATAGAATATCAAGTCATAGGGTATCAGAAGCATTACCCAATGTTGTCAAGTGATACCCGATGTTGTCAAGCAGTTTTACTATGTTGTCAAGGTTGTAAAAACAGGGCGCCCTGATTGGCTGTTGCAGTATCAATGAAGTTACGTCACAGAAGTCATCCTCGGGTGATCCTCTATAAAATTTGTCAAATCGGCCGATTTTAAAACATCATTTCCGGAAAAACAAACACTATCTGAGCTTTGGAAACATTACTTCGAATTCAAAAACCTCAATAAGAATGTTCACAAGCGGCCATGTCATATTATTTTCATTGTCATAATCTGCCCTGTGAAGTCACAGTGCCACATGCCGCGTACAGGCAAACCGAAAACATTAATAATATTCAACGGTCTTTATTTTCTGTATGTACTCATACACATTATTGCTTCAGCATTACTTTAATTTTCACCTCTATGTATCCAAGAACTGGTTAAAGCCATTGTCACAGTATATCTATGCTCTGAATCCAAGATGATATGATAACATGACTTTCAGAGCTAGTTAAGGATACCTCATGAGTCAGACTTCAATCTTAATATCATGCAGGCTTGAGGTATAATTTTCAACTCAGATGATGATTAACGGTGCCATTGTTAATCATGAACAACGTAGCAACATCCACGCTGTCTGAACAAAGAGGAGTGATATTAGAGAGAGTATAAGAGAAAATTATCATATCAATGGTTCCAGTGTCAAAGAAAAAAAAAGGAATCTGAATAGTATTGCGAAATACCCTTACTATTGTGGTTAAAGATATAGATCCTAATTTTACATTCAGACCAAGCCTTTTAATATTGCATGTTATGTTAAGAGAAAGTTGGAATGGGAAAGGAATAAAATTGATTATCACAAAGATACAATATTGATGATGCCTTGCACTGCATTGTCTTACATGGGGACATCACACTTATGCTATGACATGCTTTGACATGAAATGCAATTTCATAGTTGCACGGCTCCTCCTATTCTATTGCAGTAGTGGATTCAAACAATTCTAACTACATTAAATTTAACACAGAGGATCACTGATTGATACAGGGGAAAACTAATTCCTATTCCTAGCATGCTAGCAAAATGAGTTACACTAGCTGAAAACTAAATCACCAACATTTACATCAATTATCCATGTTATGAATTCCGCTAATGTTTCAAGTCCCCAACTCTCCTTCCCAATTGGAGTATCTAATTGGTTTGTAAACCCTTCAAAGGCTACATAGTTTGAATGCATTATCTTCTTTGTCGTCATGATACATGAATGAATTCATATGTCATGCAACCTTACCGGGTTGATACACTCCTGAAAGGTCAGCATGATGCAAGAAAGCAACCCTGCAAAGCAGCAGTCTTGCATTTCACGATAATTTAGGGCATAACACATAAAGTACTAAGGGGTCCATTAAATGGTTAATTAAGTTCCATCTTTAATGTAATAGATATTCATGGCAGGGACACAAGAACAACACATCCTGCTGCTATGAAATGTATCAAGGAAGTTTTGTGAATATAATTCAATAATACAGAGATAAATATGGACAACTTAAGAGGAAGGCTCGTTTTATTCATGAGGACAAACCTAAAGTAGCATCAATTAGGTGGGTGTATTACATTAAGGTAGTTTTGTTTTTCCTTTCCCTAATTATGTTATTTAGCCTCATTTTACAACTGTTTCTTTATTTAAACTGCCAGTGATGTGACTAATATGAACCTGACACCTAGTTAATCCTCTGTATACCATAACTCATATAATTGGTAAACCATTTCCAGATATGTCACGCATATGGCACAGACACATAGTTAATTATGTTGGGGGCATGAAATAAGTCCCAAAGTCCAACTAAACATCTTATAATATAGGATGATAAAAAGATTTGTGTCAAACGGCCATGATTCTGTTGTCGGATGTTTAACGTATGAGCAAAACACGTAAGGCCAAAAGAATCAATCCGAATACATCAGTGGGATACACCTTATAGCCATATACAGCCTAGATTGAATTGTGAAGAGTGATACAAATGGTATATCTTAATGTTGACATTATACCTCAAAGAAATCTGATAATAGAGACTTGTGTTGCCTTAACACTTTCTTATTAAATGTTGCAAGATAGAACTACCCTATAGCATCAATCCATCAATTATGATAAATAGTTTAAATCAGCCTCTTCCTCACTCTCCCGCATGACAGCCCCCCATTTCCTATAGACTTTATTACACAAGAAATTTGTGATAATACTATGTCTAGAAAGAAACAGTAATTATATATGAAATTATGGTTAATGATTGGAGAATGGGACTTTTTTGCCACTTGGAATAAGAGTCTCTGTATTGAGCCTACCCTAATATCTCTTTGTGATGTTCCTAAATACAATCCTGCTTCTAAGGTACTGAGGGGTAAATTGCATTGAATGAAGAACTTGGCTAAAGGTGTCCCTGTGTTCTGAGCAGGATGTTCAAGCTATTGTCAAGATTGGCATAGCTGAGGGCCATCTGCTTCTGTAAAGGACTGCAAGCCCTGGGAGCAACTTTCAATTTGTCTTAAGGGTACAACAAGAGGCCTAATCAGAGGAGCATTCGTTGATCAAACATGGAGCTTTTAATGGAAAAGTCCATGTTTAACCCTTTAAAGAAAGCCAAGTGATTTAATTTTGGCATCATCTTTGGCATCACGATGGTAAAAATGCAGCCTTTGGGAGTAACTCATCAGTGCTATGTTCATACATCACTTTTTTTATGGTGTATTGACCCCATAGTGTCCGCTGAATGCTTAGATGAAGTAAGGGTGAGTTAAGGCAGTATTCCACTGACGGAATTGGCCGTGATTCTGTCTGTCGGACGAGATTCTCCCATAAGTTTAACATTACAGACTTTTCTCGGATGACCGACGTTGGTGGAATACATGCTTTACTCACAAGGCTTCAGTGATTCATAATGGCGACACATGTTGCCTCAAGAGAACATACCTGAAGAGTTAATTCACATGTACAGGTTCACACGAGGACCATTTAGCTGAAGGTACTGACATATGTAAGTAGCTCATATTTATTTTGATTAAATCCCTCAGATGAGACATCATCATATTTTACTGGGGCAGGATAGAGCTCTTTTACCTGCACTCATCTTCTGACTTTTAATGACACCCACTCTATAGATCTAGAGTTTCCGATTCCCTTTAACTCTAGAGCTTGTGTGATGAATTCAGATTAAAGGGAAGAGGTTGATTAGAAACAGGAGGGAAGGAAGGAAGGCATCATGTATTATCAATCAAACGCTAATCAAAAGTGTGATATGCCCTTTGCCACTTATTAATGTTAGTCTGTCTATAATTATGTCAGCAATTAGTAACTAAGTATCAACCAACTTTAAGCTACATTTAGGCTGAAATCACGCTTAGAAGTATAGGGTGAAAAAAATACAATTCTTGAGAAATGTTTTTGACAGGTGTTTGACAATGTGCGACTTCCGACCCATTTCGTTGAAACAGGTCACCACTAATAAAGACATGCACTCCAATTTAACACAAATATTCAGGTGTCACAGTACAAATTCACCCCCAGAATGTTGTAGCCATAAATAGTGCCAATGAAAAACGGTACTACTGTGCATATAATCAGTGGTAGGAGGCCTTAAATTTGTCAGAGAATCATAATCTGTGGCCCAAATTGTTCCCAAAGGCCTTGGTAAAAAAAATATAAAAAGTTGGTTGTTGCCATGGTAACCCTGGGTGGTGCTTGGAGGGGTCAAAGGTCAAGGTCAAAGGTCGCTGGGCACTTGTCAAATTTCTCCAGTTTGGGTAAGTCAGTTTCTATGGCAACTAGCACAAAATCAGAACACACTTTTTTATGTGGGATGCAAATAAAGAAATCAGATATGTGTTAAGCTTTAATTAAAGGGGTCATTTATTACTGCACACTCAAAGAACCCAACATCTTGCCCGTCTGAAGGAGAAAAATAGGGTCAGAACCAGAAATTTTGTCGGCTATTTGTACCGTGACACCTTAACTAATGTGGAAGGGGCACTTTGTACAATAATTTTATTTTCTCCATTTGTGGTTGAGGCCTTGAGACATTTACATAGAACATTCGTACAGTATTAATCGTACTACTTTCTTGACTAGTGCTGGGCATCGGTAATCCATACATATGATACCAATACATCATTTCCTGATACCCCTCTTGGGAAAGGGAATACCAGATATGAATAGGCTGTCGAATCTAATCTTGATGGCACAGTCTTTGTGGCTCTCAGAAGGGATAGTTATGTATTTAGTGATAGAGGGTCTGTGATGGCTGCGGTAGGGTAGGGCAAATATCCATTAGCAGCTATTTAGTTATAAGAGCTGTTATATGTAGCAATGTCCTTTCCTTCTGCATATGTTCGATATGTGGGTACAATTTGGGTTGATGTTTTTATTTCACAGGATGGATTGGCAGATATTTGTGGCTAGCTGTAGTGGACATTTAAGAGAGTGTCTGGCTGATTATCTGCTTTCCTGAAGGAGAGCTAGTGGCAGTGTGAGCTGTTGGGTGTAATGGACCTGTCCAAAACCCGCACTAACATTCTCATCCCATCACAGGGGTAGGTTTACCTCCACTTGCTCTATGTACCTTGGTCAAAGCGCTATCCAATGTTGCCTCATAAACTATGTGAGGCACGTACAGGGGCAGTATCTCATCCAGGTCTCAATTTAACCAGACACCGATGAAATTACCCCAGCATCTCAACCTGTTGAAAGAGCACACAAGCAATATTTTAAGTAGTTATGTCAGGAAGAGGGTATTTCCACTTGCATATATAATGAGCTAAGGGTATGGCTTCATTCCTTAGGGCTGCACTGTGTAAAATAATTCAGAAAGGAATATTGAGTTGTAATTTGTACATTGGTGACTAATAATGCAATGTTGATACCTGTTTTCATCAGGGAATCATCAGTAAATAAAACTAAATGCAAACTTTTTGCTTGTAAAGGCATCATTTCATCTTCCAATATCAATGTTTTACATTTAAAAGAAACATTTAGTATCGTTGAGATATTGATCGATAGAACTTTCTATTGTTATCAGCATTTTTGGCTTTAAGTCATTAAGCATGGAGAAGTATAATATGTGTATCAAAGAAATGCCATAAAGGTGTAATACTAGTATGCCAATATGCAGAGTATTACCATACGTCACCTTTTGGTAAAGCATTGGATGGCAATGGCGCCCTTTCTATCATCTAATGAACTTTCAATATACCTGTCTGCATTTTGAATTTAAGTCAGGCAGACAATGTTGGCCATCTGAGTAGCTTTGGAGTTATTCAGGAATATGAGTAAGCTATGATCTTACAAAAACATGGCAACCAAACCATGGATAGGAAACGCGGGAATATTGAAGTCCACATGATCCTACAATGAATTAAAGATGTATGAAGTATTGTTCAGAAGTTAGTTTGTCTAATTTATCTTCACGCTGAAGTTATTGGAAGGCATTGAAATGATCATCAGCAACATGAGGTATATGCAAGCTGATCAAAATGATTTACATGAAATTAGAATGCAGGAGTCATGGGAAACACATCTACTGAACAATAGACTATTCACAACAGAATCTTCTCCATGAATGGGGGAATAAGGACATGAAGTGCCCTTCAGGGCAACGCAATTTTATAGTGTGCTCAGTTGGAAACTATGTTAGAAGTCTAATTACAATTTTATGAGGCCAATCAATTTTTGATACTTGAACATATAGACAATAATTGCCTACCTAAAGATGAGCCTAGAAATTGATAAAAATCTTCCTATTTCTGATTAAAATGTATCTGCAAAGGCATCCTCATTAATACAAAAATTCCATGAAGCATTCCAAAATGCTGAATGAATCTTATTTTAGGAAGCTATGGCCACTGTATTCACCTTTGAGTACTTTGACTTTTTTAATGTCTGATAATGCTTATAATACAGTAAGAGTGTTAAATATGATCTTGACTATATATTCGCTTAACAATATTTACACCCTTATAGTATACGGATCTGATACATGTGAAGCAGACAGCAATACAAAAAAGGATGTATTGTTTGTGTCTAAATATAAAAGAATATATATATATATATATATATATAAATGACAAAAGGTTGGTGACGCTTGACTTCTTGGACTTAAACTTTGTGAAGAACACTAAGTTTTGGAATCTAAGGACCATTATCTTTAATATCATAAAGGGGCGAACCCGAACGAGATATATCTATAATATGAAAGAGAGACAACGATGATAGATATAAGTTTGGCCTTTTATGTCTGAGGCTGGGCTTATGCCAGATTTATTAATAAATAACAGACACAAAAAAAAAGTTAGTCCAATTCCTTAGGGAATGTCACCACTTAGGTGGAGGGATAGTGAGGCATGTTGTGTCCACTGAGAGTGTTGTGGTTGTATACAGGTAGCAACCCACACAGGTATAATGTATGCAGGTGACCCAGTGAGTTCTGGCTCCCTGCCAATGTTAGTTCAGGGGTCTAGGTTATATAATACCTATATAGAGTGGTGTTCTATATACACCATAATCTCTCCCTGATTTGCGTCGTACTAGCTTACAATCTAATGTGTGATGTCTGAAATTCAGTCCATTCTTATGAACAGATGTAGGAATATAGATGGCACTATTTCCTTCATAAAAGCTTTTTCATCACCTCTCATCGTCGCACGCATAACAAAGGGCAAGTCAGGAGACTAGATCTTGGCCAAGGTTGTACCAAAGATTGGTGCTGCCCCTGGCTCATATTCCCACGACAGTATTATATTGCACTGCTTTATTACCCTTTGTAATGTCAGTGGGCGTACCACAGAGCTTTTATCACTTACTAAGAATGCAACCACAGGCTTATTGCATGGTGCCATATATCAGCATGGTATGGAGCTTACACCATCGGACACTGCATGGGGCTCACCCACTGTGTTACCCGATAACACAGTTGCAAGTGCATTCTGTTGGTAAGCAGACTTATACTGCAGTGTAAACTAGACAAGTATCCTCAATTCTGGACAGGACGTATCATCCCCAGGGGGGCGACTTGAATTAATCTTACCGGGATGTGTGGTCATGGGCCTCAACACCTCACCCATATGTGAGTAGGCTGATTAGTTGAAAAATGACCCATAATGGTGCAGACCTTCCAGAAAATGGACCCATATGTGTGCAACTTAGTTGCATTATTGGTAGTATAGATGAAATGTAAACATGAACTACTCATCATAATGTATTACTTTTTATCCAGTAAATGTCTGTAACATACCAATTTACTTTGCTACAGCCATTAAGTTCTTTACAATACATTTTGTCTACATATAATTGTGCAGGTTTTGACATGGAGTATCACTACCCTCAATATCAGACCCATAACAGAGTAGCTCCTGAAAAAGATACCCATAATGGAGTTCACAGTCCCACTCTATGGAGGCTTAAAAAGGACCCATATCACTCCAATTTTTGATCACACCTCCCGGTATGTTTGGAACTGAGTCGCCCCCCTGGGGTATCATCTCATAGTTTTTTAGTGTTAGGGTTGAGAGGCAGCGTGATTTATGACTCCCAACCTCCGGATTTGTGGCTACTTATCCCCATATACGTCGGTACCTAGCCTCCAGCATTGTGCCTTAACCCTTTAGACCCCAAAACGGCCGCAAACGGCCGTGCTTGATTTCCCCCAAACAGCCCTGATTTAAGTATATAGCAATGGTGGTAACATTCCCAAAACTTTTTGTTGTCATTCAGTATTGATCACTCGTCATATATGAGTAAAATTAACTGTAATCTTTGGCCGTAAATGATACTTGAAAAAGGTTTAAAGGTAGGTGTAATAGAAAAAGTTCAAGAAACCTCAGTTCTCAAGACACACACTTATATATCTTTCTGGAAAATGCGATAAGATTATATAAGGCTAGTATATGTTAATGATGATTTAACTTGGGCACTACACTATCATTAATGGAGGTTATATACCATTTTGATGGGTAGCCCGTGCAGCTTTAGCAAAGGATGATTTGATTAAGATCTGCTAACCAAAATTGTTGTATTTCTCATGTGAAGTGACCCTTAAAAATATATATAATAATATTGTTTCCGCAGAAACTGGAAATTTTAGCCCAATAGGCCTTTTATGCCCATGTCAAACTGACAATGACCACACCTCATCTAAGACCTGCCATGAATTAACAAAAGGACATTTTTATTACATTTTTGAAATGTGGTTTTAACATTAATACAATATTTAATATGATACATAGATAAATGAATAAAAAATGAACATTGTGTTGTTTAACAATGGTGACCAATGGCCAAATTTAGCTAAATTCATAGGAAATCCTGGGGAAATGAGGCACTATATTATGCTATCGCCTGGGGTCTGAAGGGTTAAATAACAGCCACATGATTCAGTTACTATTGACTGTTGACACTAATAAAATCATATAGAAAAGAAGCATTTTCCTACTTTTTGATTAAAGAGTGCATAAACTCAAACTGGTTATACAAAATAAGACCATGTGAAAATCTGAAAACTGATAGTTTTTTTGATTTGAATGCTATATTTTAGCGGGGGCCTCTCGAGGGGAGCACCAAAAGTGGGGTATCCTCTCAAGGAATGCACAAGAACCAGTTCCTACCTATGTCCCCTAGCTTTGTCAAGTCAGTGGACCTTAAAATCCTGCTAGCCACTACTGACACAACCTAGAAGAAAAAGGTCCAGTCACAAATGATTACTTCCTACTGACTGAATGTTAAATGGCAGCTGGTGCTTGAATGTCATGTAAGATGGGAGGTTAATTCCCTCAGGAGGCTCTATATCCTGTAGGCAGGGGGTCCTTTGTGGTAGTGGTGAGGGCCAGCGACCAGTTATTCGCTCCTATAATGTTACTGAAGCTGACAATAACTGGTGGTGCTCTCTTCTGGTGCTTTACTACTTTAGGGTCATACATTGGCATACATGTCAGGCGACAGGAGAGCTGTTGGTTTAAGTTATCTAATTTGACAGGAAGCCTGGTTACACAGACATGAATGCTATTTTCACCTGAGCAAAAGGAACGGCCTGCCTGAGCCCACACTAATTGTGATTGTCTGATACTTCATAGGGGACCCTACACAACCAGAATGTAGCATATGTTACTGTGCTTGTTCCTGGAGCCATTAGTATATCCTCGTAGCTCTGTCATGTCACCTTTACCAAACCCCACAGTAAATGGATTGCCACTAACCACTACGATAGATGAGGCTTTAGTAGACCTATAAGTAAAGCATGGCAGGTGCCTCCATACTGGCGGTGGGACCACTGGGCGTTTTGTTGGGCATTACCTCAGTCCCCGTTATGTGATTGACTCATGTCTGGTCATCAACATATCCCAAGTACATGTATACTATTCCCGCTGCAGTAAAGATGCTGAGCTGCATCCATGGGTTTTGGGATACCAGAAGGTACAAAGAGCACAAAAGAGCTGAATTAAATAACAAAATCTTTCATTGATTGTTTTGTGTTTTTCCCAATGTCGAGTATAATATTATTTAAAGGCCACTACTGATACAACCTAGAAGTAAAACTCCAATTATAAATGATTACTTCCAGTTGACTAAATGTTATATGGCATCATCGCCGGATGGCCATTGGTGCTGGCAGATCATGTAGGATGGGAAGTAAATTCCCTCAGGAGGCTCGATCTAATCTAGGCAGAGGGTTCTGGTGGTAGCGGTGAGTAGTAGTTAGGGCCAGGAAAGAGTTATTACCTCCTATCTTGTTACTCAAGCCGACATGTTCCGGTGGTAGTCCCTTCAGGGGTTTTACTACTTTTGGGAAAGGACTTCTTGTCTCACATGGCACATGACAGGAGAGCTGCTGGTTTTAGCTTACCTGATCTAACAGGTAGCCAGATTACCCTGACATGCCATACATGGCTGTTTTTGTCCTCAGCCCACACTAATGGTGGTTGGCAGATGCTTCATAGGGAACCTACACAACCAGAATATAGCATAAGACAAAGTACCTTGGTTCGTTTTTTTTAGTATTCCTAGACATCAGGGGTATTAAACGCTTTTCGTGATTGGACCTAGGGGTAGGCTCATAAAAAAAGACAGTGTCAGCTACTAGGGGTACTGGATCTTTCCCATGCCAACACCAGCATTCAGTTTTAAAACTAGGTACAAAGCATCTTCAACATTAAAGGGAAATGCTACTTGTCCGGAGAATACTGAAATTCTATTGCTATTTGCATAACTCAGGATTATATTAGGTTGATTTATCATAAAATAGTAAATGAAAAGAAATCGACATGTTACTGATCTAACTTTCATGATACAGCCATTTGAGCAAACGGGTACCTTAATTATAGAGACAAATGGGAAAACAGTATTTTTTCACATTATTGGTCATGGATTATCCCCTTCTATTGCTATATCAACCAAATCTTGGGAATGTGTAGTTGACATCTATAGAAACATTTTAAAAGCAAAAACACAGGGGGTCACCAATGAAATGTGAAAGTTATGAATTTTTAAAAAATAAATATTTTGCCTTAACTATAGGATTCTATGGGTGTGCTGGTGGCTAATAAATGCCATATACAGGTATAATGTCCAGACTGTAAATAACATGTTTGAAGAAGGGAAAGTACCATATATTGGAATACAAATTTAGCTAAAAAAAGATTTTTTATGAGTTTTCATTTTTCCCACCAGGTGGACTGTGTGTAGGAACCCGCATTTCCCTCTAAATGAGCACCCAAGCAATAGTTCTACCTTAGTTGTGTGGGAAAGTGTGTAAATTAACTTTAATAGGTAATACTCTTCATACTCTAGGGTCTCATGGTATAAATGCTCTAAAGCCAGATGCCACTGTAAGCCTCATGGAGGCAGCTGCAGAGATGAAGAATTGGTATGGAAGACTAATAGAGAAATGCTTGCAATTGCTTCTCTTATCAGGCCATTCTCAGCCGAGTGTCTTTAGACCTAATTTTACAACTTGTTTCTACCAATGAGACAATGAGCCCGATGCAAACAGGATCCTTAGAAAACCTTTCTCTCACCTCCAGAATAAATAACCGTTACAAGAAAAAAAAAGACTATGAGCATTTTATAGCCTGCGCTGCAAAGGTATTGGCAACTGCAAGTTGCAGATTCCCACAGCTGCTTTTGACATGCTTAATCAATATCATTGAAAAGAGAACTCAATAAATCATTGTTATACTCATAGTAATCATTCACTGATGAATGATTGCTAGTTTATTCATTTTGAATCTAAGGAGTTACAAGCTGTCAAAGTTATTCCACCATTTTACATTTATGGTGTGGGATATGTGACTGACCGTTCACTAATACAGCGAGAGGTGAGTTAGAATTTCAGAAGAGCAAATGAGAGGTCACACTCCTTACACACAAAGTTCAAAGCTCTCCCATACCTATAGTGCCTTAGGCAATATCTGAGAGGTTGAAATGCCAATTGATGTTCTTGAATTTGAAAGTACCATTAAATCACAAGGCTGTAACTTATACGTCAGAATACATGTGAGCAGCCAAGCAGAAAGGATGGTCCCCGCGGGATTAGTTCCGATTTTAGCCACCAGGGGGCGCCACTGTGGCCTAAAATGAAAGAATCAGGCTAAAAATAGCTCTTGGGTACTTTTTTCTGGAGAAGTCAATAGGATTACATAAAACATTCCATTTTTGGTGAAAAGCTTCCATATTTGGAATATAAAAAGAACGTTTTAGAGCCTAAATGTGTGTCTTTGTTGATATGTGTTGCCATGGAAACGTGATTTTCATTCTAAATTAAAAGATTAAGTAGCTTATTGATAAAATGATTCATTGGGATTACTATGATCAAAACAGAATAGAATTATCAATTCTAGATCAAAATCTATGGCCTATAGGATAAAAAAGTAAGATCATTTTCTAATTATTCTAATTATGCTAATAACATAGAGATATCTAGGAAACTATGGGACTTAGAGCTTATTGGGGTTTTGGATAGGGCAATGCCCACCCATATTCATCCAGTCATTTCTCAAAAACTAGAAATGATATCTTCTTGTGCAATATATCACTGGAAAGCTTATGATATAAATTTTGAAGTTGACATTTTCATTGGATATCCCTTTCCCCTTGCCTGTACACAGGTCATGTTCAAGAACTCAGATGACTGTTCTATCCTGGCCTTGTCCTATTAATATGACCCATAGTCCACTGCTGTTTCACCCCTATATAGTATTGCACTGGTTGAGTAATTGAGCAATAAAATCAGTAGGGGTTGTCTCTCTGCTACTGATGCTGACTAAGGATGTTGCCTATGTGATTTATTATAAAATTTATGCTTCATTATCCTGGGTAAATATATCCAAAGGGAAAATGTCTCGCACCACAATTCAGACATCAGATAACATTACGTGTTGACATCTCAGTAAATAATCAGTCCATAATATTGCATGAACTGCTCTTCATGAAATTCAAAAATGTTTGAGACACGGTATCAAATAAGATTATGCACAGGCACGGAGAGGAGGGGTGTCTGGCATCAGAATTGATGGATCTCAACATGGCACAGAACTGTTAGTTTGGGAGCTGGATCCTTTATCAATAGATCATACCCCAAAAAGGTAAGAAGGTAAAACACAAATAATGGCTTATCCTGTAAATCTGACTGTCACTACTTCATATTTGACAATTATGCCATTTGTCCTTGTGAGGTTTCTTTTCCCATGGGCATCCATTTATCTATTTTTAAATTAAGTCACTGATACAAACCATCATAACCAAAAATCCTAGAAGAAACTGGGCTTCTGTGCAATGTGTTAAATAAGTTAAATTGGGGCTGTCATGGATGTGGCAGAACTACAAGTCAGACAGTGTTATTTAGGGGTGATTATCGTGGTGAATTAACTAATGGTCACAAATCAGAGGAAAAGTCATGAAATAGTATGCATTGGCCAGGGGGAGTGATGCTTTCCCATCCAAAATAGTATTCTCACACTCATCCAGACACTTTCCAGCAGTTTATAAAGTTCTCAATTCTTATTTGTACATAAATATGCCTCATGCATATTTGAGTGTAATTTAAAAAACGACAGCAATGCGGCATACTTGCAAAGATGATATATGATCAACTTTTGAGTTTGATGGTGAGTTCTGGTTAGCCATGGGGCTGGGGAGTTGACGTGTCAAGGGCTAGCTGCTCATGCTGTCTACTCCTTGGTGTGAGACCTGCCTAAAGCCAGCACCAGAGTCCAGACACCATTACAATGCCAGGCCAGTCTCTACAAGCCATCCTACAGTGTCCACCCCACTGTTTACTACTTTGATGCCTCCAGGAGGCAGACACAGGCTACTACTCCAGCTAGGTCCCTAATGACTGTGTAAATAGTAAGTGTAGATACACATTAGAATCGACTGTAGTTTTACAGCAACTACTGTAGATTTACAGTAGATTCTACTGTTTATCATCAATAAACTGTACCGTCACAGTAGATTCTACTGGTCACCTTATAAAATGGCAACCAACTGTTTATAGTGTAGGTACTAAAACCAGTCCATGACAGAGGCATGTACATCCATTTAAATTGAGCATAGTTCTTGCATATATATGGTTTTGGAAAACTGATGGTGTCAGGCTTGCTGTTATAATGCAAAACGTAGACTTGTGTTCTGGCAGTATGGCAGGATATTTAGTAGTTTGTAGTGTCCATGTACATATATACATGAGCTGTGCCTCACAATATGACTTTATATGAGTGGCTTTAGGAATTGAGCAAAAGGAACTGCAATATCTTTGATCCTACACATCTGTTGGTAATAACTGATGGTGCATCTGATTTAAGTTGAAGTGTCTTTTTGTCCTTGATCTTGCTTTTCAGTGATTGGTGTGAAGTAATGTGTTCAGTTAGCTGAGACCTGAAAGAACAGCTTCCTCCTGTGACAGAAATGGGGATGGAGGAGCAGATCAAAGCGTGACTTGCAATAAGGACCTACATGTAGGGCAGGGTGCTAGGACATTTAAAGCGCAAAGGAGAGGATGATATGGCAGTAAAGAAAGTCACCTCCAGTCAGATACCAACCTTATAGCTCTTTGGCATTACATCTATAGGAATAAATGATAAGAGGGTAGCCTCCAAGTATTATGTCTTTGGCTTTTGGCCCAATTTCTACCTCTGCTTTTAACAAAGCTCAAGTGCTAACAATTCTGACCAAAGGATCCCAAATCAGCTCTGTGGGGTAAGGTGATACACATTTACAGCTCACCATAAGGTATGGCTTCATTTAGTATATTCAATGCTGTTCCTTACACCATTGTATCTGCTGAATACATGGTTAGCTGTGTGGCAAGAGTGCTTTTATCCCCATACCAGGCTGTTGTCCAAAGAACACAGCGGTTGACGAGCTGCTTTTAGGGCATAGTTGTCCATCTGTATGCTGAGTAGCACTATAATGGTTTAACACTCATAGTCGCAGCTACAGGGGAAACCACTTCCTCACGGTTACCCTATTTCCAAGAAAGAAATCATCATTCTCAGCGCACACTGTTTTCTGGATGACAGACTGAAAGTCTCGGAAGGGTATGTTTAAGTAGGTATGCACTATGGTGATTTAAGGTTTTATGACTAACTGAGATATCAGCATCATTTTCATACTTTCAAAAGAAGGATTTTTACCCCTGTGCTGTTATAATTACACCACCATGTTTTGGCTCCATGTTAAACATTGGATGCCAGCTGACTTCCTAACCGACTAATGATTGACATTATGTATGCTCATCATCGATCCTGACATTTAGGATATTATGCCAGAAGCTTCATAATCCTCATGGTCTACTTGTAAGAAGCCTCATAAAAAGTGTCCACGCTAACATCATTCTGCGATAATGGTTAATTCGTTAGCAATCCTGACATTTCTGATACTAGTCTGGAAACATAATCCTCCCCTGGGAAAATACACCTTTATTACCAGGTTATAAATATCCCAGAAGCTTTATCACTGTCATAGTGTACTGGTTAAAAGTTTCATGAAGAGTGTACAAGTAACATCATTCTGAAATAGTGGCTCATTTGTTAGCAATCCTGACATTTACGGTACTAGTCTGGGAACTTTATCTCCCCATTGGGAAATATACTTTAATGGTAAGGTTATAGATATCCCCGGAGACATTGGACCCACACTCATCAAGCAAGGTCTCCTGGTAGGACATCACATTGGGAGCATGGACTGATCCAGTCTGGTGGCAGCTTATACATAGAGGTGTTTGGCAAAGATAAGGTCATGAGACAAGACACCTTCACACATTCCGACATCATCCATGGTCATCAACATGCATCAAGCCTTAACAAAAAGAAATCTAATTGAAATATCCCACACTTATATCCGTATGCACAGTATTTAAAGAAGACAAATTTGCATACATAATCGATATTACAGAAATTAGCCCGTCATATAGCCAGCTGCTATGTTCTGATGTTGGCAGTATGAGGTCTTTGTGACTTTGCTTTGGGGGATGGGTGTGAGTTTCAAACTAACATATTCTGTAAGCTGAGACGTGGCAGAGTAGGTCCCTCCTGGTGACAGAAAGGGCGTTACAGAAGATCAATTTGTCCCTGGTGATAACGACCCACATGTGAGTGGGAAGCTTTTGAAAGGGAAAGGAGAGGATGACATGATATGGAAAAGGAGGCCATCCTTGGCCCAACACCAAACTCAAAGCTCTGCCAATGATACATTCAGGGGAAATGGCTAGAGTAAACCCTAAATTAGATATTTATAACATTTTAATCATTAGCATCAACCTGAAACACCACTTGATAATCAAATTGCTTTGACCAATGTTCTATCCCTGGAAATTACAAATATGAAGGACCATTATTAAGGCCTATCGACCGCCACTTATAACTTTGGAGTGCTGGTTATGCCCAATGCTTATACAAGACTGGCACTTATTCAAAACCCCTGGCTTAAACGCTGAAAGTACAGTAGCTGACCAATTATAAAATGGCTTACACATGGTTGGCTAATCAGGACGGATTAGCTCTGCCTGGTGATATGCATTTGGTGACTGTAAGTGTATATATATATATATATATATATATATATATATATATATATATATATATATATTTATATGTGTATGTGTGTGTTTGTGTGTGTGCGTGGTATCAAATGTGATTTTCTATAGAATTTCTGTAGATCTTCATGTAAAGATCCATCGTCTAATTTTTACTCAGTATTTGATCATGCTCTCTATACTATATAGATACTTTCCACAGGAAGCACATAACCGTGTGTCTATGGTGGTTACATAAAGGGACCTGCTGACATTCACCATCAGATGTTTCACTGTTCATTACCTGACCATGGAATTGTACTAATTGGACGGTTTCATTCAGTAGCACAGGCAGGGTCCAGCTTTGCCAATAAAGGCATTGAACTATTTATGGAGACCACCCAGGATGTTGACTCATTTGCTTTGGACCAGGGGTATATGGCGATTTGTGCATGCACTAGGGTTATATGACCAGTGCATTACAGCTAAGGATAACAAGAGACTGCATGGATTTACAGCAACCAATATGCACATACGATGACATGTTGTTCAATTGATAGATGGTGAGCCTTTTGGTTTCCTATTTATAAGACACATTTTAGTCACGGGAATAGTCTATAGAGGTAATAACTCTGTCTGGTTATTAGCCAAAAGTAGCATGCATATGTATTAAAAGTTGATACATCTTCCAAATATGAATATGTCTTATACAATGATGATGTAATGATATAAAGAAAGGCATTTGCAAGATCAAAAATTCCATTGTGTTTATCTACTTCATTATCAACCGTCGACATTGAATTAATCTTTTATGAAACACATATTGTTGCAGTATCTTCACCTGTTCTTCCTAGTGAAACAGCACCACCGGTCAAAAACAGATGGGGATCATCATGGTAGATTAGCCAAAGGTCCCAATCTGCTTTCAAGGGGCAAATTTTACACAAAGATAGCATTGTGAGCATGACAGATGCCACCGGGGATGGACCCTTGCTTCATGGCAAGCTGCTGGAGCATACTAGCTTCAACTCACAAAAGGGAAAATGTCAGATAAGCATGTAGAGGCCCTTAATTCCAAATTCCCTATGCAAGAGATGAAACATTAGACAGATATACATACTCTTGGAAGCCAGAAGGCTAACTGTTAAGGTTATACACATGGGCCATACATTATTGTAATAAAGGTATGGATACAAAGAAGATATCACATCAAAGCCCCATGAACCAGTGATAACGTGAAAAGGACTGGTTCGTCTTTCCTGAACAGAAGGACAGTGTAGCATAGGACAAAGTACCTGAGCTTGTTTCTCCAAGCACTTAGCAATCCTCACAGCTCCATTATGTCATGTTTACCTAGCCTGACTGCAATGAGATGTGGCTCCTGGAGCCTAGCAAGTAAAGGTTGGATGAGCCACGCTAAAGGTATATCCAGGGAGCTCTATCGTGGCAGCGGAACGACATGGCTCCTCGTATTGCATTACCTAGACTAGAATGAATGTGTTACATGTAAAGCGTCATGAAGTTAAAATGATACCTTGTTCTTAATTTACATGTTAAATTGGCAGGCTTCAAAGGGGGTATTCCACTGATGACATTTAGACCAATAGTTAACCGATAACTCATTATAATCTGAAGCTATGGAAGAAACAAAAAGAAAATAAGAAATGTTCATCTTCTGTGCCACAGAGGAGGTATGATAATTAATTATGAGTTGGAGATGATCCTTTCCTGTTTGCTGATTGCTCTACAGGCTGCCATAAAGGTGAGTGATGCCCTGCTGATTGAATGTGACAGAAATAGGATTATCTCAATATACCAACGCTGCCATTAAAGGTTTATTGTATAAATTGATGTTCTCACAAATTATGGCTCGTTTTATGATGAAAGATTAAAGAGAAAGCAATTTAAAATTATTTTCAATACCAGACCAATTTTTTTTTCTAAAGTGGGGGCGGGGCCGTTTTAGAGGCGGGGCAGTTTACAGTATCTATATGAAGACAAAAATGCATGAGGACCTGCCACAATAGACTTTCAGAAGTTCAATGCAGAATATCATTTCATCATTATGATAGATTTGAGAAATCACAATTTGCCTCCATTTCATCAGGCAGACATGCTATTCAAAATTGGAACCAGGTGCTCATCGCTAAACACTTGAATATGATGAAGGAGCTTTCCTTTTTTTTTTACTCCAGTTGTTTTGTTATATTTTTCTTTAAAAATTTGCAAAATTTCTCAAAACCTGATTAGTGATAAGAAAACAGAAACGTTTTGAGTAGTCTTATATTAAAGGATCTTTCCCAGATGTAAATATTCACGTCTGGATTGTCCGCTGCTGCTGGTAGGGATTGTCATTAGAGAGATGACACAGTAGATAAACAGGAATTAAGGCCATTCAAAAAAAAAAAGTGGTTTCTCATCACCAAGGTCTGAGATATTTGACGAGGGAGGCTTTTTTTTTAACTCGCAGGCCAAAATGGCCAAAATGTATAGGACAATTTACTGGTTTTCTTTGGCCAATATTCACATTTTATTGGTTAAGAATTAATTGATCTTTAGAAGTGGGGAAAATGTAAGTTATTTCTTTATGACTGTACTGCTGGAATTATTAGCTTTAATTTGATATCAAATATGACTCATTTTATCCATTTTGATGAGGTTTTTCATCAGAATTTGGCAAAAAAAAAAAAAAAGTTTCCCCAAAACCTGATTTTTATGATGCGTGCGGTGATGAGAAACCATTTTATTTTTTTGAGTGGCCTAAGAGATAACTGGCCCTCTTTACATACCCATGACATCTCTGTTTATGGAATATTCTTACATATAATAATAATCTAGATGACTCTATCCCTTATGATCTGATCTAACTTTTGAGTGACAGATTATATGAGACTTTTGTAATAATGCTTCACTGATAGTCTGTGAGATTGTTAATTAGTCTGAGAAATGTCATGGAAGTAACATACACCCACAAACTGTCGAGAAAAGTTACATGGCATATATATTCCACCTGCCATCCCAGATGACAACTAGAACAAGTAACCGTGAGGGTATTGCCAACACAATTATTTATATCAACCAATGTCCAAAAGAATACCATTCACCGGCAAATGTATTGATTAGGGTTCATCAGATCTATTTCAAAGGATCCTCACTTGGGAGTCCCTTGGAATGCAAGTGGCCCCCAGAGGGCTTTTGACAGTTTTTTCCATCAATGTGGATATTATTTGTTCAGCATTGTCAATACTGTAGTGCAAAAGTCATTTCTCTGTTCACAGGTGCACTAAAGCACGTTCATTCAATGATATTTAGGAGAGTCCCTTAAAACATCTCTGTCCTTCCTTTTTTCCTTACATATTGTATCTAACGTATACCGAGACAAATATGTATAAAAACAACACAAGACATAAAATATAGTAATGGCGCTTACGTGTATGGCTGGATTAACCTGCCCATTTAATACAAGGAACATACAGGTTCGGCATACAAGTAAGTGCAAGAAAAAACAACGTACAAGTAAGTTTCAAAAATCCAAATGTTGCGGTTGGTGCATGGCTAGATGCAACAACACAGTGACCCTACAGGAACACTAAGTCCATGTGGGACAGATTTGCACCCTGGTAGCAGCAGTGGCTACTAAAGGGCGGTCTAGTTACTGACCCCAATATACTTAAATTAATCTCCGGTTAACATAGACAGAAAAGTTTGTTGCATGTTTGGGTACAATTCCATATATTGTAGGTGATGACCTACAGAGGCTATGTGTGTTTTTCAGAACAGGGCTTGTCAGATAATTGTGGCTAGCTGTGGTGGACATGGGGAGGAGTGTCAGGGGTATTGTCTGCCTTCCTGTACGGGAGCTAGTGCTGCATTCATCATACAGACAGTGTGAACTGCTGCTAATAATAGACCTCTCTAAAGCAAGCACCAGCATTCAGATCCCATGACAAAAGGAGGTTAATGTCCACTTGCCATATCCACCACGGCCATTCGGCTATTCACCTCCGCCACATGAACTATGTGAGGCACGTACAGGGGCAGTTTTCTAAACAGGTTCCAATTTAGGTGAGCATGAAATCAACCAGTGCTAAAAAAAGACAGGAGCATCTACACCTTTTGAAACGGCACCCAAACAATACACCCCATTCAGTGCTGACAGCAAAAAGGGTAAATCTACTTGAAAAGAAAAGAAATATTATGTTTACTTGGCCTTTAAGCATACATTTTTATCTTTAATTCATTCTCTAAGGACCAGTGGAAATGTTATGGTAATATCATAGGGAAATAGTTCCACTATCATGCCATTTGTCCTCGTAAAGTACCCTTGTTTGTTGCTATTCCATGAACCTTTTTCCAAATAAGGTGACTGATACAAACCACCTTTACTACAAATCCTATATAGGAACCTCTCATTCTGTGAAACGTATTATGAAGGATTAGGATGAATCGGGGTTGTTATGAAGAAAGTACAGGCTGTGACAGCACCACTGTTATTCAGGTGTGCTTACCACTGTGAATTAACTAGTGTTCATATCATGCTATAGGGGTCACTAAGGAGGATCCGTTGCACAGGAACAGTGTTGGCAACTGGATCACTATCTCAAATATCATATAATATATATATATATATATATATATATGTATATATATATATATATATGTATATATATATATATATAAATATATACATTTGATATATAAATTTATATATATATATATATATATAAATGTATATATATATATATATATATATATATATATATATATATATATATATATAGATTAATATATCATATTTGAAATAAAGACATTTTGTAAGAAAAAGAATGGTTTAACAAATTAATGACCATATAAAAAGAACTTTCAAGACAGTTCTTTTCATGTTAATGAAGTTTTCAATATTCATACATATATCTCTAATGCATGTAATTCTACACATTTAGCCATATGATGTGTATGTTCTGTTATAGTTCGGATAGTGTCCTTTGTTAGTCAGCTCTAGAGCCGGGGTATGCAGGTCGCATGTCAAGGGCCGGGTGCCTGAGCTCTGAACTCCTTGGGTGGCAGGACCTGCCTCAAGGAAGCACTAACAGCCTGACACCATAAAAAAAGTTCATGTCCCTACTGGTCATCATGCAGCGTCCATCCTGCTTTTCACTTCTGCTACGCCTCCATGAGGCAGGCACATGCTACTACTCCAACCAGGTACTAATTGCATGAGGCATGATACATGAGAACTAGCAGTGCTGAAGAGATTACAAGAGTTGTTCCATATATTGAAATCCTACTTGATAAATGCACCCTGGTAAGGTCCATGACATAGGGGGGTATATGCATTGAGTGACATTTTTGAATTAAAAGTAAGGGCATTTCTAAGACTATAGGAATGCAAGATAACATAAACTCATTAAACATGCCCGTTTTTTAAGTACATATTATGCATTACATTTGGAAATACATTTATAAGAAGCACCCCATTTTATTTTCTGTTTTTTTTGCATGATTTTACGTTCTGTTGGTGATTCGTGTAAGGTTAGAACTAACATATTCAGTAAGGTGATACCTAAAAGAACAGCTGACTCCTGGTGACAGAAAGAGTGATTGAGCAGCAGAAAATTGTGTCTTTAGTGAGCAGGACTCACGCACAGGGTGGAGTGCTGGTCCTAGCATTTCTGAAGGGCAAAGGACAGGATGACATGACATGGTAAAGGAGGTCACCCTGTTTCTGATGTCAGCCTCATAGTTTTGCCTTTAGCAAAATAATGTAAAATAGGAAGAAGGTACCATTTGAGCATTGCATCATTTTATTCATTAGTATCACCTGTAAACTCATCTTGAACACCAGATTATTATTTGGCTTTTGGCCTTTTTTATTCCTGTAGATAACATATATTAAGAGTTTTTTTATAAGTCCTGTAGATTATTATTTTGATACAAGTATGGCAGCAGTATGCATGAAGGCAGCCCTGGGGAGTAGACTAGTAGAAGCTATAAGTAGCTTGTTTGGAGGGAAGTATCCATCCATCATGAATGCCTGAAAGGAATGAACTCCCTATTGCCACAACCCTACCTCCCAGGTCCCAATTCAGGAAGGCAGAATTACCAAAAGATTGCGATTATTTTGAATTCACAGTTTCTGAATAAAGGATTCCTATCAGCTTCATGGAGGAGGTGGTACATCGTTTTACAGTTCACTATGGGGTGTGACTTCATTTAAGGGGTCCAAGTGCTGGCCCTGAAGCCAAATGATCATTGAGAAACCAGATAATAATATTCAAAACGTCCTTTGAGCTCAAAAGGGGGCGACAAGAAGCTTGGAATTGACAGTGCTAGGGGTGACTTATAACCATCTAACCCTGACTCATAGATGGAAACATGGCGGCCACCAGCTAGAAGCGGCGACGAGAGGCTCCTACGAAATTGGGAGTTTTGACAAGGTATTTGGCACCGTGCAACACTTACAATAGCCACATACCTACATGAAAGCACGGAGAAGCGACTGGTAGCTGTTATATTGGTTATTTTACATGAAATCAACGCCATTTTGGTAAATTCTGTTACCGTCTGGAACTGAAGCGACTCATCCGGGTCCTTGTGACGGCGTGTAAACAAAGAAATCCAACATGGCGACTCCGAAGCGCACGAAATTTAAAACGCTCGGGACAAAAGCAACCACTAAAGAACTGACGGAGGCGGTTCATATTATGGAGAGGAGAATAATCCAACTGGAAGCTGAGCAAGATGACAGCGTCATGACAGCGGCGAGAATTCAAGAACAAGTCACAAAACATGAGAATCGACTGACGGACAACGAAAAACTAGTCCACGACACCGCCGTCCTGCTCGGTAAGCTAACTGATCGATATGATATCACAGAGCCCCAGAGCAAGAAAGCATCTGAAATGGTAGAAGAACTCGATAGTGAGGTCAAAAAGCTATCTGAGACAAATGCCAAACTGCTCGATATGTCAGAAAACATGTCCGAACGCCTCCATCATTTTGATGAAGATGATAGAAGAAAAACGCTGCTGATGACAGGGTTCCCCGAAAACCCAAGGGAGGACCTACGGAAAATTTGTGATTGCTTTTTTGAAGATTTGGGGTTGAATTTCGGAAATGAGAGAGTCGATTCGATTTACAGGCTTGGAAAATATAATCCTGACCAAGACAAGGACAGGACTATTGTGTTTAAGCTAGCCCACAGAGGCATCAAGGGAGAAGTGTACCGGAAAATATCCAACTTGGGAGGTAAAGATGCTTTGCTTGGAGTGTCACTGTCTGATGAACTCACAAAGAAAGAGATGAAAGAATTTGTCGAATTGCGTTCCCTCTACCACCTGGGGAAACGCTACAAACTCCAAAACATAAGGCTCAAACAGCGCTCTCTCATAGTAGATAACAAAACCTATGCTCATAAAGACATACCATCATTACCCCATGGACTTACCCTGAAGGCGGCAAGCATGGTGAAGACATCTGACGGAATCGCCTTCAAATCTGAGCATAGTGTATACTCCAATCTCTCACCCTGTGATATCCTATATGAGGGCTTCCAATACACGTCTCTGGAGCAAGCACTACAACATGCTAAGGCCAGAAGTGGAGACAACAAGAGAGCAGCCGAAAAGATCCTCAAAGAGACTGACCCGTACAAAATAATGAACATAGGAAAGAGTGTGACGCCAGGACCAGACTGGAACAAGAAAGCCTCCGGTGTAGTATACGATCTCCTAAAGCTAAAGTTCCATGACGAGAGAAGAAAAAGAACTCTTGTCAGATCTGCAGGAAAACACCTGTATGAGTGTACATATCACCCTACATATGGAGTTGGCAGGCATATGGGAAACGTAGCCAACTTAACCTATGAACATGTGAATGGTGGAAACCTCCTGGGCAGGCTCCTCGAAAAAGTACGAGATGAAATCATTCAGGAAGAGAAGACCAAACCACAGACCCCCCCCAAAGAGGCTAACCCTCCAGTACCGACACAAGAAACTCCACCCATCATACCAGTAGGACCTGTACAACCAAATGGTCCTGAACCAGTCATAAAGTTATTGGAGGAGTTCCCAGGCAAAAGTGACAGTGAGGGTGAAGCAGGTGATGATGGTGATGATGGTGATGATGATGATGATGAAGGGGGTCATGGTGATGACGATGATGATGGTAGCGATGATCAAGGAAACAATGAAAGGGAAGATGTCACTGCACTCCAGAACAAGACCCTTGATGAAATCATCATGGCCAGCCCCACGCCAACTCCTAAGTGAACTTGATCGTATCTGACACACAAGTGCTACAATGTCTACACCCAAATCTGTGATAGTTTATGTATATGTTTTAAGCCTTTTAATTATAATTATAAGGTACCAAAAGATCTCGAGATAAATTACTTTTGAAACAAAGTGTAACTATATGTCAAAACAATGTGAACAAATTACGGTACTTTATATGTTTTTACCGTATTTATTTATTCGTCTATTCTTCATGCAATATGTATTGTAAATTTAAACAACATAATATAATGATGTAATTGGTGAAAAATGGAGCAAAACTCTCAGCCATGTCCTAAACCAATAGGTACGAACAGCCATAAGAGCAGAAGTTCAACACCTAAAAATAATACTGAAAGCCAAAGTGGCTCACACTGTAATACTTTTTTGTGGTGTATGATGTGTATGTTTGATGAAGAGAGGATACCTTGTAAGATAACAACTAGGCACAGTTCCTAAGTTAATTAAGAGTAATGGTAAGTGCATTATGCACCTAAATGCCCAAAGCTTACGAAATAAATTTGAGATAATTGAAAAGGAGTTATCTCGACAGGAAATTGAGATAATGCTATTTTCTGAGACTTGGCTGACAGATAACGAGTCTGATAGTGACTTCAGTATGGAATCCTATAATCTATTTAGATGGGATAGGTCACGTGACAAAAATGGTGGTGGTTTATGTGCTTTTGTCTCTGATAATCTTGTTTGTGATACACAAAAATATGAATTGTATAACTTTAGTGACGTAGATTTAGAGGTTCAATGGTTGTCTGTTACAAAAGGAAAAGCTAAACCGAAATTGATAGGAAATATTTATCGTCCCCCTGAAGGAGACAAAGGTAACTGCATTGATAGACTGACAAAGGCTTTGGGAGAAATTTCAAATATTGATCGTCTTGACGTAGTATTGATAGGGGACTTTAATATTGATTTTCTGTCTGATACGGTAGCAAGAGACAAACTATTAATTGATCTTGCTGATTATGGTCTGAGACAACTTATAAATGAAGCCACAAAAACACGTGGAGGCAAAGCTTGCATTGATTTGATTTTTACAAATGTAGATAAGATATGTGATTCTGGAATTGTATACTTAAATGTGAGCGATCATTTTCCTGTGTTTATGTCAGTAGAAAACACATATACCAAGACTCAGATTAAGCATTTTAGAGGTAGATCGTACAAGACGTATGATAAGAATGTTTTCTGTGATAGATTTAAGAATTTAGCGTGGAATGAATTTGATGACTCCACAGACGTGGAACACTGTTGGAGAATATTTAGCAATAATATAGATAAAATTTTAAATGAATTATGTCCGATTAAAAATTTCAAAATTAAATTTAAGGAAGAACCCTGGTTAACTCAAGAACTAATTGCAGAAATAATTGAAAAAAACAATGCCTTAAAAAAAGCGAAAAAATCCAACAGTGTTCTAGACTGGGACAGAGCCCACACGCTGAAAAATGAATGTTGCACACATGTAAAAAGAGCCAAGCAAGCCTATGTGGTTGAGTTGATAGATATCAATGAACAGGACGCAAAGAAGTTCTGGATGGCAATCAAACAGTTGTTACCGTCCAAAGGTAAAAAGAACCAGAAAATAATTTTAAAAGATGAAAATAACATCCAGGTTGACACAGACGATGTACCCTTGTATATTAACAATTTCTTTTCCAATATTGGCCCAGTTCTAGCAGAAAAACATGTTAGTCAATGGGAATTTGAAGGTATAGCATGTGACACCCAAATGCCTGATTTTCAGGTATCAGAGGAAATCGTGTTAAATATTTTAAAACAATTAAACACAAACAAATCGTCATGTTTGGAACATATTTCTGCTCGTGTGTTCAAAGACGCTACAATGTGTTTGTTGAAAAGATTTACAAAGATTTTAAGACTTGCTGTTGACACTCAAACTATACCGGTATCATGGAAGGTTGCTAAGGTTACCCCCTTACCTAAGTCTGGAAACTTGTATGATGTCTCTAACTACAGGCCCATAAGCCAACTCCCAATCCCAGGAAAAGTTTTAGAACGTTCAATGCATTCCCAAATAACTACGCATTTAGAAAATAATAATATATTGACAGACATTCAAGGAGGTTACCGTAAAGCATGTTCTACACTCGACACGATTAGTAAATTAACTACCGATATTTTAGAAAATAGAAATAAAGGAAATATTACAATAGCAACCTTCATCGATACCAAAAAAGATTTTGATTGTGTAAACCATTTAATATTATTAGAAAAGCTTAAATTTTACGGTATTAAAGAAAATAATTTAAAATTAATTCAAAATTATCTCCTGTCAAGAAAACAATATGTAGTAGCCAATGGCAAGTCTTCCACCATGTGTAACATTGTATGTGGCGTACCCCAGGGTAGTATATGTGGTCCCCTTTTATTTTTATTATATGTTAATGATATCCCCCAAAAGTCCAATAATGTAAAAGTCTTGTTATATGCCGACGACACTGTTATTTATTCTCATGGTAAGCGTATAGAAGATATAGTACCGGCCTTAACAGCAGGACTACAAGAATACGCTGACTGGTCATCGAGAAACAAGTTAACAATGAATGGTGCTAAGACGAAATCTATATGTTTTGCAAGTAAAATTAAATACAGTCGTATACGTTTGGCTGATCATGAAATTAAGGTAAATGATTCATACCTGAAATATGTGCCTACTTTCAAGTATCTTGGAGTAATTTTAGATACAGAACTTACATTTAATAGTCATGTAAAAGATCTCAAAAAGAAATTAGGTTTTAAATCCTGTTTATTAGGTAGACTGAAATATTTTGTGCCAACAAAAATCTTACTAAAAATATATTCCACGTATACATTACCTGTGATTGACTATGCTGATACACTGTACAATGGTGCTAATTCTGATTTATTATTAAGTTTACAACGTATACAAAATAGATGTTTAAAACACTGTATGAAATTACCGGTACTTAGCTCTACAGAATATGTACATCAAGAGACAAACATGCCAACCTTGTTAGAGAGGCGTCTATATCATGCACGGTTGTTAGGATTTAAAAGATCAAAAATAGATATTTATTGTAAAAGGACATCTCGTGCTACAAGATTGTCTAAATTTCCGGTATTGAAATACGATCACATCAAATCCTCAGTGTACGAGAAATCGTTGAGTGTGTTCACAGCACGTACCTGGAATGTATTGAAAGACGAATATAAGTCAATTGAAAAACTGTCGGACTTTAAAAAAGCAATGAAAAACATGTTATCTGGTTCAATACCCAAAGGATGTACAAACATGTATGTCAGAGCCTAAGACAAAAAGAAGGCAAAACAACTACATAGCGATAAGGGCTAAAAAGGTGAAATGCACTTAAGTATATTAGTATAAGTATATAGCTTATAAATCTCAATTTCTAAAAGTTCAAGGTTGTAAGAACTACTGATTCAACATCGAGTATTCACCACAGATTGACGAATTATGGGTGGAATATAATGAACTCCGTATTGAATATCTGTATACTGTTTACTAAACCATTTAATAACTATGTGTTTTTATTACTAAAATAAGGGGGGGGTATAACATCAGCCACGCTGAAACCCTCTCCTAACTTGTTTGGCAAAGTATATACGTCAAATTTTCAATCACACAGACTTTAAACAAGTTCAGAAATTGTATTGACATACTACCCGGTACAATATCCTACAATTGATGTTAGATAAGAGCTCAAACTGTGATAAAATGATATTATTCAAGGAAAACCCGATTTATTACATCGAAGATGATTGTAAAAATAGGACACCCGATTTATTATATCGAAGGAATAATTGTACAAAGATATCAAAAAAGGCCAAATAAAGTTAAATTGTTTACAAAAAAACCCTTTAATACCAGGCACTAGGTATGGATGATCAGCAAAGTTTGGAGTTTATTGTCACAGAGTGCTTCCTCCATCTCCCCTCCCCCCTCAGGACAATATAGACGGGGAATGGCATCCATCAATGCCTTAATGAGGGTTCCATACTGTTTTAATGTGGCACTTTCAGATATCCAATGTCTGGATCAGTTTCCATCTGGGTTCGAGTTATTCAATTGAGGTGTCATCTGCACACAAGTAATCAAATTGTGCTATGACATGCACCAATAATCAAAGGCTCCAATGGCTTAGCCAAAGACATATCAATATCTCCCTAATCCACATTCAAGGTCAATAATAAAACACTGGTAAAAGTTAATGGGCTCTTCATTTTTGAAATAAGGAACCAAGGTTTCATGAAACTCAATAAATTATTCAGTTCTTCGAAGTCAATAGATTGCCCCTTGGTGCAGGTGTCATTTAGGCCAAGGAAGCTCTTATTAGTCTCGTTTCATGGACATGTGTGAAGTCTAAAGGACAATCTATTGTCGCGCTAGACTCTGTGATTTACCGATCACAACCTCCCCACCTATACCGACAACTGGAGGTAGCTGCTATTTTCAAAGGAGAAAGCAGAGGATGGCATAACACTGAGGTTGGGACATCATGGATTCTTTGCTATCAACCTGCAAGACCAGGCCCGGGCACAAAACTCAAAGTAAGAAATGCCAAAGAACATTTTAAAATCTTTTTCTATGTAGAAATGATAAAGTGCTTTTTAGTAATGCGTTATGAATGAAATATAAAATAAAACGATTTTTGGCTTACTATATTAACTAGAGTGCTATATGGAATTCCTGAAGATCTGTCAAAGAAAAGTGTTCCACAGTGTCTTAGCTTTACATGAATAATTGTGTGATTGAAACCACTTAACCCACCCTGTCTCCACATACAGACTTTTAAACATATCAACTTGTTAAAAGGTTAGAGGAATTACTAATTATTTAGTCCTCCATGTTGTTTTTTGTCATAACACAATCAATCTAAATGGTTGTCATGCTGCATTCATGCAACCTCAGTAAGCTACTGCAAGGGCTGCATTCATGCAATTGGCAATGGAGGGCATAATATATAAAAATGGCATGCAATCCTGAAAGAAGCGAGCAGTCTGGCGCTGTCTGAGGCCTTTGATTTCTTCTCACCCAGGCCGGATTGCTGCCACGTTGTCAGATAAGCAAGATCAATCTAAAGAAACAGAAAAAAAATCTTTCACAGAGATAAGGCGAAAACGTGTGGGTACCTAGGAGCGGCATAAAGAATTGCCTACATTATTTTCTGAGAAATTTGGACTTTCTTTTTTTGTGGCCTTTTTTTTCGAAAGCAGGATTTGGGAGTTTGCAAAAAGGTTTCCCTCTAAAAAAAAAGTTCCACTTCATTCAAGGTAAACATTCATAGGACGCACCATTCATTTTTTAATAAAAATTCGTAGACCAACCTTTTTTTTGGTGCGGCCTTATATATAGCATACTTGATGAACAAAACTACCTTTTTGCACTGTTTTTCTGCAGCTCAGTAATAACACCTCATCACATCCCATGCTATTGTCTTCTTACACCACAAACTGTCCTCCCATATCGCGTAAGCAAAAATCAGGGACTGACATGTCACATACTGGCTGATATACAGTTCTGTCCTGAAAGTAGTAAAACCAGTAGAGAAGCCAGCACTGTTTTTCTGTCAGCTTCAGTGCATGTGCATGGTTGTCATTGTGGGCTTACGATATGTGAGATAGGCAGCTGGTTTCATTATTTCTTTTTCGGGAAATTGACCAATTTGGCGAGAAAATATGTTAGATTTTTAAAAAGTGGATTTTTTTGGGGAAATCGGCCAAATTGGCGAGAAAATAGGTCGGATTTCAAAAAGGTTTCTCACGGAGGCCTTTAGAAGGGAGATATATCTATTAGATGTCAATTGCAGTTTATGTCACTAATTGGTAAGAAAGATCACAAATCAGTTATAATTTAGGCTGCATATACAATGCTTCATGCATCTCAGTATGACAAGACGCTGCTGCAATGTGTATGTGGGTGTATACTAAATAACATGACGGTGCAGTGTACCGCATCGACAAAGGAGTCCTGGTCAGCTGTCACCTGACCATACTCAACCCATGTTAACTAATGACTGATTGGAGCAACTAGTTGTGATTACATTTCCTCCAAATGCAACATGGGTATTGAGAGAAACATGTATAAAAAAGATATATGGAGGTACAGAATATTTTCTTCCAACTGAAATGTAGTCCATCTGTGGTCAAGTACATATGTTATGTGGCCTGAACAATCCATCCACAAGAGGGCACCATGGGCTTTTAGGGGACATGAAATTGGCCAGTGAACCCTCTTAGTATTCTTTGCTCTTTGATAGTAGTAAATGATCCTCACAGCAACTACTCCCCAGTCATCTATCCCGAGGCCTCCAGAGGGAATCTGCTCCCATTTCCTGCATGCTCTGCCAGCAACAGTAGGCATCTGGCTTTGTTGTTGAATACATTGATTAGTCATAGTCTCATTTTCTTTGAATTTAAGAATCTTGTGAAATCCAAACAACGTACCAGATGTGAAAGCAATGAAGCAAATTAAAGCTGATTAAAAATAACAATTATAAAGGACAAAAAAGGTTCCATTCTCAAATTAGTTTCAATGATTCCTGCTATAATGACATTTCCAATATGAATATGACATCATAGTCACTTCTTTGTGCCTCTACATGGGTCCCCTCAGCTTTGACTGTGTCGCCGTGTCGATCTTTAACAAAAGGGTCGTGTCAGTGTGTCAATTTTTATGTATTTAACATATAACAGGGCCTCATAAAAATGTGTGTGTCCGTTGATTTTTAAAAGGGCCTCGTCGCCCGTGTCGATTTTTAAAAGTGCCATGTCGCCGTGTCCCCCGTGTCGTTTTTTAACCATGTAGGGCTACTTCTTTCTGCAAGAGAGTGTGTGGGGTCTTTACACTACAAATCAGTCTTTAGACTACAATTTAATATCGATTTGTTGCATAAAGACACTCCTCGAGTCCTTATGCTACAAATATGGCTTTAAAGCACAAATTGATGACTTAAGACTACAAATGTCTTAAGGCCAACAAACCAAGTGTAATGCAACACAGTCATCTGAGTAATGATATTGGGCTTTGAGATTAGTCAGACAACAAACACCATGTGTAGTGGTCTCAGATACCAAACTGGGCTTAAAGATCAGTCTGCCTTTAGGCAACAAATCCTATATAGTGGTCTCAGGAACGAAAAACTGGACTCAAAGATCCTCAGGCAACAAATTCTATATACTGCTTTCAGGTCCAAATTGGGCTTGTAGATCACAGAGTGTCTTCATGCAACTACTGATTTGTAGTGTAAAGACCCCACAGATTGTCAGTGATATATCATGGGGTGACCAGGACGCCCAACCCCTTCCCGCACGAACCACCCTATGTAGGTGGGGGCCATTAAATGACCTGTGTGGTTTGCAATATCAGCTGTTCGTAATTGGCAAGCTACATATTGGACAAGGTAACAATAAACTTCAACTTCATGGCCACTCCTCTTACTATGGTTAATTTCCCCTCCCCCTCCGCCACCTGTGACCTTCAAAGTAGGTATACATCTCGCATGGTTCTCCTTTCTTCAGCCAAGCAGTAATCAAGGAAGTTTTGAGTCATTCTCAAGTTATGTTTGTAGAGCAATTAGATACATCCCAAGGCATACTTACAGTACATGTTTTTTGTATCCTTACTGTCCAGACACCAGGTCGATATACAAAACTCACCTGCAATAAGAGACAAGACAGAACATCAGTTCATGAATCTCTGTTACATCAGGCGTGTTCTTCAAACATGGACCCCATGGAAATGCTTGCTCTAGTACCTCGAATAGAAAATAACTTGTAAATTGTACAGTAACGGCTAGCCCATTCACTAATGTTGTGTAGACATTGCCATGTATACACGTCATACTAATAATCAGAATTGACTATCCCAGGATTTTCTTTTGCTGGTCCATAAGGCAACAGTGCCGCTAAATGAAGCGAAATGAAGCGAAATATGTCATGAGACAACACTAAAAAGATTGCAAGGTTTCGCAGGTAGGCGTGTTGCCCTAGTGGGGCTCGGGCTATAGAGAAGCTTATTTACTGATGATAAACAATGACATGACCTCATTGCATTGTGATTACATTGATTTCAAAGGGGTATGTTAAACAAATGCCTACATTTCTATTTCTGTTTCTGTTCTAGTGAAGTAACAACTGCCATGATGATGGTGAGAGTGAGGCTATAGAGAACTAATTGAAAACTTTCAAGCAGGGAAACTACAGAATAACATTGCTTTTCCCTAAGTAAATATTCATCTCAGCCAGACATAATGGTGTCGTGACTTGTATCCCAACACCATTGTTATTGCCAATGCTTGCCTCTGTATACTAGTATCATTGACTGTACTGTACAGTCTGACTCCTTTCCTACTGATGGAGGGTAGCTATCATGCTCTTATTATATCATGGTCATATTATGTGTTTGTGTCCACATCATTAGGCATGTCACACCCTGCACATGTAACCCCTACCATCAAGTAAGTAATGATACTTGTGTATTAATCATTATTCAGCATCTCACAGAATGAACATTATAGTCCATCTCATCAAGAGGGAGATGTTTTCCAGGAGGTAGATGGTGTCCGGTTAATGATAATGCACAACAGTATTAGCAACACTATACCTAGCAAGATAATATCCATATTGATGAAAAAGTGAGGATTCTTTAGAAGTAGGATCGGTGAATAATATAGAATACATTTGACAGGGGAAGAGTTTCTTTTCAGATTCAAACAGCTGATTAACATCAACTTTTTTTCAAGTCAATTTACTAAAGGTAATCTTCCTAAAGTAAAGATATATGTGGATAAATGGTATTATTTTAGGCATTGCTTGTTATAAATAATTGTGTTAGAACGTCACAGGACAAATTGTTGACTCTATCCAGTTGGACCTTACTCTTTATGATGATGGGTAAATAGCCCAGCAGTACCGGCCCTGGTTGGTCATTGTAATCCAAGATGACAGATGCCATAATTATGCCAAGGCTGAGGTAGCCTTCCCTCCATCAAGTCTACTACTTCAGGGTGTAAGCGTATCCTACTTCCAGAGATTGCCAGACTAATTAATCATACCACACTGAGGTTCTATCATGAATATCCCATGTTATATGTCCCTCAAAAAATGATCAGATCACAACAGAAATCATTATTAGATGTAGGGATATTCCAATAAAACAGGCTGGAGCACCTAATCTTCGATGATCCTTCGTGTCATCTATCTGGTATAATATTACCTACCAGCAGCAGTGGACAGGACATTTATGTCTAGGAATAATGCTTTAGTATCTTGTCATCACTGCTTGAAATCAGGCGGAGGAAGCGCTAGCCGTTCCCCGGCTCTGCTACAATATTGATATGTGCAGTTAGCACTTTAATTCCAAGCTGATTACTATTTACACCGGGAATTTGAGCAATTTAATGATGACGATGCAACCTAACAATAATCATTAAATAAGGAATAACTGAAGCAGCCTTTGTCCAGCACATTCTGTTGGGACATTTTGCAGAATCTCTTTAGAAAATGCCATGTGAGCATGATTATTGTGGCTACGTCTTTTTTTCAGATCAGATCAGATTAAATCAGCATGTCATGTGAGATTAGGTAATGACCCTTAAGTAATCAAGCCCCTGAAGAATGAATCGCTTCATCATTGATACAAGGAATTGTAATCATAGTATGTACTTAATTTTGCTCAAAAACGAAGCAAGTAGGCAGTGTAAGTATCTATATGCAGAACACTAAATTTATTGACCTTCAAAACCAGAAGTTTTATTTGCAGTTTTGCTATTGAGATCCCTGCTGATATAGAAAATTCCTCTATTTCTAAAAGTTACATTGTCATTATGAAAAGACAGACATCAGAAACAGTTTCCAAAACTGAACACCTCTGGTCAACTAAAGATCTTAAAGGATTGCTAATGGCTAAATGACCAAACACAGGTACTTTTTTTATGCTACATTCTGGTTGTGTAGAGTCGAGTGTTTAACAATCACCATTAACGTCAGTTGAAGGGACCTTTATTTTGCTCAGGTAAAAACAGCTGTTACATAAGGTGAGTTAGAATCAGCAGTTCTCACTTGCCATGTGAGATAAGTCCTGTCCCTAAAGTAATAAAAGTACCTGAAGAGAGCCCCACCGGTTCCTGTCAGCTTGAGTAACAAGATAGGAGCTGATAGCCCCTCCCTGGGCCTCACCCACAGGTTTTAACAAGATCTCAGCTTGGCGAGTGAGGAGGCTATACAGGGTATACATAGGAAGGTGTGCGACTAAAAGTCCGCACCTATCCTTGGACCTGACCTAGACTCTCCATACCAGTAGTTCCAATGAAAGAACCTAGGGTGTACAGTGGCACCACATAGGGACTGCTGTGGGCACTACTGGTATGCAGAGTCTATTTGTCAGGTCCAAGGATAGGTGCGGACTTTTAGTTGCACACCTTCCTATGTATACCCTGTATAGCCTCCTCACTCGCCAAGCTGAGGTCTTGTTAAAACCTGTGGCCTCACCACTACGACCAGGGACCCCCTACCTAGAGAATCTAGAGCCTCCAGAGTCTTATATCTACTTCCCATCCTACATGATCTGCCAGCACTAGAGGCCATCCGGCCATGTTGCCATATAACATTTAGTCAACAGGAAGTAATCTTTTTTTATACTAGGTTTTGTCAGTGGTGGCCTTTAGCAGGACTTTACGGCCTGCTGACTTAGAATTGAGAACAACATTTAACCTATTTGAGTACTATGTGCTTGGGAAATGAGAATGACAGTTTACTATTGACCAGATATGACTCAATCACTCAATCTAGACTGAGGGATTTCACCACAGGAAGCCCTGTGTTTCCTTAACCAGGATAAAGGCCCCTGCCCTGTGTTACTTGCAGGTCTGCTGAAGCCACATCTTTTTTCATTAGTTAGTGGCAATCCATTTTCTTTTTGGTTGGGCAAACGTGACATAATGGAACTGTGAGTATTGCTAATGGCTCCAAGAACTTAGCCAGATACTTTGTCCTATTCTACAGTCTGGTTGTGACTCCCCTATGAGGTATCTGCCAATCACCATTAGTGTGCAGGGGCACTACAGTTTTTTCTCCAACGCAGATATGCATATATCACATAAATATGCAATACGGCCCAAGCACCATGAGTGCAGTAACCAGTGAAGAGATTACTTTTAAGTGACGCTCTGTATTTATCTAAGGGTATTTCTAACTAAAATAGATATGCAGTCCATGTTTGCTTACTTCCACGGTGTTTGCTTACTTCTGCGGTACTTGTTTACTTCCGCGGGATCGCCATTTTGAATTTTGTGGAGGTCATGTGACCCTCAGTAGCCTAGCAACATTATGGCGACCCCATGGCAACCCCTGGCGACCCATGGGAGCGTGAAATACGGCCATAGTGTGCAATACAGCCGAGGGTTATTACACACTTCACTTGCATTAAGCTCTCCCATTGCCTTAGCATTGATAGGCCGTATTCACCATGAAATAAATGGTGAATCTCCACATTAATCAGGCGAATGTTTCACCTACAGGCACCTAATACAAATCACAATTCAGTGCTAGTCCCTACTGATCAGCCAGCCATTAAGCCAGTAAGCAATTTATTTATCATGACACTTCTAACTCTAGAAGTTGATGGGCCTTCATATTATTTCAACGCTGTGATCTCCAGGAATAGAAAATTGCGAGAATTCTCTTTTAAAATTCATATTCCCTCAAGGCAGAAAAAATACCACCTAATCAGGGTTCCCTGCCAGTTTTTCAACCCATCCCGAATATGTCAGTTTATCACTTCAAAGATTCAAGAGTTTTTACTACAATATCTTTTACCTTGATACTCAGTGTCTCAAATGCCACTCTTGGAAAGTCCATAATGATAGCTTTTGATGCCACAGATATCTGGCTCACTTGTAATCCATGCTCGATACTGAATATTGAGGGGCCTATAGGCTCTGAGTCTAAAAAGAAGATTGGGCTCCTTGGGTTCCTAAGAACAGCTTAAAAGGCATAGCCATCCAAATGTATTTCACACATCATCAGCAGGTTGTAGAAAGGCACCTAGAAAATAAAGATATAATAAGGTAGTACAGAAGTATCCTAGGGATCTCATCCCTCAGGGGGACATTGAACAAACTGCTTGCATGTAGGATAGAATCTGAAATGGAAAATATGCTTGAATCATATAAGGGTTTTATGATTTGTGGATATGATATTGAGAGTCCTTAGTTCTTGTACTGCATATTGCTGTTACCTGATCTGAGTACCTTCGTCCAATGTTTATAAATAAAGTATAACATCTCATCACATCTCATCACATACTAACCTTTATTTACAGCTACAAACAGTCCTCCCATATCACATGATCAAAAAATCTGCATATTGTATGTCACATACTGGCTGAGAGGAAATTCTATCCCTAAAGCAATAAAACCACTGAAAAAGCCATCGCTGTTTTTTTTGTTGGCTTCACCTTCAAAATTTAAAATGAGGAGAGGTGAACATCAGTCACCACAGACGGTTACTGTAAAAGTGCCAGGAAAAGCCCTTTGTTTTTATGCTATGGTTGTGTAATTTTAATGTAGCATATTACCAGAGTTACCCATTGCAAATGAAAAAAAGATGATCTACATTGCCTTAGAGGAGGTATGACGATTAACCCTTTCCCTGCCGATACTGCATATGTGCAGTACCACTATAAAACCGATACTGCATATGTGCAGTACCACTATAAAACCGATACTGCGTATATATACGCAGTACCAGGGCACTATCTGTAGTTTAGTGCCGGTTTTAGTAGAACATATTTATCTGCAATGTCCCCGGTGGTTTGGAACAATTTTTCAATAGTGAAGTGGCAGGGAACGAGTTAACTATGAGCTGAAGATCACTCTGAGAACTCTGCAGTCTGCCATAAAGTTGAGCGATGCCTTGCTTCTTGAACGTGACAAAAACAGGATTATCCCTGCTCTGCCATCATATATATTTACAGGCTTCTCAAAGGGGAAATCGCTTTCAGAAACATGAAAAGGGAGCTTTTCAGTTTTTACTCTATAGTTAAAACGTATAGGCATATGCATGTTTTGCTTTTTCGTAATCTACATTCACATTTTAGCAGTTGAAAGTTCATTGATCTTCAAACTTTGGAAAACGTAAGTCATTACTAGGGATACTTTATAACGTTATAAAAGTGGCAAAACCGAGGAAAATTTTGAAAATCGAGAGATTATGGCAATGTGCTTCTCCTGATTTCAAGCTGTGATGAGAAACCAGTCCATTTTTTGAGAACCCTTATATCAAAGCATCTTTAGCATATGTAAAATTCTGCGTCTGGCTTATCCTCTGCGGTCAGTATTATCACTAGAAAGTTGACACAAAGGTCATGGGTGATAAGCAGGCCCTCTCTACACATACTGGCCACCAGAGTTTCTGCAATATGGCCTACATCTGATGATTATTTCCTAATGATCTTATCTGAATTTGTGAGTGATATATTACACAAGATATTTGTGTTTCAGTGATAGTCTGTAGGATAGTCAATTAGTTTGGCAAATTCAATGGAACAAAGATAAGCCTACACCCTATAGTGGCAAGCCTGATGGAGGGTAGGGTGCTACAGCCTCAGCATACGGCATGTGCCATACCAGATGATGACTAACAAAAGTGCCTATAGGGCCTTAGCTAGATGATCAGTGGTCAGCGCCATTCCCACTGGTACTAGGTCTATTCCCAGTACTCACAGCAACCAGCTTAGCCAAATCTCGTGGCCGAATTTAGGGTACAAGCAGGGTGCAGGTATTGTGAATAGGTTGTTACTGGACAATACCCATATCACCTAGTCCAGGATAGGGTAATGGTTAGCACTGTGGACTCATGATGCAGAGTACCTGAGTTCAATTCTCTTCCAGGTAATGTATGGTAATCAAATTCATAAGTAAAGTCATTTTGTAAACAGAATACATTATTCAGAATACCAAATAAAATCGTATATATATTTAAAGGACATATTATTTGGCCTGGTCGGGATTTGAACTTGGGCTCCCAGAATTATGAGGCCACAGTGCTCCAGAATCTAGAGCCTCCAGAGTCTTATATCTACTTCCCATCCTACATGATCTGCCAGCACTAGAGGCCATCCGGCCATGTTGCCATATAACATTTAGTCAACAGGAAGTAATCTTTTTTTATACTAGGTTTTGTCAGTGGTGGCCTTTAGCAGGACTTTACGGCCTGCTGACTTAGAATTGAGAACAACATTTAACCTATTTGAGTACTATGTGCTTGGGAAATGAGAATGACAGTTTACTATTGACCAGATATGACTCAATCACTCAATCTAGACTGAGGGATTTCACCACAGGAAGCCCTGTGTTTCCTTAACCAGGATAAAGGCCCCTGCCCTGTGTTACTTGCAGGTCTGCTGAAGCCACATCTTTTTTCATTAGTTAGTGGCAATCCATTTTCTTTTTGGTTGGGCAAACGTGACATAATGGAACTGTGAGTATTGCTAATGGCTCCAAGAACTTAGCCAGATACTTTGTCCTATTCTACAGTCTGGTTGTGACTCCCCTATGAGGTATCTGCCAATCACCATTAGTGTGCAGGGGCACTACAGTTTTTTCTCCAACGCAGATATGCATATATCACATAAATATGCAATACGGCCCAAGCACCATGAGTGCAGTAACCAGTGAAGAGATTACTTTTAAGTGACGCTCTGTATTTATCTAAGGGTATTTCTAACTAAAATAGATATGCAGTCCATGTTTGCTTACTTCCACGGTGTTTGCTTACTTCTGCGGTACTTGTTTACTTCCGCGGGATCGCCATTTTGAATTTTGTGGAGGTCATGTGACCCTCAGTAGCCTAGCAACATTATGGCGACCCCATGGCAACCCCTGGCGACCCATGGGAGCGTGAAATACGGCCATAGTGTGCAATACAGCCGAGGGTTATTACACACTTCACTTGCATTAAGCTCTCCCATTGCCTTAGCATTGATAGGCCGTATTCACCATGAAATAAATGGTGAATCTCCACATTAATCAGGCGAATGTTTCACCTACAGGCACCTAATACAAATCACAATTCAGTGCTAGTCCCTACTGATCAGCCAGCCATTAAGCCAGTAAGCAATTTATTTATCATGACACTTCTAACTCTAGAAGTTGATGGGCCTTCATATTATTTCAACGCTGTGATCTCCAGGAATAGAAAATTGCGAGAATTCTCTTTTAAAATTCATATTCCCTCAAGGCAGAAAAAATACCACCTAATCAGGGTTCCCTGCCAGTTTTTCAACCCATCCCGAATATGTCAGTTTATCACTTCAAAGATTCAAGAGTTTTTACTACAATATCTTTTACCTTGATACTCAGTGTCTCAAATGCCACTCTTGGAAAGTCCATAATGATAGCTTTTGATGCCACAGATATCTGGCTCACTTGTAATCCATGCTCAATACTGAATATTGAGGGGCCTATGGGCTCTGAGTCTAAAAAGAAGATTGGGCTCCTTGGGTTCCTAAGAACAGCTTAAAAGGCATAGCCATCCAAATGTATTTCACACATCATCAGCAGGTTGTAGAAAGGCACCTAGAAAATAAAGATATAATAAGGTAGTACAGAAGTATCCTAGGGATCTCATCCCTCAGGGGGACATTGAACAAACTGCTTGCATGTAGGATAGAATCTGAAATGGAAAATATGCTTGAATCATATAAGGGTTTTATGATTTGTGGATATGATATTGAGAGTCCTTAGTTCTTGTACTGCATATTGCTGTTACCTGATCTGAGTACCTTCGTCCAATGTTTATAAATAAAGTATAACATCTCATCACATCTCATCACATACTAACCTTTATTTACAGCTACAAACAGTCCTCCCATATCACATGATCAAAAAATCTGCATATTGTATGTCACATACTGGCTGAGAGGAAATTCTATCCCTAAAGCAATAAAACCACTGAAAAAGCCATCGCTGTTTTTTTTGTTGGCTTCACCTTCAAAATTTAAAATGGGGAGAGGTGAACATCAGTCACCACAGACGGTTACTGTAAAAGTGCCAGGAAAAGCCCTTTGTTTTTATGCTATGGTTGTGTAATTTTAATGTAGCATATAACCAGAGTTACCCATTGCAAATGAAAAAAAGATGATCTACATTGCCTTAGAGGAGGTATGACGATTAACCCTTTCCCTGCCGATACTGCATATGTGCAGTACCACTATAAAACCGATACTGCATATGTGCAGTACCACTATAAAACCGATACTGCGTATATATACGCAGTACCAGGGCACTATCTGTAGTTCAGTGCCGGTTTTAGTAGAACATATTTATCTGCAATGTCCCCGGTGGTTTGGAACAATTTTTCAATAGTGAAGTGGCAGGGAACGAGTTAACTATGAGCTGAAGATCACTCTGAGAACTCTGCAGTCTGCCATAAAGTTGAGCGATGCCTTGCTTCTTGAACGTGACAAAAACAGGATTATCCCTGCTCTGCCATCATATATATTTACAGGCTTCTCAAAGGGGAAATCGCTTTCAGAAACATGAAAAGGGAGCTTTTCAGTTTTTACTCTATAGTTAAAACGTATAGGCATATGCATGTTTTGCTTTTTCGTAATCTACATTCACATTTTAGCAGTTGAAAGTTCATTGATCTTCAAACTTTGGAAAACGTAAGTCATTACTAGGGATACTTTATAACGTTATAAAAGTGGCAAAACCGAGGAAAATTTTGAAAATCGAGAGATTATGGCAATGTGCTTCTCCTGATTTCAAGCTGTGATGAGAAACCAGTCCATTTTTTGAGAACCCTTATATCAAAGCATCTTTAGCATACGTAAAATTCTGCGTCTGGCTTATCCTCTGCGGTCAGTATTATCACTAGAAAGTTGACACAAAGGTCATGGGTGATAAGCAGGCCCTCTCTACACATACTGGCCACCAGAGTTTTTGCAATATGGCCTACATCTGATGATTATTTCCTAATGATCTTATCTGAATTTGTGAGTGATATATTACACAAGATATTTGTGTTTCAGTGATAGTCTGTAGGATAGTCAATTAGTTTGGCAAATTCAATGGAACAAAGATAAGCCTACACCCTATAGTGGCAAGCCTGATGGAGGGTAGGGTGCTACAGCCTCAGCATACGGCATGTGCCATACCAGATGATGACTAACAAAAGTGCCTATAGGGCCTTAGCTAGATGATCAGTGGTCAGCGCCATTCCCACTGGTACTAGGTCTATTCCCAGTACTCACAGCAACCAGCTTAGCCAAATCTCGTGGCCGAATTTAGGGTACAAGCAGGGTGCAGGTATTGTGAATAGGTTGTTACTGGACAATACCCATATCACCTAGTCCAGGATAGGGTAATGGTTAGCACTGTGGACTCATGATGCAGAGTACCTGAGTTCAATTCTCTTCCAGGTAATGTATGGTAATCAAATTCATAAGTAAAGTCATTTTGTAAACAGAATACATTATTCAGAATACCAAATAAAATCGTATATATATTTAAAGGACATATTATTTGGCCTGGTCGG
This sequence comes from Harmothoe impar, assembly GCA_947462335.1. Taxonomy (NCBI): domain Eukaryota; kingdom Metazoa; phylum Annelida; class Polychaeta; order Phyllodocida; family Polynoidae; genus Harmothoe; species Harmothoe impar. The sequence continues at coordinate 105,515,125 of OX381704.1, read as the reverse complement.
GATTTGAACTTGGGCTCCCAGAATTATGAGGCCACAGTGCTGACCACTACCCTATCCTGGACCAGGTGACATGAGTATTTTCCAGTTACAACCTATTCACAATACCTGCACCCTGTTTGTACCCTAATCTCGGCCACGATATTTGGCTGAGCTGGTCATTGCAGAGCAATGGGTTATGATTGGTACCAGTGGTCAACAAGGTGGAGCCACTGTATCTCGCTAATGGGGAATAAAGCTGGCCCTATTATTGAACATAACTTTTCACGTTGGCTGGGCGTCTTTCCCCTCATCCCAATGAATAGGGTCCCATTGAAATCAAGTGAACAATTTGTTCTGTGACTTCCTAACACAAAACTTCAAAAAGACATTTAAGGACAGTCCCTTGATATATCTGTGGACTAAAGCAATGTCCTTTCTGTCTTTCCTATGTAATGTTTGTTGCATGTTTGGATACAATTCTACACGTTGTAGGTGATTACTCCCAGGGGCGATATATGTTTTTCAGAACAGAGTTTGTCAGATACTTGTGTCTAGCTGTTGAGGACATGAGGAGATGTGTCAGGGGAATTGTCTGTGTTTCTCTAAGGGAGCTAGTGGCACATTTATCACACAGACAGTGTCAGCTACTGTGAATAATAGACCTGTCTAAAGCCAGCACTAGCGTTCGGATGATAATTGGAGGTTCTTCTCCATTTGCCACATCTATCAAAGCCAGACCGCTATTCACCTCTGCCATATGAATTTAGTGAGGTACTTACAAGGAGTGTATTCCATACAGTTTCTAATCTAAGTAGGCATGGAAACAACCAATGCTATAAAAAGTACCAGAGCATCTGGACCTTTTACAATCGTATCAAACCAATTAAACACCACTCAGTTCTGTGAGGAAGATTATATAGTTACATGAATAGATAATGGAGTAATGGCTTCATTCCCTAGGGTGCCATTGCATGAAGAGTTTGACACAGTATGACCCTGATTAAGTTTGAAATCGATCCCTTGATGACATGTTGATTTTGATTTGACCTGACATTGTCTTTTCCTGACAGGCTTACAATTGAAATGTGTGTTCTCTGCAGACATTAAATTCACTAATGTCTGAATTGACAATTTCAGACAGATCACACTTGAGGCACCAGTCAATTCCAGTGCCATCATTACGACAGACATTGTCTGTTCTCAGAAAGAGGTTGACGGCCAATTACAATTTTGGAGGGACAAAGGAGAAGACATGATATCTTCAAATGGCTTTCCTTCATTAAATGGTTTCAAATAGTAAAATAAACACAAATGCCAACTACATTGATACTGAAGCTGATGTACCCAAAGGGCGCATCCCACCCAGCCTACGGTTTCATGGGATACTGCCTCAGCCCTAAGTGGTGGAATACAGTATCAATGAGACAGTGTCAATGGGCGTTGGTATTTGTCTATTTAATCACCAAACTTTTCTTGGTTAATTGAGTTTGTTTTAGGAGTGCAAATTAATATAAAAGTGAAAACTCAACATCACCCATCTTCTGTCATCTGTCAACTGTCAATTCAACTAGACAAAACTGTGACTGCCATCTTTCAAAACTAGATGAAATCAAAACCAATGCAAATGTTAAAATTGAAAGAAGAATGAGATCCGAAAAGTCCATTGTCAATTCAAAAAGGAAAACTTTGTGACAAGTCTCTATGTTCTTTGTTTTATTAGGTTAAAATAAAATAATACAATTACAAGAATGCTCTATACCTAGCTACATGACATGGATGACCAAGATGAAAAGATGCCGAGACACATTTGAATTCCCACCATTCACTACTCATTCCAACTAAAGGCTTATTCTTGGCAACAGTCTAAAGTACCATTGGGACCCATTTACTACCGATTATCCTCCTGACTGTATCCATAATACATATCATAGCAGCATCTCTGTGAAAAATGTCTTCTTCATGATGCACGTTGTATGTATGTCTACCCGTTGATGTTTAGTTGGTCCCTGTTTCAAGTTGTGTGGTCACACGTGCATTCAATTTAAGACGGTCCCTTGATATCTCTGTGGACTAATGAAATATATTTTTCCGACATAATTTTGCTGCATGTTTGGGAAAGAATACCACATACTGTAAGCTTTGACATTCAGGGCTGATTCTGGATACTCGTGGCTAGCTGTGGGGGACATAAGGGAGGTGTCAGGGGTATTGTCTGCCTTCCTGTAGGTGAGGTAGTAGCATGTCTATCACACAAGCAGCGAGAGCTACTGTGAATAATAGACCTGTCTAAAGTACCAGCATTTACATTCTACTACAGGGGGGGGGGTCAATATCCACTTGCTATATCTACTACAGTCAGTCCACTTTTCACCTATGCCACATAAACTATGTGATATGCCTACAGGGGCAGTATTTCACAATGATTCCAATTTATGCAGGCATGAAAATAACCAGTGCCTTAAAAATGTAGCAAGGCATCTCAACCCTTTGAGAAGGCACCTAAACATTATACCCTGCACAGTTCTGTGAGGAAGACATCATAGTTGGAAAGTTTAGTTTGTCAGATAGTTCCTGATGGCTCTAGGACTGGGGGTTTGGGGTTCGCATGTCAAGGGCTAGGTGCTAAAGCCATGTGCTCCCCAGGATGCATGACCTGCCTGAAGCCAGCACCATAAAAAGGTACTCAGTCTCTACTGACTATCCTGCAGTGCCCCCTGCTGTTTATTGCCACCTCAACTTCATGAGGCCAACAGAGACTACTACTCTAGCCAGGTCACACTTGTAGCAGGCAGAGAGCCAGCAGGGCTAAAGAGATTGCAAGAGTTCCTCCATATATTGAAATCCTACCCAGGAAATACGTCCTGTTCAGATCTATTGCAGAGGAGCCTACATTTATTAGACTTAAGCAGACATCCTTTCTTCATCATTGCATTAGCTCTGGGCCATCACACCAACCCTGTGACAACCCTGTGCACATGAATAAATGATGAGGTTCTGGAATAGCATCAATAGGGCTGGAGTTATCAAGCAGGCATGTTGATATACTTCTTATTCCACTATTCCAAAATATGTGCTTAACGTTATCTCAGACAAACATCTGATATAGTGTTACTGTAAATTCTCATGTACAAGCTGCAGCTAGTTGGCTAGTTTGATTGCTGATCCAACCTACGGGATCGGCCCAAACTCAGGGTGCCGCTTATAAAAAACTAACTTAACAATTTTAAGAGTCTTAATGATAAGGATATACAATCTGTCAACGTTAGGGGTGCCCCTAATATGTAAGTTAAATTAGAACATAGGTAAAGAATGACGCTTTTTTAAAGTATATTAATCAAGGAAACACATATGTGATATATACTAGGAAAGGGACCTTGGTGCACCTTGCATTAAGGGCCTTTTTTGCCAATGCAACAAATGAGTGCAGAATGTAATAACAAATTATCAAGATCTCTAAAATGACATTATCTTGGAGATGACAACTGTTATGATTTCAGCCAAATATGTTTTTCTTATGGCCCTTTATTTGGTAATTGATATGATGGTAGAGCTAACATTTTAACGATGGTGAGACCTGAAAGGGCAGCTACCTTCTGGTGTCAGAAAGGGTGATTGAGGAGCAGAACTGTACCCCTAGTAATCAGGACTCACCAGTGGGGCAGGGTGATTGGGCTAGTAGATTTGAAGGGCAAAAGGACAGACATGGTGACGAAGGTGACACTGCTTTAGCGACAGCCTCAAAGTGATACCTTTGGTACAAAATGTAAGAGGCAAGAAATAGTAACAGGACACCCTCTAAGAATTGGACCTTATCCATTAGTGTCACCAGATGATATTTTTGGCATTTGGCTGATAACATATATCAAAGTCCGACTTTTAAGGTCTCCCAATTGGCATTTTGCGAATGATATTATAGAATATATCAATAATTTATTTCAGTATAGTTTATAATCAAAGGCATGATTTACTAATCAGCTCTGAGTAGTAATTTGCAATGATGAAACTATAGCTAAAGCTGCCGCCAAGAGAAAAGGATCCCAGTAAGAAGTTTGGAAGTTTGGAATGGAAGTTTGGATATTGTTTTATAGTTCACCACTCCATTTCAGGGGTCCCAATGGTCAGGCCAAGAAAATGTGAAACCTTATCCGTTACAGGAGGAAATCCCTTCTGGGCATTCTGACCAGCACTGGGTGGTTCTTCCCCACCTAACACCCACGTGATGTACAGGCCTTAAGTCTCAAGGGATAAGATATAATGGCTCTCGCACCTTGGTACACACCTCCAAGAGGAATTCTCCCAGTGCTCTATCTTTACTCAGGTGGGGTGGTGAGGGAGGGTTGACGTGCGGAGGATTTAAATCATTATAATATAATGATATGTTATACTATACCATAAAGTACAGGACTACTAAACAAGCCTACTCTGATATACCTTGCTAACTATATTGTTTCCCCATATTGAGGTGAATCATTTTCTGCAAATAATGGTAAAATAATTCCCATATCGAATTTTCCAAGCGAACATAATGCCCTTGATCTACATTTTCCCCCATAAACTATCAAATCTAAGTCTTCCATGGCATGATTGTGGCCTGATGGGGAATGTTTAAAGAACATACACCTTTAAGCCAGAGCAGGAGGTGACAACAAGTTTGTTAAAAAGACAGAGCCATGCAGGCATGACTTGTATCAATGCAACCCTTCAATACAAGCAACTATGCATGGATGTGCAGCCACACCTGGTATTAAATGTCAAAGCTGATAGGGTGCTTCCTCCAGGTCACCACACCCCTCTGGACAGACATGGTGAAATTGTTATTCAGTTAAGGTGTCAATTCCACACATGTAATCAAATTCTGATAATGCATGTACAGAGAATCAAAAGGCATGATGTAATTAAACAGAAGTATAAAAATCGATATCCCCCTAATCCACCTTGAAGGTCAGTCATCAATTACTGGTAAAGGTTAATTGGATATTCACTTTTAAGATAAGGAACCACAGTTTAATCAAACTCAATTAATCGCTCAGTACTTTGAAGTCAATGATATATCCATTTGATGCATGCTGTACTTTGGGCCAAGGGAGCTCTATTTCCTCTTGAGGAGAGGTGTAAAGTTTAAAGGGCTTCTTATTGTGAGGGTCAGACTGTGATGTACATGTCATATCCTTCTCAGTTCTCTGAAGTCAAAGATAGATCAATTTGATTTGCTGTAGTTTAGGCCAAGATAGCTTAATTTATTCTTCTGAGGCGGAGAGGTGTGAAGTTTAAAGGGCAACACATTGTGAGGGTCAGACTCTGTGATGTACATGGAGCTTCAACTTCCAAAGGGCAAAGGAGAGGAAGTCATGACACTGAGGTGAGGCCACTCTACATCCTCTGATACAACCTCAAATAGCCCTGGGCAGGAACTCTCTAAGTATGAAATGCCAAAGGACTATGCAATTTATTCTATCAAATTAACTCTATAAAATGTCTCTTTTGAGACGAAGTGCTACTTAAAGATAAGTTGTGGATTAATTATGGAAATAAAATGAGTTTTGGCTCATTAAAATAGTGAAGAAATGGAAGGAATTTATGAGGATTGTCAAGAAAAATGTTGGACTAAGCCCCAACTATGGAGGGAGTAAATTGGGATATAAATGTAGTTATTATTTTTTTTTAGCATTGTATTCCGCACACAGAATTGGTGACTCATGAGCGTGTAAGCGCCCAGGGGTGGTCATTGCAGCCAGCCAGGGGCGGGAAATACACCCACCTACACATACCCCACCTACCTTTTCAATACAAAACCATTTACTACTACCAACATCCGGTCAGTTCCTGACCACTTCCTCCCTCCTCAAACCAATATCCGCCATTCTACTTACTGCCCTCTCTCCGTCAACTTCTACAATTTACTATCCAGTCTAATCCTATAATTTTGGCACCCGTACATACGGTTTTATCATCAGTAATCAACACTACTGCTACACGCCATTACACTAAAGGTATTAGTTTTATCATCTACGTATTGTTGACGTGCAGTTGAGAGAATTGAACACTGGGCATTTTGCCTAAACCTGGCAACATGTCTACCGGCGGCCGGTCAACACGCTCCAGGGCCAGGTCAGCGGCCTCCCAGGATGCCAGCTACAGGTCGCCACAGACAAGTGCTACACAGGCCCTTTCAGCTAGCATAATATCTGGTACAGGTAGCCAGTCGACAGATCTGGAGGTGTCGTTTAAAACTGTGGACCGGGCACCAACGTCCATCGAGGGGTCAAACCGCGACCGGTCCAGATCCCACAGGACACGTCACTCCACAGCACGCTCTAACACCTCCTCCAGGTCAGGGAGCGTCCGCAGTCTCTCCAACTCGGCCATATACCGGCTGGACACATTGGAGACCGATGTCAATATCATGAGGAGTGATATAGAAGGAGTGAAGGCCAGTATGGAAGGGGTCGCCATGCATCTCGCCATCCTGGTGTCAGCAGCACAGAAGGACGCAGCCCCCTCTACCACCACCGGCCGGCCGACAGCTGGTAACCTCCCGCCAGCACACAGCATTCACTCCCAGCCAACAGACGCCCCGCCGGCCCAGCCGGGTCAGCCGGGACAGCCGGCCCACATCAGCATCCCAAAGCCGGCGGACCTCAGACAGTCAGCCACAGCCTCTGGATACATTGAGGCCTAGCTCACGAGAGAGGACATGCCCTATGTCAGATCGGATGGTAAGAACCCTTTCGTTAGTGACATTTTTACTGACAAGCTCATAGGTAAACCCTACATGTTCATTGAGAGGAGTGGCATCCGCACACTCAAAGAGAAGCTAGATATTAGGGGGTCTATGAAGAGCGGGGAGTATATAAATGCACTGATTGCTCTCCTCCAGTGCCAACAGGCCTTCGACCCAAAGGACCACCCACACATTACCAAACACCTCCACGAGGTGTCCAGTGACTCCCTTACACGTACCTGGGAAAATGTCCTGTCATGGTCCCAGTACGTGTTCGACGAGGTAGAGAAGCGGAACCTGTTCTGGCACCAGTACCAACTCATACAGAACGCCAGGTTCAGGCTCTGCTTCGCCCCAGAGAAGCCCCCGGGCGTATTGTCAGCCCACACACCGACGGGTAACACATCAGCGGGGGGCAGAATACAGGTAACATGTCCCGACTTCAACCAGGTGAAAGGGTGTAAACACACCGCTCACCATGACATCACATGGGTACGTTTCCTTCACATGTGTGCATTCTGTTTTGGGAAGGGCAAACAGCTACCCCACAACATCATCGCGTGCAATAACAAAATGTTTGGCTCGGCGCACACTCACCAACCGGGCCAGCAGCAGACAAGGGGGAACGTCAATGCACACGTCTATACCCCTAACAACAACCAGGCTCAAAAAAACTAGAAGGGGGCGTCGATCTGTATACGTCAGACAACAGAACGCCCCGTCTTTGTAAAGAAATCTTCAGTCTGCGGCCACAAGGGATTCCCCAGCCACGTGGTCGTGACATAAACAATAACAGTAGTGACGTCATTATGACGGGATTCCCCCCGGGCGCCCCACAGCCGAACCTGATTGGCTCCCCGCCATTTCCCGCGCTGGCCGTGAGCTCAGGCGAGAACCAAGATGGCGGCGCCCACGGGATCCTCACGGGGCACATGGGCGCAAACGATTCTGTCGAAATACAAATGATATTAGACGAGTTAACGACAGAGGCACCGTGGAATAATCGGCACGCACATCACAGCTCGTGTGCGGAGCCAAAAATGCAGGACTCGCAGGCGACGCTGGCTCCACGGGAGCGCGTCACTGACAACGGATCCAGCGGCACCCGCCTCGCCAGCGAGACCGCCCGGCTGGGTAGAGCCGGCCCGGGTCTCACCCACTCAGCTCCCGGCAACATCGTGGACTCGGCGGACCGACCCTCGACGGCACGGGGAGGTGTAAACGCCCAGCACGACAACGCCATACTACAGCCCAATACTACAGGTATGCTACCAGGGTTTAGCACTATTAGGTCGTTTTGTGAGAGTAATAGCATGACACCGGACTTTGACATTTCTCCCTCGGCGTACGCCGAACATAGGCGCCAACATTGGCCATCAATCAGTGGCCCTCAGTGTACCGGGTGGGACGACATATACGAAAGGGTGAAGGCAACGGGTCTACCCAATGCTATGTCTGCTAAAATACCTTTACCCACGTCCCTCAATATACCGGCCTGGGAGAAGTACCTCACCCACTCTGAAGATGAGGTAGAGCTGTTAAGATACATCAAATACAGTTTCCCCATGGGCTATCTAGGCCCCACCTCAGACAGTATAGGGACCGCCAATCATCCTAGTGCCACAAAATTCAAGTCCAGTGTAGATGAATTTATTAATAAGGAGATGTCATATGGCTGCCTCATAGGCCCATGTGACAAGCCCCCTTTCACTCCCTGGATGCACGTCTCCCCCCTCATGACGCGTGAGAAACGCGACACGGAGGAGAGACGCGTGATCATAGACATGACATTCCCAAGAAAGTCGTCGGTGAATGCATATATTATGAAGAACACTATCGGGGGCAAGCCCCGACAACACTCCCTCCCCACTGTAGACCTGCTCGTAGCCGACATACTAGCAATGGGACAGGGGTGCTACTTAAGCACGGCAGACCTCAGCCGTGCCTACAAATGGTTCTCATCGGATTGCTTGGATTGGCCGCTCCTCGGCATGCAGTGGAACAATAAATATTACTGTGATACCACCCTCCCATTTGGGGCAAGGGCGAGTAGTGCCAGCATGCAGAGGGTCGCCAATGCCATTGTAAGAATACTCAAGTCTGAAGGAATCGTGTCACATATGTACCTGGACGATCTCGTTATTGTATCCCCAGATCACCAGACGGCGCTCGAGCAGTACCAGAGAGCATGTGACCTGTTCAAAGAGCTCGGTCTTCCGGAGGCAGTCGCCAAGGCTCAGCCGCCAGCTCATCTCGTGAGATGGTTGGGAATAGACATAGACACCGGTGACATGTCCCTCGCGGTACCAAAAGACAAGCTGGAACAGACATTAGATCAGGTCCAGAAGGTAATTAAGAAAAGGTCCATTACGAAGAAGACACTGCAATCAATGTTAGGGCGGCTCTTGCACATTGCAAAATGTGTAAGGCCCGCCAGGCTGTTCGTCAGCAAGCTGCTTGAAGCGCTAAGGGGCATGAGACACTTTTATATCAATGTAAACAAAGAAATGAGAGAGGACCTGTCTTGGTTCATCAAATTCGGCAAGACATGGAACGGGGTGTCACTAATACCAAGTCACAAAGTAGACTGTGACGTGTATGTTGACGCCTGCCTGTCAGGAATCGGGGCCACGGATGGGACACATGCCTACTGGCACCAGGTGTGTGACATTGACGACCCGGTGAATAACATTAGTGAATTGGAAGCTGCCAACTTCACCGTGGCACTTAGTACAGTCATGCCAGGGATTAAGAAGGGGTCACATGTACGCATCCATTGTGACAACCAGGCCTCAGTCAGTGTCTTCACATCGGGACGGGGTAGAAACGGAGTCATGCTCGACAGTGCCAGGAAAGCATGGCTAGTACAGGCCAGGCATGACGTCACTATTTCATACGTGCATGGACCTGGCGTCGACAGCGAAATAGCAGATAGGTTAAGTAGGTCACACCTCAGTGATACTCACCTAGTAAGGACCCATGAACTTGTATTGACGAACTGCTTGCTTCCTGTCAAACCCCACTCTGAACTGCTTGATGACATGTACCCAAAAATATTTTGCAGATCCGGCAATAAACTACCTGCAGGATCAAGCAACCGCACGTCAGAAAGCAGCCAGGGCCGAGGGCACACACAGAAACAGCAGGGTCGGCAAGACAACATACCTGGCCTTCATGTAGTGGGTGGGAAAGGACCCATACGATCCCCACTACAGCCTGGTGTGCACGTACATGGAATACCTCTGCCTGCACATCAGAGCACCAGGCACCATCAGGAATTATGTGTCACAGGCACGGGTGCACGTGGCACTCGTGACTGGTCAACAGTACCCGCTCACACACATGAGGATAAGCAGGGCACTGGAAGTGATAAACCGCAACAAGGAGTACAAACCCAAGGTCAAGGCCACAATCCCCATGGAGGTGCTACGGCCCATTGTGATCAGGCTACAAGGCTCCCCCATAAACAACACGATAAGGGCAGCACTCCTACTACAGTACTATGCGGCACTCAGGCCGGGGGAAGTCATGCCCCCGTCAAAAAGGAAGTACTCAAGTACCTACCACCTCACAAGAGGCGACATGAGCTTTGTGGGTACAAGCGTACAAGTGACCATAAAGTCGGGAAAAACAATGCAGAGGACTGGGGACTCAAAGACAGTGACACTAGCGCCCTCAGACACAACGGAGCTGTGTCTGGTCACTGCCATGAGGCACATGTGCATGGACACACCGACAGTCAACAAACAAGATCCACTCTTCATGTTCCAAGACACCAGGCAGCCGGTCCCGACCACGGAGGTCAGGAAGCACTGGAGCAAGGGACTGGAGGACTTGGGACTCCCAGAAAAACTGTACACACTCCACGGCCTCAGGAAGTCAGCAGCTACCGAGGCATCCAAAGCAGGAGCGACAGAACTCGAGATACAACGATATGCGGGCTGGAAGTCCAACGCCCACAGAATATACATAGACACAAATGCTAACCAGAAAGTAAACAAACAGCTGGTAAAAGCACTACAGAAAGCATGATCTTACCTGTGATAAACTCTCCGCCATTGTACCATGTCATGTCAAACATCACCGTACTTTTACCACTCGTGTCAATTATAATTTTACTACATGTATATTATTTTTATTCCCACCATCCCACCTCATTATAATCAATTTGCAGCCTTGGTATTTATTCATAATTCTGATAATACTCATCAATTACTCATCTTATGTGTCATACGTGTATATGTTTACAACCCAATGTCTATAAATTGTACAACAATCATTCTATTCAATCAACACGTATGCAAAAATCGCATAAGTAAAATGTATGTTTTATTTGTCATAAAATGTAAATAAATTTTACTTCTCCAACCCCCGTCTCCCTCCTTTATTTCCTAGCCTAGGGCGAGAGCTGTAATGGGTTACTCATGAGCGTGTAAGCGCCCAGGGGTGGTCATTGCAGCCAGCCAGGGGCGGGAAATACACCCACCTCCACATACCCCACCTACCTTTTCAATACATAACCATTTACTACTACCAACATCCGGTCAGTTCCTGACCACTTCCTCCCTCCTCAAACCAATATCCGCCATTCTACTCACTGCCCTCTCTCCTTCAACATCTACAATTTACCCACCCAGCTACACCTAATATCAATATCTCATATTTTCAATATTTCAATATTATATTCACAATAATAATTATAGGTATTTATTCATAATTCTGATAATACTCATCAATTACTCATCTTATGTGTCATACGTGTATATGTTTACAATCCAATGTCTATAAATTGTACAACAATCATTCTATTCAATCAACACGTATACAAAAATCGCATAAGTAAATGTATGTTTTATTTGTCATAAAATGTAAATAAATTTTACTTCTCCAACCCCCGTCTCCCTCCTTTATTTCCTAGCCTAGGGCGAGAGCTGTAATGCCACATGACCACATGGTTTCTATGGAAAACTTAAAATGTTTGCATGAATTTTTTGGTTATGCCTTCTTTAACGCCAGTGACCAAATATACAACTTATATGCAGTATATGGCTCGCCTGACACTTTGAATTAAATCAGGTAGACAGCTTGTCATTTTCTACCTGCATATCTTTAGGAGTGGAAGAGGAATCTGAGTTAGCTATGATATTGCAGACACGGTTACTGAACTATGTCAAACAAAAGCAATTCCGAAGAGCACATGATCCTGCAACGAAACCGAGATTATTAGTCAAAAGTTAAGAGTACGAACAAAACTACCTCATAGGGCAAAGTTAACTTAAAGCTTGTCTTACCTGACTATCACCAGATTTAGTGGTAGAAAAACATATGATGAGTTCTGTTGCATCTGAACAACATATATTGAAATACAGAGAGCGGCTCTCCACTGGATTAATCCCCCCCCCCCCCCAGCAGTGCAATGAGAACCTAGGCCAATGGGATTGCATTCAGGAATTATTCATGGGAATTCCAATGAAAAAAGGGGGGTTGCAAAAAAATGTCCTTTTTCTCTGAAAATCAGGATTCAGCTTACGAGCCCTACATAAAAAATGTTCATGCACATATACAATATATTAAACTTGTACTGCGGTAAATGATGAGGTGAGCCATACACAGAAACTCATAGGCACCCATCACTAAAACAAAAAGCCTGAATTTTACCAAACTATTTCATTTTTCCGTGTTTTACATTGATTCATGTTTGAGAAAGTGGCAGGCGGAGGAGCTGTAACACAGACCACTCTGAAGGGTTGTCATGATGCATGAATAAAACCTCTATGAGCTCCATGGCAACTGAGGGCATAGTATATACATATAAAGGCTATGGGATCCTTAAAAATGCAAGCAGTCTGGCACTGTCTGGAGCACTTTGATTTTTTATCACCCAACAAGGACTGCAGCAGCATGCTTAGATAAGATAGATCAATCTAGAGAAACAGAAAAAAAGGCCTCTCACATACTGCAAAAACTGGATGGGACCTAAGAGCAGCACCTAGCGTATTGGGTACAACCATCCAAAATTATTTCACACAGCCTTAGCAGTTGGTAGAAAGCCAACTCAGAATGGATAATAAGGTAGTACAAAAGTATCCCCAGGGCACACTGTACAAACTGCTGGCTTGTTGCATGAGAAATCTTTCACTGAAAACATAAGTTTAGCTTTAGAATCATTAACAATACATGTAGGCTATTTTGCCCTTCCTGGCCCTGTTATTGTCTTACACCTTGTAAGGTATAATCTGTCCATTCTTAGAACTTATATTTGCCTGAAACTTATAAGGGTTTTGTGATAATATTATGTGGACATGACATTGAAATTACCTAGTTTTTGTGTTATTGTCTAATATTGCATATTGGTGCGTCCTGATTAAAATGTTGGGTAATCTAAATACCTACAATGTTTCCCCCGGCAAATAAATAACATCTTATCACATGCAATACTCCATATAACATAGCAAAAACCAGCAGCTCACATGTCATGAACTAGCGGAGATAAAGTGCTGTCCCTAAAGCAGTAAATCCACCACTTTTTTTTAGGCAACCTCAATGTATGGTTGTCATGGCAGGCTTAAAATTGTATCCCAATGATCCGAAAAGGATGGCTGTCCAGTTCGGTCTAATCAGATAATCCAGTGACAATCATGAATTATGTATGCACCAACAATTTAAAAACATTATTATATAAGGATATATTAGGCACACTATCAAATGGTCTTACATTTAATTAGGAAAATTCTGAGACATACTAGTGTAGACCACTAAGGGTTCGTTTTGAAATAATTCTGGACATTAAGTTACATTGACAAAAATGTGTTTCTCAATAACTTAAGAAATGCCTTAAAGCAACACAATACCCTCTGCATATACATATGGCAGGTTGATACTCTCAAAACAAAACTCCTGTATAATTCAACAGGGATCAGTCTACTACATAACTTAGCGCTTCAAGATTAAAGTGTATTTACATTTACCTCAATCAACCACCAGGCAACCTTGTTGGCATAATATAGAAACTCTGCTATGAATGTTTTGTTAAATAGAATATATCAGGACTCAATTGTTCTTCTGTAGCTAGATAAGAACTCACCACATCTAAGCCCTACTTCTACCACAAACTGTCCTCCCATGTAATGTCAGGCCAAATTGGCACTTCTGTCACCTGCCATGTCAGAAAAGAAGTTACATGCTGAAAGTAGTAAAATCCCTGAAAGGAGCACCAGCCGCGCTAGTCAGCTTGGGTTACCAGGGGAGGGCAAATGAGGCCTCTCCCGGCTTAGAGCAACCATAACCTGGCCATCCATCCCGAGACCATAGAGTTCTCCCAACGGCTTTACTTCCCTTTCCAATGCTGTATTTCGCTCAGGTCCAAAGATGGTTGATATTTATGGACATCAATAAAGGATACTATCTATGTCTGTTTGGCTCTTGGTGAGGTAATGCTAATACTAATTTTTTAGTACAGCTGCTTATGTCAACTGATCTTGAGTGATCTTGTACTTTTACCATGGTTCAATCCTGCTAACAACTGGCATCAAACATCATCTTAAAGCACTATTTGAGACTTTGCGGGTTGACAAGGGGAAAGTAAATAGGGTACTGGCATCTTTAGCAGACTTTGTTACAGCTGTACATTATGTAAATCACTACCAACCTTACATAGAAGGACAATTAATGCACCACCCCTTAACCATGTGGCTGGGGCTCCAAAATGACCTGTGTGTGGTTTCGGAACTGTTGGACGTGATTCACAAACTACACAGAGTAACAGCCATATGGTCAATTTAATTTCGACTTCCCTCCCCTCTATACCTCCATTACTGTCACAGTAAGCATACATCTCACATTATTCCCACTCTCCTAATCTTCAACAACCTGAGATGGGACAATTATGGTTATTGTTACATATATACACATCCTAAGGCTTAGGTCCAGGGCACCAGCACTGCCCTCCCAGCCCTCTCTTCTAATTATTGTTTCATTCTTTTTTCTTTTTCTTCATTTCTTCATACATATTAGCATTACTGTGTATTCATCAATTCATTTCATCTTCATCAACATTACAGATATATCTAACAGTCCATATGGGCAGGTCCATTGCACCAGCAATACCCCCTTCTATGTTAAAGCTAACTGAAACAAAGTTATACGAGGCGACAGCACTCCATTTTATCATGGATATTACCCAATAATGCTTAAAACCCGCTACTGTCCAGTCGAATAAACATCTCGGCTGGCATGATGATTATGTAGAGATCTACATGTTTGAACCTATTTGTACATAGCACTCTTTACTCAGCTTTGAAAATCATAGTGTAAATCTGAAATTAAAATCTTACAATCTTACAAGGCATTAGCATCATAAGGCTGCCCTGTAGGATCTGATTGGCTGTTGTTCCTATTGTGATTATGGTATGTATGCTGCAGGGCAGCAATACATGGCCAGCAGATTACTGTACAAACATCGTCCATATTTTAGAAAAATATTTCTGTTCATTCACATGTTATTCCTATTTGTAAAAATCAAAACAGAAGCTTATTTAATACAAAACATTGATTTCTAGGTTGTCCTGATTTAGAATGTAACTATATTGGCAATGAAGTACAAAAAATCATTCACATAGGCATGACATTCTTGGCAAAGTTACAAAAGTTTGTTCTGGTTTCAGAAACTCATCAGTATGTATAAAGCGATGGTTCAAAAGAGGAAAGCCCCTAGAATAGGGAATTTGTGGGATAACATTTAACGTGATGTTTATTTAGGATTTGCACCACAGATATAAATACCATGGGATTGTAAAGCTTTCTTTGCATTATGATCGTCTGATGGGGATGATCTGCAGAGACAGTTGGCCATTGGCTAATGGAACTCAATAATTCAGAAAGAAGTCCTCTTTGTGCCTGACACTTTAATGTGGTCACCAGTATCTATTACAGATATATATAGTATCTGAGATACAAAGAAAACAGTATCTAGAATTAAACATTAAGAGGCTAATATCCCTGATGTATGTTCAGGGCAGAAACTATGGCCATAAACACATGCTGCGGACTTCTTGGGCTTTAGGCAATAGGCTAATGGTACTCAATGATTCAAACCATGTGTATAGTAAGATGTTTTTCTTGTACCTGAAACTTTCATGTGGCTGCCAGGTAAACCATCTGATATGAAAAAGCTGAGGTACAGATAAACATAGTGTTCTGAATTAGCAAATCATCTGGTCCAAAACAATTATTTTATTGTCTTCATGTCTTTTCAACATAATCCAGTGAATTCATCCTTAAATACCTGCCTCTTTAAATTGATCCTGTTGTCAATAAAATGCTCAAAAGAGTAAATCAGGATTCTTTTTTGGTAAAATGAATCCACTGTGCTTAGATACTCAAGTAAATGTGATTAAAGAAGGACTTGGGGATTGCTTATAGTTGATTAAAAGTAGTTTATATTTGATTAAAGCTGCTTATAAATACTTGATACTTGAAATTTTGAGTTTGTATTTTATTCAGTGTCAGGTTATCAATCATCAATTGGTAGACCTTTCTGGGTTGTGGGGGCAGGGGCCGGGTTTGTAGGGGCAGGGGCTGGGTTGGGGAGGATGGGGCCAGGTTGTGGAGGCTGGGGCCTGGTTGTGGAGGCTGGGGCCGGGTCCTTGAGGCTGGGCAGTCAGGTGGGCAGCTGGGCAGTCAGTCTGGCAGAGCTTCGGCAGGCAGCAGGTAGGAGGTGTATCCAGTAGCCCAGGCAGGAGTGAAGTGAGGACTCCCCTCAGCAGCACCCCCCATTATAAAGGGGGTACTCTCATGGTCACGTGACCGCAGCGAGACCTCCCTCTGATTGGCTAAGGTGGTCACGTGACCTCTGATGTGCACTGAAGCGGATCAGTGCAGCATGGCCGCCATTGGGTGCGGATTGTGGCGCTTCTAGAAGGGCTGGGGAGTCCTAAGAGGACTCTTTAGAAAGCCCTCCCAATATGCCCAAGAGTAAATCTCACTGTGCTCCAAGTCGTTCTGTAGCTGCAGCTCTAAACGTGTATTAAAGCTAAAGGTGCTTCAAGCACGGCCACACCTCTTCCCCAGCTACCTGCACCTCCAGGGCGCGCACAAGGCGTCTTATGCTACCTCCAGGCGGACCTATAGTGCCACACAGACAGCCACACCTCTCCCCCAGGTCACGTGCAAGTAAATGGCGCCATCTACCGAGTCATATGGTATTCTGGTCTGCATTGAAGGGAGTTCTGGCTGCTGATTGGGTTATATTTCAGATGAAACAAAAATGGCTAAAATTGTGAAAAAATTCACAGGTGTTCCCAAGTACCCTCTAGATAGAATAGTACATGTAATTTTATGCTATGTAAAGGGTTGGGGAATTTCTGAGGCATGCAAAAACTGATGTGGCCAAAGGTCGATTTTAGGCCCAAAACAGGGCAAAATGGGACTACCTGTACATAAAAGTGACTTTCTTGAGATTTTCACTGTCAACTCGTTTATTGAGGCTGAAACATTATGTGTGAGGGATTGTTTAACTAGACAAGGGCTAAGACTATGGCCAAAAAATATTGTTATTGGCTGATTTTGTGTACTATGCTATATAGAAACATAGAGGAATAATAATTGCTTCCTCGTGACCCCCAGCTACCTGCACCTCCAGGGCGCGTACAAGGTGTCATATGCTCACTCCAGGCGGCTCTATAGTGCCACAAACACGGCCACACCTCTCCCCCAGCTACCTGCACCTCCAGGGTGCAGAGAAGGGAATTAACAGAAGATTAAAGTTGTAAAAAGGCAGGCATTGCTTAAAGGAGGTTAAAGCTGGTGCAAGGTGCTGGTCCTTCTTTAAGCAGCATTAAGCACCTTTGCGAATCTTTAAACTAGAAATTAAAGTTGCAGGAAAGTAGGTACTGCTTAAAGTAGGTTAAAGTATGTTAAAGGTGCTGACAAGCTGCGGCTCCTACTTTAAGCACCTTGACTGCAACTTTAAGCACTGACAAAAGGGGTTTAAACTTAAATTATCATGCAGTGTATCTGACTTGTATGGAATTCAATTTGCCTACATGTGAGCACAAGCATGTGCACAGTAGGTTCTAAAAATTGATATCGGAACACATGCACACTATGCACACTCGTAATGGAACACCACGCCCAGGGTGCACATTCATAATGGAACACCATTCACAGGGTGCACATTCGTAATGGAACACCATGTGCAAGGTGCATATCAATGATGGAACACCAAATGGACCCATTCATATTGGAACACCCTGCACAGGGTGCACATTTGTATTGCTGTGCACGTGCTTGTACTAACTTATAGGCAAATTGAACTCCATAGACCTGTCTGCTGCTGCCAGCTGGTATTATCACCAGAAAGACAATAAGACAATAGGTGAGCTGGCCCTCTCTACACACCCAGGCCAACCCAGTTTTTGGAATATCCCTATATCTGATAATGATTAAGTTGACTTTTTCCCCCATGATCTCATCTAACTTTTGAATGACGTATTACATGAGTCATGCTTCACCGATAGTCTGTAGGTTGATTGATCGGTCTGGCAAATTCAATGGAACTAAAATATAATGCCCAGACTCTGCAGCTGAAGGCTTGATGGAGATAAGGGGACTAAAGCCTCCACATATGGCCTTTTTCATCCCGGATGATGACTTTAACAAATGACTGTAGCCAGTACTGCCCATTTTGCTGGCCCCATTGTGGGATATAACCTTTTGCCCTCAGCTTGGCTATTTACACCTGATCCAGTTAAAATCAAGCTGACAAATTGTTCTGGGAATTCTTAGCACAATTCTTTTTATCAACCAATGCCCAAAAGAATACCATTTATCTTCATATTGCCTTTACCTTGGGCGACAACCTTTAGTTAATTGCACTGCATCAGCCGTCAACTTTCTCCTACTTTAATGCTAGCTAAGAGTTGACTGAAAGATGCTTAAAGTATGACGAGCATCTTTCCTGCAGCTTTAAGCAACTTTCAGTAGCTTTAAGATTTCCAGAAACTTTAATCCGCAACAACTTGCTTAAAGTAGGATGAGCAACTTTCCTGCAGATTTAAGCAACTTCTAATGGCACTAATATTTCCCGTAAAGTTTAAGGGTGGGGTGGGGGGGGGGGGTTGTGAGGCCGGGACTGTGGGGGTTGTGAGGCCGGGACTGTGGGGGTTGTGAGGCCGGGACTGTGGGGGTTGTGAGGCCGGGACTGTGGGGGTTGTGAGGCCGGGACTGTGGGGGTTGTGAGGCCGGGACTGTGGGGGTTGTGAGGCCGGGACTGTGGGGGTTGTGAGGCCGGGACTGTGGGGGTTGTGAGGCCGGGACTGTGGGGGTTGTGTAGCCAGAAGTGCAGGTAGCTGGAGGAGAGGTGTGGCGGTATGTGTGGCAGTATAGAGCCGCCAGGAGGGAGCCTATAACACCTTGTACGCGTCCTGGAGGGGCAGGTAGCTGGGGGAGAAGTGTGGCGGTATGTGTGGCAGTATAGAGCCGCCAGGAGGGAGCATGTAACACCTTGTACGCGTCCTGGAGGGGCAGGTAGCTGGGGGAGAAGTGTGGCGGTATGTGTGGCAGTATAGAGCCGCCAGGAGGGAGCATGTAACACCTTGTACGCGTCCTGGAGGGGCAGGTAGCTGGGGGAGAAGTGTGGCGGTATGTGTGGCAGTATAGAGCCGCCAGGAGGGAGCATGTAACACCTTGTACGCGTCCTGGAGGGGCAGGTAGCTGGGGGAGAAGTGTGGCGGTATGTGTGGCAGTATAGAGCGGCCAGGAGGGAGCCTATAACACCTTGTACGCGTCCTGGAGGGGCAGGTAGCTGGGGGAGAAGTGTGGCGGTATGTGTGGCAGTATAGAGCCGCCAGGAGGGAGCCTGTAACACCTTGTACGCGTCCTGGAGGGGCAGGTAGCTGGGGGAGAAGTGTGGCGGTATGTGTGGCAGTTTAGAGCCGCCAGGAGGGAGCATATAACACCTTGTACGCGTCCTGGAGGGGCAGGTAGCTGGGGGAGAAGTGTGGCGGTATGTGTGGCAGTATAGAGCCGCCAGGAGGGAGCATGTGGACCCAATGACGGCCAATGCTACACTGATCCACCTCAGTGCACATGGGGGGTCACGTGACCCCCTCTAGCCAATCACAGGGAGGTCTCGCAGCGGTCACGTGACCATTACAGCACCCCCTTTATAATGGGGGTGCTGCTGAGGGGCTCCTCACTTCACCACTGACTGCCCAGCTGCCCACTTGACTGCCCAACCTCCAGGACCCGGCCCCAGCCTTCAGGACCCGGCCCCAGCCTTCAGGACCCGGCCCCAGGCTTCAGGACCCGGCCCCAGCCTTTAGGACCCGGCCCCAGCCTTCAGGTCCCGGCCCCAGCCTTCAGGACCCGGCCCAAGGCTTCAGGACCCGGCCCCAGCCTTCAGGACCCGGCCCCAGCCTTCAGGACCCGGCCCCTGCCTTCCTTAACCTGGCCCCAGTATCCAACACCCGGCCCATCCTCAAAATGATGACTCCCCCCCCCCCTTGAATAAAATGCAAATCCAAAAAAAAGATGATTTAAGTAAACCTACAGTCAATATTAAATAAAATACCATTAGTGGCTAATCCAATTTCTGCAACTTTAAGCAAACCTCCAAGTCAAGGATTAATCAAATTTCTGCAACTTTAAGCAAAACTACAAGTCAGTATTAATGATATTTCTGACGCTTTAAGCAACCTCCAAATAAGGGTTTAATTGAATTTCTGCAGCTTTAAGCAAACCTCCAAGTCAGGGTTTAATCTAATTTCTGCAGCTTTAAGCAAACCTCCAAGTCAGGGTATAATCAAATTTCTGCAGCTTTAAGCAAGGCTGCAAGCCCGAGTTTAATCAACTTTCAGCAACTTTTATTACGGCCATTCAGCGCGCCACAAGTTGCTTAAAGCTGCAGACCAGTCCGGGTTTTTGCTACTTTAAGCGTTGCTGACAAGTTCGCTTAAAGTTGCAGAAAGTTGATTATTTTTGCTTAATATCGGACATTAAGCAAAATTAAGCAAAGTGTAAAGCTGTCAAAATTAGATGGTTTATGCAGTGAATTGACTTTGAAAAACTAAATAATGTTAATCAGCTTTTCAAGGGAAAAAAACTTGCAAGATGTATTTAGTAAGGTTAATCAATTCTACTTTTGAATTCTCCTCACTTCAGAGCAAAACTCTTGATGGTGCTTTTTTTACAGATTTTTTTATTTATTGGGAATTTTTGACTTGTGAATACTGTTGGGAAAACCTCACAAGCTTCTTGCATGTTTGGGTGCAGTTGCACACATTGTGCGTGGCGACCTGTAGGGGTGATGTGTGTTTTTCCCAGAGCAGGGCTTGTCAGATAGTTGTGGCTAGCTGTGGTGGACATGGGGAGGGGTGTCAGGGGTATTGTCTGCCTTCCTGTACGGGATCTAGTGGTGTGTTCATCATACAGACAGTGTGAGCTTCTGTCAGTAATAGACCTGTCTAAAGCCAGCACCGGCATTCAGATGATATTGCAAAAAGAGGTTAATGTCCACTTGCCATATCTACCACGGCCATTCACCTTTGACCCCATACATGTAAGCACCTACAGGGCCTGTATTCCATACAATAATATAATAAAGAATTATCAAGGTCTCTAAAATGACATTATCTTGAAGTTGATAACTGTTATGATTTCACCCAAATATGTTTTTCTTATGATTCTATTTTTGGTAAATGATATCATGCTAGAGCTAACATATTCAGGAAGGTGAGACCTAAAAGGGCAGCTACCTCCTGGTGTCAGAAAGGGTGATTGATGAGCAGAACTGTACCCCTAGTGATCAGAGCTCACAAGTGGGGCAGGTTGCTTGGGCTATAGTATAGTTGAAGGGCAAAAGGATAGCCATGGTAAAGAAGGTGACACTGCCCCAGCACCAGCCTCAAAGCACTGCCTTTGGCACAAAATGTAAGAGGCAGGAAACAGTAAGAGGACACTCTCTAAGAATTGTATTTTAGTATCACAAGATAAATTTTAGGCATTTGGGTGATCTCCTATGCTTGTAAGTAAGAAATATTCCTGTACACATAGAAAAAGCATGTACTGCATTCAAAGCTCATTAAGGCCCAGGTCCATGGCATGTTACTGGTGACTTTAGCACTGGTGACTTTACTAGCTTTATGTTTTTTTAACACTCTTCTCACACAGCCCGTCCTTCCAGGTCTCAATTGGGGAGGGGCTAAAGGTTACTAACAATGATGAAAATGCAGCTAAAGCTGTCGCAAATTTTGCTTCTAAGATTCAGAGAAAAGGATCACAATTAGGTCCATAAATGTTTAGATAGTGTTCATTACAGAATGAAAACCTGTCCCAGGCATTCTGACCATCATATGGAGGTTCTTCCCCACTTAAAATAGCCTCCCTCATGACGGACAGGCCTTATCTCTCTAGCGATAAGAGTAATTGCTGCCGCTCCCTGGTACGCACCTCCTACACTGCAAAAAAAGGTGCTTAGGTTTTAAACATGTTTAGGTCTAAACATGACATTGTTTAAAGTCTAAACATTCTGCTAGGTTTGTGTTTTTGAATCCTTCTGTTAAGGAATTAAACACTTTTGTTATAAACACCTAAACATTTATGTTGAATATGTTTAGATGTTTAGTTTTTAAACAGTATGGAGAATTGGTGTTTAGGATGTAAACATACATGTAGTGTTTAGATCATAGTAAATTAAACACATACCAGATGGCAGCTCTGTGGTTGACTGTAGTTTCTACAGCCATTCAAACATTATTGTTGTTTTAAAAGTGCTTAAATCTGAGTAAATTAATCTAAATTTCATGCAATACAGAAGGATAATAATACACATTTACTGATTCAAGGGTAGAATGCTACTTCATGATGATCACGATGCAATAAAGCTACATCGGCTACATAGACACCTCTTTTAAGAACTCTAAAAATGGACAAAGCATTATTTTCCCGGAAGGTCTGTTGTATTGATTCAAGGGTGTGTCTACGTTAACAGTGGTTAAAGGCGAGGCCTATGTGAAATACTGATGCATGTACATTGGCTCATGGGGGGACTGCTAGAAGTCTCCTCAAGTCACTATATATATATATATGGAAATAAGATAAATTATGAATTCTTTCAAATATCAGTATCTAAACATCATAATAATCTACATGTCTCTAGACACACCACTTTCAACCTTAAACACTTGACATAAACACTAAAATATGCTAAACTCTTGAATTCTAAATACTTTATTCTCTTAAACATATTGATTTAAACGCACAAATTTCTAAGCACTGAGCTAAACATATTATTGACCGAAACATGTTTAGGAACATATTGTGTGGACAAATATGGGGCAGGATTGTGTTAAGGATTGTGTTTAGGATCTAAACACCTTTTTTGCAGTGTAGAGGAATTTACCCAGTGCTCTATCTTTCCTCAGGTGGGGTGGTAAGGGAGGGTCAAAGTCAGGAGGGTTTAATTGGCTCTTCACTTTTTAGAAAAGGAACCACAGTTTGATAAATAAATCACTCAGTTCTATGAAGTCAATGATATATCCATTTGGTGCGTGCTGTACTTTGGGCCAAGGGAGCTCTAATTTTTCTTCTTCTGAGGAGAGGTGTGAAGATTAAAGGGCAATTTATTGTGGGGGTCAGACTCTGTGATGAACATATCATATCCTTTTCCCCTATACTGACAACCAGAAGGAGCTGCTACTTTCAAAGGGCAAAGGAGAGGATGTCATGACACTGAGGTTAGGAGATCATGGATCCCCTGATACCGACATGAAAGAACAGCCCTGGGCACTGACCCTACTAGTATGAAATGCCAAAGAACTATGCAATTTTCTTTGTAGGAACTCCCGATTTTCTGTGGATTTACTTCATGAAGCCTCTTGTTCAACCTAGAAATGATTAAGTGCTGTTTAGAAATAGGTAATGGATTGATTATGAAAATGAAATAAGTTCTCATGTCATAATAGAATAGCAGAATAGGAAAATTGGAGGGAATTCATGAGGACTGTCAAGAAACAATATTGGAGAGAGACTAGGACCCAACTATGTTTATGGGTACAGTAAATTGGGACATGAATGTTGTTATAATTTCTACCAGTGTGTTCCCGACTCAGAATTTAACATGACAGCATGGTTTCTACGGAAAACTGAATAACTTTACATAATTGTACATGTAGTGTCTTAGGCAATATCTGAGAGGTTGAAATGCCAATTGATGTTCTTGACAATGAAAGTACCATTTAATCACAAGGCTGTAACTAATACATCAGAATACATGTGCACAAACTCAGATGACTGTTCTATCCTGGCATTGTCCTTTAAGTATGACCCATGGTCCACCACCATTTCACCCCAATAGTATTGCACTGATTGTTTATTTGAGTGATGTGGTCAATAAAATCAGTAGGAGCTGTCTCTCTGCTACTGATGCTGACTAAGGACTTTGCCTAAGTGATTTATTACATTTATGAAGGGGTCCCACAAGCCCACACTGCTCTGAGATCAGCCAGTGTGTTGCCTGTGTGTTCTGTTTTAAAACAAGATATCAAATTCCCCTATGTTGTACATTAGATTTATTTGCTTGTTTGCTTCATTATCTTGGGGAAAGATATCCAAAGGGAAAATGTCTCGCACCACAGTTCAGACGTCAGATAACATTGCGTGTTGACATCCCAGTAAATAAGCAATCCATGATATTGCATGAACTGCTCTTCATGAAATTTTAAAATGTTCGAGACACAATATCAAATAAGATTATGCACAGGCACGGAGAAGAGAAGTGTCTGGCATCAGACCTGATAGATTTCAACATGGCACAGAAATGTTAGCCTCGGAGCTGGATCCTTTACCAATAGATCCTACCCCAAAAAGGGAAGAAGGCAAAACACAAATAAAGACTTATTCTGTTAAATCTGACTGTCACTACTTCATATTTGACAATTATGCCATTTCTCCTTGTGAGGTTTCTTTTCCCATTGGCATTCATTTATCTATTTCTAAATAAAGTCACTGATACAAAGCATCATCACCAAAAATCCTAGAAGAAACTAGGCTTCTGTGCAATGTGTTAAATAAGTTTAATCGGGGTTGTCATGGATGTGGCAGCACTACAAGTCAGACATTGTTATTTGGGGGTGATTATCATGGTGAATTAACCAATGGTCACAAACCAGAGGATTAGTCATGAAATAGTATGCATTGGTCAGGGAGAGTGATGCTTTCCCATCCCAAATAGTATTCTCACACTCATCCAGACACTTTCCAGCAGTTTATAAAGTTCTCAATTCTTATGTGTACATAAATTTGCCTGATACATATTTGAGCATAATTCAAAAAACTACAGCAATGCAGCCTACTTGCAAAGATGATATATGATCGACTTTTGAGTTTGATGGTGAGTTCTGGTGAACCATGGGGCTGGGGAGTTGACGTGTCAAGGGCTAGCTGCTCATGCTGTCTGCTCTTGGTGTGAGACCCGCCTAAAGCCAGCACCAGAGTCCAGACACCATTACAATGTCAGGTCAGTCTCTACCAGCCATCCTACAGTGTCCACCCCACTGTTTACTGCTGTGATGCCTCCAGGAGGCAGACACAGGCTACTACTCCAGCTAGGTCCCTAATGACTGTGTAAATAGTAAGTGTAGATACACATGGACAGGGAGGATATGGTAGATCTGTTTTTGCAGAATAGAGACGAGATTTATTTAAATAAAGCTAGGAGTCTACGGTGCAAAATAAACAGAGCTATCAAGTATTCCAAAGCTGCCCTTATCAAGGCTTCTCTGGATGAGTCACAAAAAGACCCGAAAAAGTTTTGGAGAGTTATGAATAGTGTGCTAAAGCCCACTGTTCGAGTGCATCCACCTGAATTGATATGTGCTGATGGGTTCATAAGGTCAAGTCAGGAGTCGGTTGACTATCTCAATGAGTACTTTGCCAACATAGGTAATGTTTTATGTGATGATTTAACTGCTGCTGGGCATCCGGCCCGTGCTGTCTTTGATGAACCTGAGGAAGCAAGGCACCTGAGTATCAATGTTGAGATTGCTTTGATCCAAATATTGGTAGACGATATTAATATTAACAAAACCTCAGGAATCCCAGGTATTCGTTGCGATATTCTGAAGATGGGTCTGAAAGAGCTGATCCCCCAAATGACTTAGCTTTACCAGTTGACGTTTGATACCGGAATATTTCCTGATACCTGGAAAACTGCGCGTGTTAACCCAATCCCAAAGCATGGTAACACTAAACTAGTCACAAATTGGCGCCCCATATCACTGCTGCCTGTTCAGTCAAAGATTGCTGAGAAGCTCATGCACATACACTTAACCAGAGTCCTGGAACTAGAGGGTATTTTGTCTGATAGGCAGTATGGATATAGGTCAGGTAGAGGCACGGGGGACGCCATCTTTGCCCTCTTAAATGATGTTTATGAGAGCAGGGATAGGGGTCACCTGACTGGAGCCTGCTTTCTGGATCTGAAAAAGGCTTTTGATAGTGTTCACCACTCCTACTTGTTGGAGGTTCTTGGGAAGTTGGGTTTACATGACAGGTCATTAAACTGGCTGATGAGTTATTTAACGGGGCGTTCTCAGTATACAAGGATAGGTGACTATACTTCTTCAACTAGACCAGTCCGTTATGGGGTTCCTCAGGGGTCCGTCTTGGGCCCCTTATTATTTATTCTCTATGTAAATGATGTGGAAACTGTGATTGATGATTGTAAATTCTTGTTGTACGCTGACGACCTCGTAGGATATACTTCAAGCAACAAGGTTGATACTGTTTCTGTTAAGCTACAGAATGCTATTGACAAAATTGCAGATTGGTGTTGTGATAAGCGTCTGACCATAAATACGGACAAAACAAAGGTTGCTTGGTTTGGTACCACACAGAAACTGGTCCAATGTAGGAATATATCATATAAGTTGCTGGGGAACCCCTTGGAGACCGTGGACAATTATACTTATCTTGGGCTAAAAAAAGATGATGTTCTATCTTTTGATCCGGCTATAAAAGACTTATGCTGTAAA
The DNA here is from genome assembly GCA_947462335.1 of Harmothoe impar. Lineage (NCBI taxonomy): Eukaryota > Metazoa > Annelida > Polychaeta > Phyllodocida > Polynoidae > Harmothoe > Harmothoe impar. The sequence continues at coordinate 105,488,395 of OX381704.1, read as the reverse complement.
GTCAATCATAGATTGTTTAGACTAGGAGCCATGAGGCATAATTTAACTGAACACACATGTGTGCAGGTGTATAGATCAACGGTACTAAGTTTATTTGATTATGCAAGTTTTGTACATGACGGGGCTAATAAGGATTTAACATTAAAATTGGATCGACTTCAAAAAAGGGGTTTAAAAATTTGTTACCGCGGCAAGTCTTTGACTGAAGATGAGATGTATCGAAGATCGAAAATACCAAGGCTTGGTAGAAGGAGACAAGAGCTGTTATTAAACTACATGCTAAAACTGTCGTTGATTCCCGCCTGGGTAGACGATCGAGAGAGATGACCTGGGATGAGATCTAAGGACGATATACGCATTAAGCTACCCCGATCTAGAAACAATGGTATTCATAGTTCGCCCTTATTTAGGGGAGTTAAGCTGTGGAGCAATCTGGGCTCGTGGTTCCAGATGAGTAAGGATAAGTTAACTTTTAAAAAAAGACTGACTCGTATTGCAGACTTGGAAAAGCCAACCCCAAACCCTGCCAAGCAGGGGACTGCATTGGACGGGGTCATTGTGTAGTAATTTTTTTAGTAACTATTGCCTTCTATGTGTATTTATGTGAGGGAGATGTTGTCATGACTTCACCTGAACATACATGCCCATGGTGCTGTTTTGTCGCTGAGTCTCATTGGGAAATGTTGTAATGACCTTACCTGGTGTGACCCACCGCTTACGGCTGGAATGCTTCTGTAATGTGTGTCAAGATTGTTGTCTGATTGTAATGTCATGTACCAAGATACCCCCATGCCATGGACCACTGTCATCCCGGTCTTTTTATACGTGCCGACCCAGCTCATGGAGGCATCATTGTTTCCTGATTTCTTTGACTAAAAACCCAAGAGTTGATACCTGTGTCAGGTTAGCTTGTAACTGAGCTCGCAACTTTATTTTTAATGCCACCCGAATACTTGTCGTATACTACTACTATGTAATCTGTATTTTGTATATAATATGTATGTATATATCATTTGGTTACCATCTTTATATCATTGTACATACCCATCTTTACCTCATCAAAATGTGTTAACAAACTGCATAATTTATGAAACCTTAAGGATCACCATTGTCGAGCTACCACTACTATTTTGTAAACGTTGTGTATTGACAATAAAAACCTTAAAACATAAATTAGAATCGACTGTAGTTTTACAGCAACTACTGTAGATTTACAGTAGATTCTACTGTTTATCATCAATAAACTGTACCGTCACAGTAGATTCTACTGGTCACCTTATAAAATGGCAACCAACTGTTTATAGTGTAGGTACTAAAACCAGTCCATGACAGAGGCATGTACATCCATTTAAATTGAGCATAGTTCTTGCATATATATGGTTTTGGGAAACTGATGGTGTCAGGCTTGCTGTTATAATGCAAAACGAAGACTTGTGTTCTGGCAGTATGGCAGGATATTTAGTAGTTTGTAGTGTCCATGTACATATACATGAGCTGTGCCTCACAATATGACAAATGAATCCCTAACATGCTTTATATGAGTGGCTTTAGGAATTGAGCAAAAGGAACTGCAATTTATTTGATCCTACAAATATATTGGTAATAACTGATGGTGCATCTGATTTTAGTTGAAGTGTCTTTTTGTCCTTGATCTTGCTTTTCAGTGATTGATGTGAAGTAATGTATTCAGTTAGCTGAGACCTGAAAGAGCAGCTCCCTCTTGTGACAGATATGGGGATGGAGGAGCAGATCAAAGCGTGACTTGCAATTAGGACCTACATATAGGGCAGGGTGCTAGGACATTTAAAGGGCAAAGGAGAGGATGACATGATAGTAAAGAAAGTCATCTCTAGTCAGATACCAACCTTATAGCTCTTTGGCATTACATCTTTAGGAATAAATGATAAAAGTGTAGCCTCCAAGTATTATGTCTTTGGCCTTTGGCCCATTTTCTACCCCTGCTTTTAGCAGAGCTCAAGTGCTTACAATCCTGACCAAAGGATTCCAAATCAGCTCTATGGGATAAGGTGATACATATTTACAGCTCACCATAAGGTATGGCTTCATTTAGTATATTCAATGCTGTTCCTTACACCATTGTATCTGCTGAATACATGATTAGCTGTGTGGCAAGAGTGCTTTTATCATACCAGGCTGTTGTCCAAAGAACACAGCGGTTGACGAGCTGCTTTTAGGGCATAGTTGTCCATCTGTATGCTGAGTAGCACTATAATGGTTTAACACTCATAGTCCCAGCTACAGGGGAAACCACTTCCTCACGGTTACCCTATTTCCAAGAAAGAAATCATCATTCTCAGCGCACACTGTTTTCTGGATGACAGACTGAAAGTCTCGGAAGGGTATGTTTAAGTAGGTATGCACTATGGTGATTTAAGGTTTTATGACCAACTGAGATATCAGCAACATTTTCATACTTAAAAAAAAAGGATTTTTACCCCTGTGCTGGTGTAATTACACCACCATGTTTTGTGCTCCATGTTAAACATTGGATGCCAGCTGACTTCCTAACCGACTAATGAATGACATTATGTATACTCATCATCGATCCTGACATTTAGGATACTATGCCAGAAGCTTCATAATCCTCATGGTCTACATGTAAGAAGCCACATAAAAAGTGTCCACGCTAACATCATTCTGCAATAATGGCCAATTCGTTATCGATCCTGACATTTGTGGTACTATTCTGGAAACATTATCCTCCCCTGGGAAAATACACCTTCATTACCAGGTTATAAATATCCCAGAAGCTTTATCACTGTCATGGTCTACTGGTTAAAAGTTTCATGAAGAGTGTACAAGTAACATCATTCTGAGATAGGGTAGGTTCACCTTGAGTCAAACTCATACCTTGAGTCAACCACTTTTGACATGAAATTACAAGTTCAATATGCATCAGGTGACAATAAACTCCCACTGATTTAAGAATTCAAGTGTTTTCCAAATATATACTGCACATTGCATCCACATCATCACTCTTTTTCATACTGTAAAATCAGTCAGAAGTACTCCTGTTTGACCTGTTTTGGCAAACAGAGAATGAAAATCTCCCCACTGTTCATACTCTTTGGTAGTTGATTTGAAGTGTTTGTCCTTTTCATACACAGTGTCAATCAGTTTTGTGAGCTGCTTATGTATCTAAATCACACAAATCATGTCTTTATTGAGCAAAATTAATTTCCTAAATTATATTTAGGACTGATTTCGTAGGGTATACCCATTTCACCTTAAGTCAGCCATGAATTCACCCTAAGTCAGCCACATCATACCTTGAGTCAACCATGTGGTTTTCTTCTTGGGAATCTCCCCTGGAATTCTCTCACCTTGAATTTCTGTCCAAGAACATTCCCCCTACCCATGTGAATTTCTCCTCCTTCCAGAATACCCTCTTCTACTACAGGGATAAGAATAGCAGGCCTACTTGTGTATTGTACAGAGGGCAAGGGTGAAACGCAAAAAGAGGGGGGAAAAGGGGGTGAGAAGGCAGAGCCCCCGATATATTCAATAGAACTCCATACTGCATGTCTATAGTGTTATATTTGGTCCTCATTGCTCATACAAGTAATATTTACTTGTATTGATAGCTCATAATGCAATTGTATTCACCTAAGGTACAGTACTGACTTTGTCTTGATTATTCCATATTCAATAAATCATTTTCTTCTCTATTGTTAGTTGTAACATATTGATATATGATGCATGCATTCATCCATTCATGAAAATCAGAAAATTACTGGTTTATTCCATATATTTCTGGTGGTTGAAATATGGCTGACTCAAGGTGCATTTTGGCTGACTTAGGGTGAAAAGGGGCAATTCTGAATACTCTGATAAATCATGGAGTTAAATACTGTAAACTGATATATGGCATTGTAAGACATCATGAAAGTTACTCTCCAGAGCAATACCTAAAGTTTGGTTCAATTCTGAAGGATATGCACAAAAAACTCTAGGAGCAGTTAGACATGAAAGGTAGCTCATGAAAAAACATGAATCAGACCGGTTGAAAGTGGTGAACCTACCCTAGTGGCTCATTTGTTAGCAATCCTGACATTTACAGTACTACGCTGGGAACTTCATCTCCCTGTTGGGAAATATACTTTAATGGTAAGGTTATAGATATCCCCGGAGACATTGGACCGACACTCATCAAGCAAGGTCTGCTGGTAGGACGTCACATTGGGAGCATGCACTGATCCAGTCTTGTGGCAGCTTATACATAGAGGTGTTTGGCAAATATAAGGTCATGAAACGAGATACCTTCATAACACACATTTCAACATCACCCATTGTCATCAACATGCATCAAGCCTATTTATACATTTGCTAATATGTATGTCCTATGACCAAAGACCCCACAAAACCCACATACATGTTGAATCGAGCCTGTAGGAGGAAGTTGACTGACTTAACAAAAATAAATCTAATTGAAATATCCAACACTTAAATATATATGTATGCACAGTATTTCAAGAACACAAATATCCATTCATAATCGATATCACAGAAATGATCTAGTCATATAGCCAGCTGCTATGTTCTGATGTTGGCAGTATGGAGTCTTTGTGACTTTGCTTTGGGGGATGGGTGTGAGTTTTAAACTAACATATATGTTAGTTTGAAACTCTGTAATCTGACACCTGGCAGAGTAGGTCCCTCCTGGTGACAGAGAGGGTGATGTAGAAGATCAATGTGTCCCCGGTGATAACGACCCACATGTAAGTGGGAAGCGTTTGAAGTGCAAAGGAGAGGATGACATGATATGATAATGGAGGCCATCCTTGGTCCAACACCAAACTCAAAGCTCTGCCGATGATACATTCAGGGAAAATGGCTAGAGTAAACCCTAATTAGGTATTTATAACATTTTATTTATTAGCATCAACCTGAAACACCACTTGATAATTAGATCATTCTTTCTTGCTTTGACCAATGTTCTATCCCTGGAAATTACAACTATGAAAGACCATTATTAAGGCCTATCGACCGCCACTTTGAAGACTACCGCTTTTCCCTCTCTAGATCCATTATTCATTAAAGGATAGATCTCCGAATACCATACCGCCATGCTTAAGCACCCCAACGTTTATAACTTTGGAGTGCTGGTTACGCCCAACGCTTATACAAGACTGGCACTTATTCAAAACCCCTCGCTTAAACGCTGAAAGTACAGTAGCTGACCAATTATAAAATGGCTAACGCATGGTTGGCTAATCAGGATGGATTAGCACTGCCTGGTGATATGCATTTGGTATATATATATACATATTGTATGTATAAGAGCCTGAGCGGTTATACGGGTATATTGCTTAGTATAGGTGACCACGCCCCCTTATATAGGACGCGCTGACGCAGGGGTCGTGGTAGTGTGTAAATATCCCTCCAGGGGGCTCACGGCTGGTCGCTAAGGACGCCGCACCATACAACACAGTTGAATTCAAAACTTCGCGCGGGGAAGACGCTTCTTCCTGAGCTCTATATGGAGAGACTGGCGCTTTCAACTGTCATTTCCTTTCAAATATAAAAGGATTATTAGCATTTGTGGAAGCCATTTACTACAAATATGGCTTCAGCATGGTGCTTTTCATGTGGGAAGGACCACACAGCACCCGGAGGGAAGAACTGTAAGGAGGAAACTGTCCCTGGGTATCAGCCATTACCGTTGAGAAGATCGTCCAGGCTGAAGGAGGATTCAAAGGAGTCCAAGGAGGAGGCCATGGAGGCCGCCAATAAAAGTCTGGCGGACCTCCACAGCGAGGAAAAATTCGGCAGCCGTGCAGATTACCTCGAATACCTCGAGGCACTGAATGCTGAGCAGGAGGAGCAGGAGAAGGTGGACGCCCTGGAGGAAAAGATTCGTGCTAGGATCACCGGCGGTCGCTCCAGGAGTAAAGAAAAGACGAAGACGATCCCACCTATTCCCCGGGACCCTACCCCGGACCCCCGGACAAGCACCCCCGGACTCTTCAACTTCAAGCAAGAAGGTAGAGACAGTTCAGCTGAGCGTATTACTAAGAGTAAAAGACGATTTGATTTGAAGAGGTTCACTCGAGGCAGGGAGCCACGGTCTCTGTCATATGCTGAGCTGATGTATGTGTCCATTAACTGGGCATGTGTGGGCATTGACGACCACACATTTGACGACCTGGCTGACATGAGGAAATTTCTCAGACATTTAGCCTTCATGTCCTTTAAGGCATCCAGTGACTTGTATGAGGAGTGGTCATTTGCAGAATATGACGCTGATGTACGTGAGGAGTGCATTTGGGGTAAAGACATTGACGAATTTGGATTTGGTCTCGAATTTGTGGAAAAAAGACATTTTGGTACCGAGGGTTTGAGGAAGCCTAAAAAAGAGGCACACACTGATTCTAAGAACGCAGGTAGAGGTAGAGGCAATCCTGCTAACAGAGGCAGGGGTGCCTCATACTCTCAAGGTGGGTCGGGGTCTCCAGCCGCTGGCAGATCCGTTCAGGGTTTAAGAACCAATGAGGTAGGGGATATCATCCCCTGTAACAGGTTTAATACTGGAGGCTGCGATTCACGTCCATGTGCTTTTGCGCATATCTGCAACAAGTGCCATGACCCTACCCACCGATCAGGGGATTGTGTTAATGTTCGTATGCATAAGGCATAGGGGGGCGTCTCACCTAGTCACAAGGCTCCCACCACTGTGTTAACATCCAGTACACAGCAGCCTGGACAGGGCGCGTGTGAGGAAAGTATAAATAATAATACTAAACCTGAGTCTACTGGTGTGTATCACAGTGGTACTTCTCAAGTGGCCGCTGCCGAGGGTGCTAATTGTGTGGGTGAGGTGGAATGTATTGACCCAGTGACCCCTTGTAAGGTTGATTTAAGTGTAAACACAGATCAGCTGGTTACCGCTACTACAGTAATTCCTATTGGGAAAATCATTAACACTAATGTGAATGGTTGGCCGCTGCCTACCGGTAATGATTGTATAACTGTTACAGTAAAAGAGTCAAAGGGCCCAAGGGAGTCTACTTTCTGTGTGTACAAAAGATGTTTTGATGGTATTTGTGCTTGTAAATATGTATTAGATGGTTCATTAATTACATTGAAGCCTTGTCGGGTGTTCACAGAATGCTTTATGTGGGGCGAAGTCGACTGTAATTGGGCTTACTTGATAGAGGGCACTGTATTTGGGTTCAGAATTGTTAACCCTGATTGTCCTTGTGTGTATGAAAATGAGAATTATAACTCGATTTTGAAGCCCGAAAATCATGAGTTTATGTCAAAAAGGCTCGATTTAGAAATCAAAAGAGGTCAGATATTGGTTGCTGATTCTAAACCTAAATGTATACATGCTATAGGGGCAGTAGAAAAAAAGAAAGACCCCTCCGATACTAAAGTTAGTATAAGACCTATTACAGACTGTTCTAGGAGTGGTGATGATAGCCCTCCAGTCAATGAGTTCTGCAGCGAAATATGTGAACGTTTCGTTTACAAGACACTTGATGATGTATGTGATCTTTTGAGAGAGTCCATGTGGCTCTGTAGTACAGACATAAGCGACGCCTATCGTGGTCTTCACATATATTATGGGGACAGGCAGCTCCAAGGTTTGAAATGGAACAATAATGATGGTAAAGGTGATGTGACGTATGTGGATACCAGGCTATGTTTTGGTATGGCGTCAGGCCCCTTTGTATTTAATTCTATTTCTGAATTTGTTGTACGTTGTATGTATAGGAAAGGTTTCACTTGTGTCGTCAATTATTTAGACGACTTCCTAGTAATGGACATGGACAGAGAAAAATGTATTGAATCTCAATTGAAATTGTTCAGAGTGATCAGACATTTAGGCTTCTCGTTGTCATTCAAAAAAATTTCACCGGTAGCGCAAAAGGTGATTTTTTTGGGGATTGAAGTTGATAGTGTCTCTATGAAACTTACTTTACCTGACGATAAAATGTCTAGTTTGTTGGATAAATTATCCCATGCTGAAGGTAAACTCAAGCTAACTAAACAAGAGGTTCAGTCTTAAGCTGGCAGTCTGGCACACGCTAGTAAGGTTGTGAAGGGTGGCCGCTGCTTTACCCGTCGTATTTACGATTTATGTAACATTGTAAAAAAACCTCATTATAAGATAAGATTATCTGGTGAGGCACGAGCTGACATACGTTGGTGGTTAGAATTCGCAAGAGAATTTAATGGGTCTGAAAAAATAATTAGACCAATTGACACACATCTCTCAGTATACAGTGACTCGTCTTTCTCTGGCTTTGCGGCTCAGCATGGTCGGGATTGGTTGATGGGGGTTTGGGACCCCGGGGGCCGCTGCCCCTTGCATAAAAATGCAGAACACCATTGGGTGCCCCCCCCTCCTAATTATAATAAGAACATTAATGAATTAGAATTTTGGCCTGTTCTGCTAGCAGCCAAGAGATGGGGTCACGTATGGAGAGATTGTGAGCTAGTGTTCGTCACAGACAACACCCAGGTTATGCATATGTTGAATACCGGTAGAAGCACTAATAAGAAATGTATGCAATGGATCAGAGAAATGTTCTGGTTGTCTGTTAAATTAAATTTTCATATTAAATCTGTGTACATACCTACTAAGGATAATATTATATGTGACTCTTTGAGTCGTTGGGGTGAGAGGAACGCTAGGTCTAGACTTTTAGCAGTGACTTCCCCAGATTCATTCTGTTGTTATACTTATTTATAATGTCCTTCCAGGTCCATGTGCGCGGTTGTCAGCTAGGCTGGAGCTGCTGCTGAAACATAATGTGGCGGAGAATACAGACAAGACGCGTGCTACGCAGGAGAAAAATTATTTGCAGTTCTGTTTAACATACGGTATTGATTCATTGCACCCTGGTAGAGAGGGCATAGCTTTTTATATAGCTCACCTGTCCAATACACATAGGTATGTGTCGATAAAGAACTATTTATCTGGAGTAAATTATTACTTGGGTACTTACCGAGTTCCAGGGGTCCCATACGAGGACCCTCTGATTATTAGGGCCCTGCGAGGGGCCCGTAGGTTCCTAGGGGACTACTCAACACAGGCGCTAGCATTGTTACCTGAACATTTATTAGTTATGTTTGCTGTGTTACCGGCCTCGTTAGGCCATACTTGTTTCTGGGCCGCTGCCCTACTGGCGTTTAGATCCTTATTAAGGAAGTGTCATTATACTTGGAGTGACAGCATGTTGTGTAGAGATGCCTTTGAATTCTATGATTGGGGGATGATGGTTTCTGTTTCTCGGACCAAAACTATTCAATTTAAAGAGAGGAAATTGTTATTACCTGTGTGCAGAGTCGATAATAAGGCATTATGTGCTGTACATTGGGTGGAACGCCATTTTGAAGAGGTTAAGGGTAAGCCCTCACACCCTGCCTTCATGATTCCTGAAGGGGATGATATTAAACCGTTATCATATACCCTGTTCTCAAATATCCTCAGTTTAATTGCAGACAGGGCCGGTATAGAGGCTGAGAGGGTCTCTAGTCACGGCTTCCGCAGTGGAGGAGCCACGTTCCTGGCAAGGCTCGGGATTGATCTTGATGTTATTAAGGGGCGGGGGGACTGGAGGAGTGATCAGGTCTTAGTCTACCTCCGCAGGCCGATTCAGGATAGGATTGCTTCAGATTTCCGAGTGGCAAATATGTTGTCTCAAGTAGTGGATTTGTAGTTTATACCGTATTATTCATGATTACTCTTATAAAGAGTTAATGTGTGCTTCTCTTATGAAGAGTTTAGCTGGCTGTGTGTCGCAGTATTCATGTTATTCATCCTGGGACCTTGGCAGGTATATCCAGCCATACGCTTAATGCACCCATTATCATGTGTTTGGTTATATGTATTGTATTATATATCCATAGCTCATCTACTACCGTATACGCTAGAGTAAGATTGTATGTATAAGAGCCTGAGCGGTTATACGGGTATATTGCTTAGTATAGGTGACCACGCCCCCTTATATAGGACGCGCTGACGCAGGGGTCTTGGTAGTGTGTAAATATCCCTCCAGGGGGCTCACGGCTGGTCGCTAAGGACACCGCACCGTACAACACAGTTGAATTCAAAACTTACTGTTTATAGTGTCTATAATAAAGAAGGGCAGGTATATCCAGCCATACGCTTAATGCACCCATTATCATGTGTTTGGTTATATGTATTGTATTATATATCCATAGCTCATCTACTACCGTATACGCTAGAGTAATATATATATATATATATATATATATATATATATATATATATATATATATATATATATATATATATATATATATATGGGTGGGGGTCCAGAAAATGTCCATTTCCAGTGAAAAACAATAATATTTCTGAATTGCCCAAATGTTGTAGCGGATTTGTCTATATATAAAGGAGGCAATGAACCATCACATTCCCAAATTTTGTGATACTAGGATTCTTACTTTTTTTCCTATGTAAGTTTGAAAAATACAATTACTAATGAAACAAAATTGTGTTACGTTCACCAGATATTATCATAAACATGAGAATAGTGAAAAAATATAATGACATATTTTAGTTATGAACTTGATTCACTGAATTAGGGCGAAAATGTGTCATTTCCTACCATGTAACAGGGTGCTGTACACTTTTTCTCTATTTTTAATTCCACATTGTGATAGTTTTATAGCTAGAGTCAATTGAGGGCCAGTTGGTTTCTGTTTAAATCGAACCTATAATCTTTTTAAATAGGGAAAAGTACTAACATGGAAGAGTATTAAACTAGCTGTGAAACCCAGATGAAAGTATACAAAGTGCTCTAACATATCTGAAGATATTTTGTATTTTCTGCGATTCTATTGTGTTTATTTTACTATTCAGAGGTGTTCAGTGGGATCTAGTGAACGTAACATAGCAGAAAAATAGAGGAATTATAATGAAATATTAGTCAATAATAGCATTGTTTTCAGTTGGTTGTGGTATAATACCTATGCAAAAAAAGTCACAGCATGTCCCAGATATTTAATATAAGAAAATTAAGACAATTAGACTAAAATTCGGTTGTTTTCAATATATCTGGTGAACGTAACATCTAGTGAACGTAACACAAAAATGGAATAGTTTCTAGAATGAAATATGTTTATGATAAAATGATGGAAACTGGTCAGTGTCATTTGTAATGCTCAGATATACTTGGACAATTTGTGTTACGGCTATATCTTAATTATTTATGCATATTTCTGACTTTTTCATATATCTGGTGAACGTAACATTTCATAAAATAAAGGACATGTTGTTTTGATAGTTCTTAATATTACATAAATCATGCATTCATCCACATACATCCTTGCTTATAGGTTTGTCAAACAGACATACATGTGGCCTAGCAAAAGAAATTAACAAAAAAGGACATATTTTCATGACAATTTACTGTCTCTGTGGAACCAAACATAATTCTAGTGAACGTAACATAATTCTAGTGAACATAACATAATTCTAGTGAACGTAACATAATTCTAGTGAACGTAACATAAATTGATATCTTAATTTACAAAGACAAAGACATTGCACCGAGTTACGATTCTTATTGTATATGTTGCATGTACTATGTAGGCACCACATGGATATTTCCGTTCCTCCTTAGAGGACATTTAGGCTGATGTTATTCAAAATGTTTAAATAAATCTAGTGAACGTAACATCAATCTAGTGAACGTAACATCCAGTGAAAACAATTGTTTTTGCTTGTTAAATGTAAAATAGAAAAAGTCTATCGATATGGGAGTGTAGAGCTCACACATACGCTTATCCAATGCAGGTAATATGTAATTTTATGCAGGATTTGTATAATTAATTACCTTTCCAAGAAATTTGGCTTAAACAGGTCATTTTTAATTCCTTCTTTGGGCTCTAATATCACCAAGAAAATGATCAATTGTCTTAATTTTTATCATTCTGCCCAAGAGTATAGATGTCCGGGATATGCCTAATGGCACAAAACATCCATCTAGAGTAATATTTTTCCAAAAAATTCAAGTGTTTAAAAAGATATATGAGATTATGAGAATAATTGCTATTTTTGTAATTTAAACAAATATTAAGAAAAATAAAAAATTTAATATTGGAATAAATGGTGTTATGAAGAAGTATCGATTGTATGCAACACATATGAAGCAAAAAGTGTAAATCTAATATCATTTGGAGAAAATTTCGTTGAAATCAGATTTTTTTCCAGGGGACAACAATTTTTGGTCATTTTTTCCCTGAAAAGTAGCTAAAATCTGAAAAAATCATGAAATTATAATTAATATGCATATTTTTTCTATCAGTACTCATTGGGCTTTTTGCAATTATGTAGTTATCCCAATACATTCTCTTCATTTAAAATGATTATTTAAAAAAAATAACTCAATTTGTGAAATGGACATTTTCTGGACCCCCACCCATATATATATATATATGTATATATATATATATAAATATATATATAAATATATATATATGTGTGTGTGTGTGTGTATGCGTGGTATCAAATGTGATTTTCTATAGAATTTCTGTAGATCGTCATGTAAAGATCCATCTTATAATTTTTACTTAGTATTTGATCATGCTCTCTGCACTATATAGACCCTTTCCACAGGAAGCTCATAACCGTGTGTATACGGTGGTTACATAAAGGGACCTGCTGACATTCACCATCAGATGTTTCACTCTTCATCACCTAAACATGGAATTGTACTAATTGGACGGTTTCATTCAGTAGCACAGGCAGGGTCCAGCTTTGCCAATAAATACTTATGGAGACCACCCAGGTGTTGGCTCATTTGCTTTGTACCAGGAGTATATGGCGATTTGTGCATGCACAAGGGCTATAAGACCAGTGCATTCAACTAAGGATAACAAGAGAATGCATGGATTTACAGTAACCAATATGCACATACGATGACATGTTGTTCAACTAATAGATGGTGAGCCTTTTGGATTCCTATTTATAAGACACATTTTAGTTAGGGGAATAGTCTATAGAGGCCATCTGGTAACAACTTTGTCTGGTTATTAGCCAAAAGTAGTATGTATTAAAACTTGATATATCTTCCAAATATGAATATGTCTTATATAATGATGATGTAATGATATTAAGAAAGGCATTTTCAATCTGAAGATCAAAAATTCCGTTGTGTTATCAACTTCATTATCAACCCTTGACATTGAATTAACCTTTTATGAGACACATATTGTTACAGTATCTTCACCTGTTCTTCCTAGTGAGTGCCCTTTCGAAACAGCACCACCGGTCACAAACAGATGGTGATCATCATGGTAGATTAGCCAAAGGTCCCAATCTGCGTTCAAGGGGCAAGTTTACACAAAGATAGCATTGTGAGCATGACAGATGCCACGGGGGGTTGGACCCTTGCTTCATAGCAAGCTGCTGGACCATACAAGCTTCAACTCATGAAAGGGAAAATGTCAGATAAGGATTTAGAGGCCTTTAAACCCATTACCTATGTAAGAAATGAAACATTAGACAGACATACATGCTCTTGGAAGCCAGAAGGCTAACAATTAAGGTTATACACAAGGGCCATACATTATTGTAATAAAGGTATGGATACAATGAAGATATCACATCAAAGCCCCATGAACCAGTTCTAACGTAAAAAGGACTGGTTCCAGAGATTAAGAGATAACTGACCTCTTCATATACCCATGACATCTCCTTTTATGGAATATTCCTACATATCATAATGATTTAGATGATTATATCCTTGTGATCTGATCGAACATTTGAGTGACAGATTATATGAGACTTTTGTAATCATGTTTCAATGATAGTCTGTGGGATAATTAATTAGTCTGAGGAATTCATTGGAAGTAACATACACCCACAAGCTGTCGAGAAAAGTCACATGGCATATCTTAGCCACCCGCCATCCTAGATGACAACTAGAACAAGTATCTTTGAGGGTAACGCCAATTTTGCTGGCCCCATTATGGAACATAAAGCTTTTTCTTTAGCTGTGATATTGCACCCCTCACCCTAATCTAAATCAAGTTCGCAATTTGGTCCCTATTATTTATATCAACCAACGCCCAAAAGAATACCATTCACAGGAGATTACCTTTAGTGAATTGACTTTAAACTTTTTTTTATGTTAATTAGCAGTTCGAAGGGAAAAACCTCCTCTTCCCGGCAAACGTATTGAGTAGGGTCCATCAGATCTATTTCAAAGGATCCTTACTTGGGAGTCCCTTGGAAAGCAAGTGCCTCCAAAAGTGCTTTTGCCTTTTTTCTCCATCAATGTGGATATTCTTTGTTAATCATTGTGCAAATGTCATTTCTCTGTTCACAGGTGCACTAAAGCACATTCATTCAATGATATTTAGGAGAGTCCCTTGAAATATCTCTGTCCTTCTTTTTTTCTTTACAAAAATTTAGTTGCATGTTTGGATACAGTACCACACACGGTAGGTGATGACCTATTGGGAAGATGTGTATTTTTCAAAACAGGGCTTGTCAGATAGTTGTGGCTAGCTGTGGTGGACATGGGGAGGGGTGTCAGGGGTATTGTCTGCCTTCCTGTACGGGAGCTAGTGCTGCGTTCATCACACAGACAGTGTGAGCTACTGCTAATAATAGACCTCTCTAAAGCCAGCACCAGCATTCAGATCCCATGACAAAAGGAGGTTAATATCCACTTGCCATATATACCACAGCCATTCGGCTATTCACCTCCGCCACATGCCCACATGTGAGGCACGTACAGGGGCAGTATTCTAAACAGGATCCAATTTAGGTGGGCATGACAGCAACCAGTGCTAAAGAAAATACAGGAGCATCCACACCTTTTGAAACAGCACCCAAACAATACACCCCATTCAGTGCTGACAGCAAAAAGGGTAAATCTACTTGAAAAGAAAAGAAAGATTGTGTTTACTTGGCCTTTAAGCATACATTTTTATCTTTAATTCATTCTCTAAGGACCAGTGGAAATGTTATGGTAATATCATAGGGAAATAGTTCCACTATCATGCCATTTGTCCTCGTAAAGTACCCTTTTTTGTTGCTATTCCATGAACCTATTTCCAAATAAGGTGACTGATACAAACTACCTTTACTACAAATCCTATATAGGAACCTCTCATTCTGTGAAACGTATTATGAAGGATTAGGATGAATCGGGGTTGTTATGAAGAAAGTACAGGCTGTGACAGCACCACTGTTATTCAGGTGTGCTTATCATTGTGAATTAACTAGTGTTCATATCATGCTATAGGGGTCACTAAGGAGGATCCATTGCACAGGAACAGTGTTGGCAACTGGATCACTATCTCAAATATCATATTATATATATATATATATATGTATATATATATGTATAATGTATATATAAATATATACATTTGATATATAAATTTATATATATTATATATATATACATATATATATATATATATATAAATTACTATATCATATTTGAAATAAAGACATATTG